>PVKU01000801.1:0-394449 GCA_004027475.1 Anoura caudifer | reverse complement strand
GTGGTGACCGCGCAATGTGGATCCCATCAAGCTGGTCGTCTTCCTGCCTCCCTGTGCGCAAGATGGGGCTCCCTACTGCATCACCCAGGGGAAGGCCAGGCTGGGGCTTTAGTCCACAGGGAGACCTGCACCTCCGATGCCTGCACACAGGTTAACTCAGAAGACAAAGGGGCTCTGGCTAGGCTGGTGGAAGCTCTCCGGACCGATTACATCAGCATATATGATGCGATCCCCCGCCAATGGGGAGGCAACATCCTGGGTCCAAAGTCAGTGGCTTGCATTGCCAAGCTGGAAAAAGCCAAGGTTAAGGAACTAGCCACCAAGCTGGGCTTACACTGTGGAGGTTTCTGTACATAAACGTAATAAAAATGCTCCTTCAGGAAAAAAAGGAAAAAAGAAGTACAGACAACAAATGAGAAAGACAGAGTGCCCAGAAACACCAGGGCTACAGGTCTGGCCAATCTCAACAGCAACCTCACCACCTTCCTGGGGGAAGGGATGAACAAAAGGGGCTGGGAGGTGGAGCCTCTGGTCTGGGGGTAGCCACACAGCCAGCCCGTGGGCCAGCCTCACCCCGGCCCAAGAACCGGTGGCTCTAAACAGAGAAGTCTGCTTTCTCAGGTTGGTGCCTCTGACGATGACCTTATAGGGGGAAGCCATCACGTATGAAAAAAGGGGTCTGTTTGAACAATATGCAGGAAGCGCCTCCAAGTCTGGGGCCCGCCTCTGTGCTGCCTGTCTCTCAGCTCCAGCTTCTGCACCAGGCTGAGGGGCCCAGGGTTGGGGAGCTGAGGAGCCTGCTCACCTCCCCGCCTCACCTGGGCGGGGGCTGGGCCTTAGTCAGTCAGCCCCAGCCCTAAGCAGGCATGAGGCTTCTTGTCTCCCTAGCTTGGTAAGGAAGGACAGGGGACTCTCCTTCACCTGACATTTGAGGCCCTTCAAGCCCTTGGGCCTGTCCCTCCAGCCTGTTTAGTGCTGGGTGAACATCTTCGCTCAAGCAGCCCCATGCACTGTAGCCAGACCATGACTGTTCATGCCACGCTCCACACCTCTCCACGAGTCATTCCGGTTTGCTCCTCTTAGGGCAGCTTACTCCTTCAGCTCCTTCCTTGTGCAAGGCCCATCCTTTCCTGCCTTGCACATGGCAAGTGCACTGTGAAAATGACTGACTCGCTGCACCTGGGCCTTTACCCTGCAGGTAAGAGAGAGTGCTGGAATGCTGTCACCCCAGTGACAGGAAGACAGGGACAGCTGTTTTTTGCCAACTGCTGCACCCCAGTGCTGGGCACCCGGCAGGGCACACAGTAGGTGCTCTGTGTTTGTCAACTGTATGAGCAAACCGCACCCTACAGAAGCAGGCCCTATGTGTAGCACCTCACTCAGACAGGCTGAGACTGTGCGGAAAGATGTGGCAGGGTGGGGCGGGGGGTGGGGGGTGGGGGCAGGATGGCAGCTCCTCCTTGGGCCTTCTGGGGTTGGGAGCAGGACCGGGTCAGGTCAGATTGTTCGGACAAAGGGGAAGGCAGAGTGAGCCGGGGACCTGACCACCACTGCCCAGGCATAGTCCAGGCTCTGCCCTCACACCCCCAGCCCTGCCTGCAGGGCCCTGACAGTCAGATCTCTGGGAAGACCACAAGTGCCCCTGACCATCTATTAGGTCTGGGCCTGGCCCACGGACCTGGCAGGGTTGAATGCTGGAACTGTTCTGCAGGAAACTGAGTCAGCACCCTCCCCTCAGCCAGGTTTCAGCAGGACTGGCCTCTACTCCCCTGGGGAACCAGCGCAGCAGAACATTCTTGGACTTGGCTTTCCAAAGAAGTCAAATCCACAAGGAAGAGATTTCCACCCATCAAGATTTCCAAACCCTGGGTAAACAGCGTGTGTTGGAAGCCCACGCCCTGCCTCCCAGCTGTGCAACCTTGAGGCAAGTCGCTTAACATCCCTGGGCTTCCACTACTGCCTCAGAGAGATGGAATGCTAACATCTTCCTTTCCTCTTACCAACATGTTTCATAAACCACAGTTTCATATCTTATAAAACAAAACGTTCTGATTTGGAAAGAGGTCAACCTGAAAACAGTCTCAAATCCCTTACTGCTTGGCACGAGCAGGCACTCCCCAGGTGGCCCCAGCCTCTCCGATGACCCACCGGCAGGGGTCTAAGGAAACAGACATGCAGACTTTGGGCCACTGGGCTTAGAACGCTCCTCAAAACACAAGGGTCCAGGACACGGCAATCCAAGGGCGGACTGTGGCAATGCCGATGGGCCAGATGGAACCGGAGAGAGGGATTTGCTATCATAGCGCACAGGTCTCAAACCGCCTTGTGGTTCGCTCTCTTCACGGCCAGTCCTTGGCAGACTCTTTGCCTGAGTTTGGCCCTCTCTTGCCTCCTGTGGTGCCTGGGCCACTTCCCCATAATCCAGTCCAACAAAAGCTTAGGGGAGGCAAATGCATTTTTGCATGAGCCTGAGAGGTGCCTAAGAAGGGAAATGGAGAAGCTGGGGCTGAGGCAATTCAATGAAACAAAACCCCCCAATAATTTCATATAGCATGCTTCAAACATACACAGAAATGAACTCGAGGGTTACACAAGCCAAAGCTCCCCTCCGTTTACTGGGATTCCACAGCTCAGCTCCCAGGATGGGGAACCCTGGTGAATGCGGGCTCCCACCAGGCTTCTTGGGGCAATTGGGCTAACTGCGTCAGCCTGACCGCTCCCCTGCAGCAGGGACAGGGAATGCCGGTCAGCACTGGAAACGCAGAGGGTGAGGTTACAGCTCTGAGAAGACGCTGAGAGAGGTGAGGGCGATGACCCTGGTAACCCCACTCCCACCAGGGCCACTACTGAAAACCCAGCTGCTGAGGGGCGGAACACTGCATGGCTGCAGGATAACCTGGGGACAGAACGAGGGGCAACTTCTCCACCCGAGTTCCCTGATCCTGACGAATCGTGCTCCCCAGAAAATGCCGACTCCAGGGTGGAAACCTGTTATGTGAGAGTGGAGAAACCTTGTGGTGAGACCTGTCACTTGTACTGGGGACAAAGGCACTGTACGTGCACTGGAGCCGGGCGGGTCTCCTGTGTTGCCTGCTGCCTGGGAGCCTGGACTAAGTTGTGTCTGGGGAGAGGGATGTGGGCACCTGTTGGCTCTACTGTAAGCCTCCCAGGGGAGGGTGGTGGCCGCCATACCTAGAACAACATGTCTTGGCCTGGTACCATCTGGCCTCTCCTCCTGCTCTGCCCTCGCTCATCCCCTCTGTCCCCCAGACCCGCTGCTCCCCAGTTCTCCCTCCGTCCGCCCAGCTCCATGCATCTCAGCTTTCCTGGCACCTCTTCAGAGAGGCCTCTCCCAGCCGCACTCCATCCACCCCCACCCCACTGCATGTTTGCTGTCAGCACCCTGTTTGTTCCCTGCATTGCATTCTCAAAATCCACCACTACTTTCCTGGTTCACTCGTGACTGGCTCTCCCTACATGGGAGCCTGGAGAGGGCAGGGTTTTGTTCAAAGGTCTCCAGCACCTCTAGGCCCTGGCCTGGCACTTAGTCAACTACCACACTGAATGTAGTGACAACGGATCACCTGGAGACTGGCCTTGCTGGGGTCTGAGCATTTCGTGGTCCAATCGGTCTCCTGGCGTTCAAAGCCAGGAAAACGGTGTTTGGGAGGTGCTTGCAAACAGACTCAGTGCAAATGTGTCTGCCCCCCAAAAGGGAAGGCAGCCAGGTGTTGCCTTGGGGCCGAGGCTGGGATGAGCCCTCTGGCACTTCTGCTGGATTTCCAAAGTCACCACTGTGCCATGTTTTTTTGCTCAGAAATGACTGTCCAGGGAAAATGGCCTTGGAGGAGTTTGGGACAGGATTGGTCCCCAAAGCTAATATGAAGTCAGAGTGACCGGCTACTCCACTTGCCCAAACTGGGCAGGTGGAGGCAAGGCAGAAGGCATGCCTGGAGCCCACTGCCCTACCAAGCCACCTGGCAGCTGGCTCCGGGCAGGTGGCTGGCAGTGCTCGGTGCTGACACGCCCCTGAACACCCCCTAACAACAGCCCGTGAAGATCCAGCTAAAGGAAAGAGCGATTTGCGGTCTCTGGACACATCTCCCCTGCCACCTTCCTCCCGCAGCCAGGATCACTTGCTTGAAAGTGCCACTATTCTCAGGTCCCAGTCCTGTCCCGCTGCTTTCCATAGCTCCACCCACGTCTGTCCAGCCTCCACTTTCTTCATCAGCACACACTGCTTGAGGCAACCATATACCTGCTCTGCTGTCTCAGCCCCAACAAGCCCAGCCCTCTACCTAGCTCTCCACCTATCTGGAGCTGAAATTCCCTCCCCTCTCTGCCACCCTAACCCTTCTCCTCTCTCCAGGTCCCAGCTCAACGCTTCCAACTCCTGCATGCAGCCTTCCCCAACTACGTCCGCTTCTGCTCCTGGATCTGTGCTCTATGGCCCTCTTCCTTCCAGCCAGCTCTGCGAAGTGGACAACAAGTATACAGCGAAGATTGTCTTGGACCAGAATGGACTTTGGAATTGCTGATTAGGCTGATACAGCAGGAACACACATGTGCCCCACTTAGAGAGATGTTGTCAGAGACCAAGGCCTTCTCATGGCTGAAAAGGACCTCATGGAGGGCCAGTCCTCCCACATCCAGATCGGGCTGGCTCATCGGAACCAAAGTCTTCAACGGCTGATGCGGAGTTTATCAGAGTGCTAGTTCACTTCTCTGCAATGAGGATTGCAATAAACTCACCTTTCTAGAAATAGCCTATCCTGTCTTTACTGGGACATCTCTTTTTGGGGGTATCTGGGCAGTCTGAATTAGCAAGCAGGTGGCTCCTTAGTGGGCACATAAACTAGGCAAAAGTACAGCAGATACACAGAAGGCCACTTGAGACAATGGGAAGTGTGCGGGACTACCCCAGTCTCACCTTACAGTCCAGCCCTTCATGCCCAGAATGCTCACAGCCAGAGACTCAGTCCCACACAAGTAGGGACCTGATGTAGATGCACCCAATCCACACAAGGCCTTGGACAGAGGAGGTGTTTGAGGACTGTGAAATGAATACTATATGCAGTACATTTCTCCCTTCCAAGAAGCTCATACAGAACCACTTCTAACAATGTTCATGAAAATAAATATCTAGGTCACAGAAGAGATACATCCTCAATGTTAAGAAGATTCTGACACATAAAATACGTAGCTGAAGAATGCACTGCCTTTTGACATCACCAAATAATCCTTAGGACATACAACTGAAAGCTTATTAGCTTGTCCCAGTGATAAAGATAGGTGTCAAATAATGAATGGTTTTTTTTTTTTTTAAAGGACACACAGTATATATCACTGCCCCCTTATACTTCTGAGGAAACAGAAATTAAGTGATTCCAACTTACAGCATATACACCTAGTTTTCAGACTCCTGATTCTTGGTTCTCTCCACTCTGCGCACTGTGACAAAGTAAGCAAAACAGTCAAAGCCCACAGGTTTGGGGGGTACCTCACTCCCTCTGAATCTCCTTTCTTCAAAACCTGCCTCCAACAGCCGCTGCTGAAGAAGTTGGCTAGGAAGCCACGTTTATACCCCACGGCACTTCTCCTGGACACAGCTGACTAAGCCAGGGCTGGACACCAGATCTAAGGTCTGTCAATCCATTGGCTGGCCAGGAACCAACAGAATTCAAACATCACATTTTGAACTCAGAGAACCAGAGGTCACTGCCAGTTGGTTGCCTCCCACTGAAAAGTCACGCAGAGTCTAGTTCTGACAAACCTGCAGCAGCAGACCAGGCTGCTGCTCTGAGTGAACAGGAAGAGAAGCAAGGCGGACTTGCAGCTAGAAGAAATCCAAAGCTAGGCTTTAAATCCACATGGTACCCGAGAGAGACAGAGGCAACAGAAGCTGCTTTGGCTGGTGTTGACTTTCTGGTTCCCAGTTCCCAGGCCCCATGAGGCTGGGATGGACTTCCCACCCTTGGGTTTAGTGAGATTTTCTTGCATTTTTTCAATAATCCTCAATAATCCTTTTAATAGTGAGCAAGTCTGAGTGGATGTCTATCCAGGGCTCCGTTTTCTCACCTGTGTAATTTCTCACCTGGATGGGCCAGCGGAGCTCAAAACTGCTGGCCAGCACCATACTTTGGTCTTTGCTCCTATAGCTGTGCGCCTCCAGGGATGTGTAAGGGCTCCCAACATTACCACGCTGATGCCAGGAAAGAAGCAAAGACTCAGAGAAGGAAAGGCAGGAAAAGAATGAGCATCTGTTGACTCATATCCGCACATCCTTCCTTGGCCCCTAATCCTGAGAGAGAAACAATCCTGGAACACTGCATGCAGCTTTGCTCAACACAGAAATCAGAGCAACTGGGACCTTGCCATCACTACTCTGCCAGAACTTAGACTGGATTATGTCTTGCTCTGGCCGGGTAGCTCAATTGGTTAGAGCATCATCTCAGTAGGCCAAGGTTGCGGGTTTGATCCCTGGTCAGGGTGCATACAAGAATTAACCAATGAATGTAGTAATAAGTGGAACAACAAACTGGTGTTTCTCATCCCCCCCCACACACACACCTTCCTCTCTCTCTTGCTCTAAAGTCAATAAAATAAAAAATAGAGCAGATTGTGCCTACCACAAGGTGAAGCCAATGTGGTCTTCGAGCCATAAGAATGTCCTACAAAGGAAGATCTCAGACACCACTGTTTATGTCAAGAGGAGAGGGGTTTCCAAAGACAAGACAGCAATGGCAGGTGCACGCTTGCTGGCTGGCAAAACTAACAAAACTACTGAATCTTTCCGCTAGATTTGTCCCTGTTGATCAATGGAGAAAAAGAACCCTTTCCTGGCTGGGCCCCAGGCCCTCTGCTTGATCAAGAAATGCTTTCCCTGAAGCCATTCAGGTCTTGCTTGGACTGTCTTTGACTTCTGTCCACTTATGTCCCCTGGAATAGGCTTGTCCTCAGGGCTGAGTACACATCTTCCTCCTCTAATCCTCTCGGCTGCCCTCAAATTCAAAGAAACAATTAACAACGTGATTTCCCACTACCTATGAGCACCATGCTGGAAGGAGGGACACAGAGGCACCCTTCTGCAGTGACATTCCAGGGAGCCATGTGGTCCTCTCAGCCAGCCCTGTCTTTCCCTGACCCGCAGCATCAGCAGCTCAGGGATGATCCTACCCAGGATCAGCCCACTCTCGCCCTCCCCCGACATCCTCCACAGAGGGAAGAGATTTCAGCTATCGGACTGTAGGGAAATGACTTAAACTTTTAGCCTGTTACTTTAGCCACAAAATGGTTGAAGTGCCTTCTACTTCATGGGGTCTTTCCATGATTGCAGTCAACGACACATATGAAATATGTGGCCTGAAACCTGGTTTTTACCCTTTACTGGCTCTCAGTTGTCCTTCAGACACATCTCTCTTCAGAGCAGTAAGATTATAGAGTGCTGGCAAAACCTCGGCTGCGGAGTGCTCGATGGCTAAGGTCCCGGGTAGGGGGCTCTGATCAGCAGGTGAAGCTGCAGGTGGCTGGATCCCTCTATGGACACTCTACTCAAGGGACTTCCAGCCCAGCAAAAAGGGGACAGAGGCAGAGTCCTGGCTCCCAGCGAGCAAGTTGAGGCCCTGGGGACTGGTGGGTGGGAGGGTGGGGGGAGGCAGGACTGGTGCGAACTGGAACCACTGTCCTAACAATTTGAGTGGAAATGGCTCAACACACTCACCAAGTCCCAAGGTCAAAGGCATCACAATTGGGTCTTTGTTTCAGAGTTCGAAAGCCTCACTCACCACTCCTTCCAAAGCCAGCTTGCAGGATGCACAACACACCTCCCCTCCCCCACCATCAGACATCCAACTTCCTTGAACTAGGAAACCACCCACCCAGGGATCTGTAGTTCGGCCCTCTTCCTTTCTCCCCTCCACCCACTTAGTTTCTCTGGTTAAGCTGGTTGTACAGTTCAGGCCTCCTGGTTTTTAACGGCAACAGATAATGTGGGTTTGCACGGTAAACACAGCACTGCAAGGTCCCTGTGCAAACATCTGCTCTGAGCAGCCGTCTCCACCAAGGGTAAGAGTACAAAGCCCAGAGAAGTAGAAAAGCCACGTTCCGGAAGGCACTCCCACCCTGATGCCCAGCATGGAACTCAGACCTGGGACAGGGCTCAGAGAGGCCGTCTTCTCCAGGCCCTGCTGCTAAGCAGCCACCTGTTATCTCTAATTTACAGAAGGGACAACTGAGGCTCAGAGGGCTTAAGGGACTTGAAACCACCCTGCCAGCAGGTGGTGGGCTGAACTGTGCTTCCAGGGAGAGAGCTCCCTGAGAGGGTGAGTGTGCCAGACGGGCTGCTCAGGTCGTCAGGCAGCCTGAGCCCCTCAAACAGCCACCTGGACTATTCCGAAGAATAGGCCCCTCTATGCCTTCTCCAGACCTAACCCAGAACCCCCACTTTGTCCACCCTCTTCCTCCTCTGCTCTGAGGAAGGACTCTTTGTGTTCCCAGGGTGTGGGCATGTGGGTTGGGACGGCAGAGGACACACCCATCCCTGGGAATCGGGGAGCAGTCTCATACAGCAAGCTGACTTCCTTTTGTTTGGGGTCTCATCCTTAGCCATCCTGGCTAGTGGCTGGTACCTACTCCTCCTGTTGCTCCAAGGCAGTGAGGTGGCAGAAGGGTCCCTAAGCCAGAACTCTACATCTGAGCAGACTTGACCTTATACGGAGAAGTGGGCCTGCCTTTCTTTGGAGCAAGCTCCAAAACAAACATCTCTCCCTCCTCAGCTGGTGTCTCCAATTCCACCAGTACAGATCCCCTCCTTTGCGTGGTTAGGGTTTCCAGAGCCAGGTCCCTGTGACAATGCAGCTTCCCTGGGGCGGAGGGTGGGGGAGGGGAGGTAGGACTGGTACTGGGACAAAAGCTGAAGGCAAAACTGCAGAAAGGAGGGGGGGCACCTGGGGTGAGAGGCCCAGGCTTTATGCTAGAGACATGGCTGCTGGCAGTGACTCCAGGCCCAAAGGCAGAGCCTGACCTCTCTGCGAAGGAAACAGGCTTCAAAGACCCCAAACCCAGGAGGAGCCATGAGTCAGGTCTATGTTGGCAACACAGCCTAAGCACTCCTCCCCCAGGAGGCCCACCAGGACTTTCTTGGCATCCCTACAGCTACTTGCTGCCCTTATGCAGGGGACTCAGGGACCCAGGAACATTCCTGTTCTGTTCTGCTTTTAACTCAGATGACTCATCCCCCTCAAATTTTCTGTGTGTCAGTTAATCTACAGAATGGGTACAGTCATCCCTTGGTCTGCCTTCCTTTCAGAGCTCAGAATATTGGAAGGGAAGTGAGTGGGACAGGAAAAGGGGAATAGGCCCCTCCCCCAGGAGTATCCTCCAAACCCATCCCAGAGAGGCTCCTGTGCATGGTCCTTCCCTCGCAGCAAACCGAAACCAAAACAGAGCCAATCCAAGCCAGCAGACTCTGGGCAAGCTGCTGGAGAATGTTCTGGGCCAGTCGTCCTGGCCCTGCTGGGGGCCACACGGGTCTGCACTCAAACTGGCCTACACTCTCCACCTACAGAGACTCCTGCACCCAGGGCACTGAGGCACTTGGGTCCACTGGGCAAGGACCTGGGGACCGGCAGCCCCCTGAACGGCCTCAGTCAAGACAAAGCCTCAGCTCCCAATGACAGAGTGGCTGCGGCAGGACCCTCCCTGGCCCCAGGACCTGGCCTCACCCCCATCTGGGCCCTCTTCCCAGGTCCTGGCAGCCTTCAGCTCCGCAGGAGGCAGTCAGCTCACTGCTCAGACACCAGCCAACCCCCACAGGTCGGGCCTTTCCTCAGACCACACGCCAGGGGCCCGAGGACCCTGGACCCCACAGTGACGTCGCGGCTGGCCTACCTTCCCCCAGCCCTGCCTGGACCATGGCTGCTAATGTGACCCTATGGGGCGAGCTGCTGTTGAGTGTCCCTGAGCCGGGAGCTGCCTTCCTCAGGGGCCTCAAAGGACCCCAGGGCCCTGAGTGTGGGCTGGACAGTGACACCCACGCTGCCACCCCAGCCTTGCATCAACACAGGCCGGTTAATCACCCTGAGCGGTGGAGACATTCTTCCACCACCAGGCAAACTGCTGGCCTGTAGCCCAAACCAACAGGGGAAACTTCAGCCTCCTCAGCCCTCTCCCTGCCAGATGGAAATAACGTATAGCTGCAGAGGTGGGGGAGGAGGAAGGGAACAAAAACCAGCCGTCCATCCAAGGAGCCGGGCTGGAGCCCTGAGTGGCCGGCCGGGACACTCACCGCTTTCGTTCTTCTCAATGACATCCACCACCTCCCCAGCCTGGAGGCTCAGCTCCGAGTTCTCCTGCTTCTTATAGTTGGACACCACCACGTACTGCTCCAGGATCATGGGCTCGGCGTTGGTGTCGGCACCTGGCGAGGGCAGAAAGCATGCGGTGAGCCAGCGGCCAGCCATGGCCCCGCGGCCGGGGCGCCCCCTGTCCATCGGCCTCGGGGGAGGCTGCTCTGTTGCCAGCGCCGCTCCGAGGGGCTGCCCGCAGCCAGGGTTCGCGGCTCACTGGGCCCCAAGGACAGGCCATATAGCAAGGCCCCGCAGCACCGGCCCGCTGCACCGCGGGGGCCGGGGGACATGGGGAGCCAGGGGGCAGAGGGAAGGTGCAGGCAGGAGAGAGACAGACAGAGATGGAGGAAACTCAGAAGAAAAGCCTTCTGCTGAGAAGAGTTAGTCACAGCCCAGCACGAGGGAGGCAGAGGAGAGGCCTGGGGCAGAAGTGGTCTCTCCAGACCCCTCGGCGACAGGGGTGTGAGGGGAGGGCTGCGGGTGGGCGGCCCATGAGGGCTGAGGCTAGAGCAGAGGAGAGAGAGAAAGGCAAGGCGAGGAGGAGGGCTCCTGCCTCTCCCCCAAGCCCTGTAAACCCAGAGAAAGAGAGTCAGCAGTCCTCCCCTCAGGAGGGAGAGGGAGAGAGCGGGAGAGACCGTCTCCGCAGCCTGGGCCCAGGCGAGAAGTCAAGAAGGTTTGAGGCCGCCAATCACTGGGGTTTACTTGCAACCCTTAAATAGAAACACATGAGACCCATCGAATGAGGAGCCGGGGGTGGAGGCAGGGGAGGGGGAGGAGGGCCGAGACTGTTTACTTGAAACCCAAGAAGAAAGCCAGAGGCAGGCCAGCCCAGCTCGCACCCCCGCTCCTGCAACTTTTCCTTAAGTTCGGCTCCTTGCCTGCACCTTGGGCTCAGCAGGGTGCTGCCACCAAGCCCAGGGCCTGGCACACACAGAGCAGCCTCAGGCTGGCTCTCCCAGACCCACTTCTGGAGGGGGGCCTGGCTGCTGCCCATTGGCCACCGAGAGACTGACTCAGTCTCCCTCTGCCTTTACGCCTTGGGGTGTGTGGTCAGGCTCCTAGGAGCCTGCAAGCGGCCCCTTTCTGGCAGTTTCATGGAGCTTGAGGGGTCAAGAGGTGGGGCTTAACAGGACGGCAGGCTCCCAAAGAGTGGGCAGCTTCTCTGTCCTCCTCAGCCACGGAACCAGTGCAGCATTTGTTAAGCAAGCACCGGACTAGAAGGTGGACAGACTGGCTGCCCATCTCAGTTCACTGGCTGAGCAGCACGGAACATGTTGCTTCAACCTCTCTGCGCTTTACTATTACCATCACCATCACTAGGGTGGAAGTGGGGAAAAACACTAAAGACATTACATGCCCTGCAAGGAGCTCAAAGGATCCACAAACCAGAGTCCCACGGGTCACCTCCCACAGGAGGCCCTCCCAGACCAAAAGGAATTCCTAGTGCCCTTCTCAAACTATGCCTCTCCACTCTGCATCTGCCAATCACCTGGAAGCAGTGGGCTTCACACCACTGGTCTGGCTATAGAAACATCTAGAGGGTTCCCAGGCTCCACACGGCCCCCTTGGTGCTTCAGCCTGCAGCCACACTCACTATATGCTTTAGGCTAACTCGGCCAGTGTTCTGTGCAGGCACGAACACTGTTCCCTGTTACCCTTAACAACAACCTTCTTAGCATCCCATCACACAAAAGGCAGCTCAGGGGCCCAGAGAAGCCCAGAGGCTGGTCCCGGCTCACAGAGCTGCTAAGGGGCGAACCAAGTTCTCTGTGTTTTAGGTTCAAGCCCATCTCTTTGGATTACAGAACTGCCTCCTTTCTGTTTTCAGACATCCCATCCTTCTAGTACAACGATCCTGAACTCGGTCCCATAAAGCCACCCGGGTTGCCTTGAAATAGTGCAGATGCCTGGGTCCTACCCCTAGAGATCCAGATTCAATTGGTCTGGGGTGTGTTCTAGACACCCCACCTTCTCCCGTGGATCTTGCTTACAGCCAGGGGGAGAAGCACCGCTTAGATCTTGGGGCCTCCAACCTAGGGTGGTGGCAACAAATGGGAAAGAAACCCACTGACCCTGGCAGTTGTCTCCCACCAGGTGTGGACCCTGCAAATCCAGCTCAGCCCCTTGCAGACCCAGGAGGGACCCTCTCCCAGCTGAGGCCTGCCACAGGGACATGCATGCACATAGCCCAGGGTAGTATTTCAGGCAGAAACGTGACCCACAGCTGGGCAGCAGGGCCGGCCGGCTCTGCACTCAGACACGGCCAGCACTGCACCCGCCCCTGCCAGCAGGACAGACGCAGCGCTGGGCGCAGTGCTGGCAGAGACTGCCTCCCACTGGGCCCCTGGGGGACCATCCGTACTTCTGTGGCTAAGAGCACTTCCTAAGTGCACCCAGCACGAAAAGGAGCTCTCTTTCCACTTTATGGGGAAGGAAAACTCAAGACACAAACAGAAGAGGAGTTCCCCAGCAGCAGCTTAGACAGCTTCCAAGTCCTGGGAGCCCCCGGGTTACCTCAAGAATGAACCGCAAGCCTCATCAGTGCTCACTCATGGGCAGCACTACGCCAAGTGCTGACTGCACCATCCCTCTATCTGGGATGATCCTCACAACAACCCTTTGCGGTAGGTCTTGTTTCAGCCCCATTTTACACATGGGCAGACTGAGGCTCGTGAGAGAAAGTGATTTTCCTAAGGTCATATGGCTAGGATTGAACCCAAGCCCAACTGACGCTGGAGCTTGTGTCCTGAACTTCTGCACTGTGCCTGGCCCACAAAGACAGCCCCTGATCCCTGGTTTCCAAGGAGGGGCCCTGCTTTATCCTACCCTCAGGCACCTGGCACACAGGTGGTGCTTAAGAAAGACTGGAACGTGGGTTCCTTGTTGACTCTTGCCACATCAATTGACCGGGCCATGGTGCCCATTTAGGTGGTTGGCACTTAAGTGTTTGTAAAATGAATGAGCAGGCAGACAGATGAATAAAGTGACTTAAGCTGACACAGATAAGCCAGGTGGAGCCTCACTTCTGAGCTGTGGGAAAACCAGACAACTAAACCGTGGAATGGAGAGAGGGGAGGAGGGAAACAGAGGCACAGAGGAGCAAGGGGCCAGACGCTGCCAGAGAGGACAAGCAGGGGTGTTGGGGAATGGAGAGACATCAGCTCATTGCAATCCAAGCCAAGGAAATCTGAGACAAGATTTCAAAGAGGGGAAAAATCTACATACTCCTTCCCCCCCAGCCCCTCAGAATATTGGCCTGAGCCTGAAGACCAACTCTCTGGGACACAGGTAGAAAAGTTAAAGAAATGTTCTTCCAGAGCACAGAAGACAGGTGGTGGCACTTCTGGGAAGCTATTCCAAAGGCTGGGGGATGGACAGATGGACCCACAGACACTGCCCTCCTGGCTGCCCTCCCCTCCCCCAGCACATGCAGGCTTCCAGCTTGCTCACTCTGGCACCCACCCCTTAGGGTGTTGCCTGCCCAGGGTGGCCCTGGTGGGTGTGAGCTGGGAGCAGGTATCCGGATGAGAAACCACTCAGCGGGTGGGCGGGCGGGCCGGGGGGTGATGTCATCCCTCAGAGGCTGGATACCCTCCCAGCCAAGGCCTGGAAAATTAGGGGCTGAAGGAGTTGGCCCCAGGGAGGGGGAGGGGCAGGGGAGGGAGACTTCTGTCTTCCGATGCAAAGGGTTTGGCAGAGGCATGGAGACGAGTTGGACCCTTCTGGGGAGGAGAGCTCTCCCCAGGGCGGAAGGGTGCTTTGTTAGAGTCCCATCCAGGGATGGGCCCTGGCGCCTTCCTCAGAGACCCTGGCTTGATCTGCTGGGGCTCTGGCAGCTCCTGGCTCTGCCCCAACCTTGCCGCACACCTGCACTCCTCCAGCTACCACCTGGATGGACTCCTGGCTTCTGCCCAGTCTTGGCTGCCAACTTAAACTTCTAAATGAGGCTTTTGCCAAGTCAGTCCCCTGATCCAACACCTTCAGTGGCTCCCTGCAGCCTGTAGAATAAGGGCCAAATTCAGGTTCAGTCTTTCTTGACAATCTGAACTCCACAAGTTCCCTGTCACACCACCCTCCTATTCCAGGCAACGTTCATCGTTCCCATGTATGCCTCAGGCATCGCCCTGCGCCAGCCACACTGATCTCGCAGGTTCTTCTATCCAAGCCTTTGCTGTAGCTGTTCCCCCTTCCTGGCATGCCTTCCTTTCCACCAACCCCCATACCCCCCAACTGTCTCTGCCCTCCTGGAGGTGCCTGATCACTCTAGCCATACTGCCTGCTCCTGTCCTGCCCTGAATTCTCTGTGGGCACTGTTGCCCAACCAGACCACGTGCTTCAGTCAGGAGTCTCCCCGATGAGAGCAGATCCCCAAGACTGGTGCCACAGGACATGGCACCGGATGCAGCAATTGCCTGAGATGCTTGGTGCAAAAGCACATGGACTCTGAGGGTCTGAGGTCTAGGCCTGCCCTGGGCCCACCAGCTCTGGGACCCTGTGGGGGGACTCTGAGCCTCTCTGAGTTTTTGCTTCCTCATCTGTAAACAGGAAGAGTGACAGTACCTGCCTCACAGCGTTGTCCCAAGCATGGTATGAAGTGACGGGGTTAATGTTCTATGTTAACTGTAAACAGTGTTTACAAAGCAAATAGCAGGGGAAATTTGGGAAGCAAACAGGAGGGGTTTAGGTTCCTCTGCAGACTCAGAACCAGCAGGCATCGCAAGGCAAGGGTCGCAGGCACCAGGAGAGGGTAGCTGAGGCTGTGTCCCTGGAGCAGGACCCTCCTGGCAGGCAGCAGGCACTTGCCCTCTGGAGAGCCAGATCAGGGCTCCCAGGCCCACTCTGGGGGGAGGGGTACCCAGCAAAGCAACCTGAAGACCCTCACCTTCAAGGATCCCAGCATCAGCCCTTACCTCTGAGTTTCCTGTCTCATCAAACACTCCAACATCCCAGATGGGGAAACCAAGGCCCAGAGAGACCTAGTGACTCACCCAAGACTCCAACCCTAGACTCCTAGTCTGGCTGGCTTCCCCCGGGCCCACTCCTGCCTCGCCTCTCACTCCCAACATCTGGGCTCTTCCTGAGAAGCCAAGCCCTGAGGTGGCCCCTGCCCCATCCCCCCCACACTCTCTGTGACTGCACCCCCCAAACACTGGGCATCCCACCAAGGTCCCTCCATCCCTCACAACTGGTTCCTCCCAGGCCAGACTCAGCCTGCCGGCTTCTCCACAGGCCCTTGGACAGCCAGGCTATACGTTTGGTGAATAAAATGTATTGTTGTGGGCCAAGTGGGCTCTGGCTCACTGGCTCGAGGAGAGGGGAAAAAGGGACAGGAGCCCAGTTATTAGCTCAGGCCCAGGCCCTCATCAGAGGCAACAACACCATAAGGAGGACTGCTAGGGCCTTGGGTCAGGCAAGGGGTCTGTCTTCCCGACTGTTGCCTTCTGCCCTGGTCCCACCTCTCAGAATGCCCACCTCCTAGTCCCTGCCCACGGCTGTGGTCGGGAGAGGCTCAGCCTGGGGCTCCGATCCCTGGGGCTGGCCTAGCTCCCTCTGACCTCTGACCCTTCTGCCTTGTTCCCTAATCTCCAAGACTGGACCCCTGCTCTCAGGTTTGGTCTGGGGAAATGGGGGAGGGGGTCAGGTAGCACTCTCAGAAATGGAGGGGCTCACCCTGGCTGTTGTGGCTCAGTGGATTGAGCACTGGCCTGCAAACCAAAGGGCTGCCAGTTCAATTCCCAGTCAGGGCACATGCCTGGGTTTCGGGTCAGGTCCCCACTAGGGGGTGCACAAGAGGCAACCACACAGTGATGTTTCTCTCCCTCCCTCCCTCCTTCCCCTTCTCTAAAAATAAATAAATAGATAAAATCTTAAAAAAGAAAAGAAAAAGAAATGGAGGGGCTCCCAGAAAAGCCTCCTGGAAATCCTATCATCTGCCTGCCATGATCTCCCTCTAGCAGCTGAGAACCTTGCTGTCCAGGTTTTTCTGCAATTGTCCAGGAAGTTCAAAGACTAAAGGCAAGCCCCTGACCCATGGGTCTCTCTGCCCAGAGAGACACAGGGCACAGGCCTGTGTCTCTGGGGTCCATCCTGGGCCTGGCAGCCCAGAGCTTGGGAAGCCCCCTGAAGCCAGAGGCAGCTTCTCGCTCTGCACCCCTGGAGCATGGGGGTGGTGACCTCCACCACAGTCTCAGGACTCCCCACACCCTGCTGCAGCTCCCTGCAGCGCTCCAGTGTGGACCCCTGGGAACCAGGCTTCTGCGCTCTGCCTCGAGGTCACTGCCTGCCTGGAGGGAGATTAACAATGCTTGCGGCCCATTTCATGGCGGCGGGGAGAGGTGGCAACTGAGTTTATTGTTGAAGATGATGATAGGGACACACTGTCTGTGTGCCAGGCCCCCCATGAGGTGGCATGGTGCCCACTTAGGGCAGCTAAATACCCCAGCCAAGGCAGCACAGCCCAGGATGCAGCAGAGCTGGGATTCAAACCCACACGCTCCGGGTCCAGAGTGCATTTGCTTACACACTGAGCTGTGTGGTCGCTGCCCATCAGAAGGCTCCAAGGCTGGATCTGAGACCTAAAAAGGGTCAAAAGACAGGCATAGAGTACAGGCAGCAGAGGAGCAAGGGAAGGTAGAGAGGATGCCGGGCGTGCTGACGAATGGCTGCTACGCATGTCAGGGAAGCATATGGCAAGGGGCTGGCAGCACCGGCTCCCACACACGGATGCCTGGGACGCACATGTTCACACACATGCACTCACATGCATACTGGGCAGTACCTGTCACGTCCTTTTTGGGAGACTCAGCCCAGCTGGAGAGCCACACTTCAAGTCCCCGAGAGCAAGCAGCAGCAGGAGAGGAGAATCAGAGGAGAGAGAACCGTTAGGCAGGCAGGAGGTCCCCTGGGTGAGTGGCGTGAGTGGCTTCGGGCACCAGTAGAGCCGCCAGTGGAAGGTGGGGGAGGGGAAGGGAGTGATTTCCTGGCCATGGGCGGGCTGCTGGGCGTGGGCTGGAGTGATTACAGAGGCGCTGGGACAGGGCCGGCTGGGGCAGGGATAATGAGGTGTCTGCTGAAACGCAGGCGTCCTTTGGAGCTCAGAAAAGCCCACACAATCCTTGCTTGGAACAGGGCCTGTGGGTTACTACTGCCCTGGAGAAGGCAGGCTGGACCTCTCTGGCCATGTGGGTGGCTGGCCCCACAGGGCTTGGTGGTTCCAAGGGTCCTCACCAGGGCAGCAGGCTCAGCAGCAGAAACCTGGAGCTTCCAACATCAGGGTTGGAAAGCCCAAAGCCATCTCCCAGCTTAAGGCAACACACCATGGGGCCTCAGTGTCTTCTCTAGCCCTTGCCCCAGCCCCACACTCTGAGGAAGAAAGACAGGCCCTGGCAGAGGGGGCAGATGCCTCATTTTAGAGTCTCACACCTCAACTCCAACCCAGAAGGACAGGGACCTTTAGTGACCAGAAGAGGTGAGGGCCCTATTCCAGGCTCAGAAGTCATGTCTGACCCGGGCCTCAGTTTCCTCATCTGTGAAATGAGGTTAAAAGTTGTCCTCCTGCTGAGAGAGAAGCAACGTCACAGCACCTAAGACAACCTATGACCATGAGATATGATGTAGTAACATTACGAGGTGGAAAGCTCTTAGCCTAATCATCGATGTGAACATTTCTAGAGGGTCGGCATGTAATAAACACCAACAGTCTGCTCCTGCTGGGCAGTGGCTCGGTTACTCCCCAGGACAACCCCTTGACGTGGGTATGCATTTTCCCGCCTCATTTTACAGGGGCGGAATGCAAGTTCAGACAAGGGGCAGTAACCAGCCCAACTTCCCACAAGCACAGAGTGGCAGAGCCAGAAATGGAACCTGGTCTGGGAACAGCCGGGTGGGGGTGGGAGGGTGGGGGGGCTTTCTCTGCTGAACTTCTTGCCCCTCCCATGGGGCACAGTGCTGGCTGCAGTCGGGACACTGGGGAGGAAACACTGAGGTGCAGGTTGAGACTCAAACCCTTGCGCTGCACAGATGGCACTGGCTGGCCGGGACTGCTACCTGACCCAGAGACAGAGAATGATCATAATTACAAGAGCAGCAGACATTTACATGGCATTTACTGCACACTGAGCATCGTGTGAGCACTTATGTACAGTAACTCGTTTTTCACAATAAACCTGCAATAAGGTATTCCCTCCGTTTTACAGATGACCAAAACGAACTAGAGAGGTTAAGTAACCTGTCTGAGGTCACACAGCTAATACAGTGTCCACTTCTTGTGGGGACACAGACTTTAGGCGATTGGTTTGCCACTCACCATTTAAAGCACCTAACTCTGCCTCACCCAGCAAGCTGCCTTCCATCGGCAGGCTGGCTCCCCGCAGGTCACAGTTCCTACTGTAAACCAGCAGAGTGGCCTCTGGCGGAGAGGTTTAGTAAGGCCTCCGGCATCTGTCTGGATTTAAGACCTCTGGGGTCTGACCGTCTGGATCCAAATCCAGGCTCTGCTCCTTTGAGGAAGTTACTCAACCTCTCTGAACCTGTTCCCTCACTTGTAAAAATCCAGATGAAACGAGACATTTACCTTCGAGGTTGCTGAGAGGATTAAAAGAGTACCCAGTAAGTGCTTGGCACAGTGCCTAGTATACAGTCAGCGCTCAATGACTGTTAGCCACCATCTCCCAGGAGCTTGGTTCAATCAACCAGAAACAATCACATTCTGACAGCTGCAAGGATGAGAACCAGGCGGGGCTCATACTGGATGCACCAAGAAAATGCTGGCCTGTCAGGTGGCTCCCCAGAGGTGACCCCAGACATCAGGTCAGTTGGAATGGGGGTAGAGGGACTCTAGGGGATTGCGCCCAAAGACAAACATTCTGTGGCCAGAGCCTCCCACCGGCCCAGGAGCAGGAAGCCTTCTCGGGCAGAAGGAGCTAGGTGGGGCCCTGCTCTCATGCCCCGGTAGGGCTGAGACTAGCTAGATGCACCCAGGCCCTTTATGGCTTTGTGCCGAGTTGGCCAAGTGGGCCTGAGTTCAGGACATGGGACTCCATTGCTCACTGCCACATCTGGCTGGGGCTGTAACTTCTTGTCGTTTTACCCCAGATGTGGCCAAATGGGCCGCCCCCCAGCAAGGCCGTCCAGGCCCATCCCAACCCCATCTGGCCCCACCAAGCCCTGTGCCAGTCCAGCTAAGAGGTTACCCACATCTCTCTCCATCTCTGCTGGCTTTGTTATTTTGCACACCATCCTTTTGGGTTTCTTTTGGGTTCTTCAGAAGAAAACCTTTTGGGAAGTGCGAACCCCTTTTGGTGAGCCAAGGGAAATTATTTGGCTTGGACCTGGAGAGCTAGGAAGACTTGTTCTGCTAGAATAGGAGTTGACAAACTTTTCTTGCAGTGGGCCAGAGAGTCAGTATTTTAGGCTTTGTGGGCCATGTGGTCTCTATGGAAACTGCTCAACCCTGTGAATGGGCAGTGTGCCAATAAAACTTTATTTACAAAACTGTCTGGTGGGCTAGGCGTGGCCAGTGGTTTGTCAACCCCTATGCTAGAAGATGATGGTCATTTGAGAGAGGGAAAAACCCTCCCTAAAACCATAGGAGAGAGAAGTGGAGACCCTCAGCCCACAAAGACTAAATGCTCACAAGGTCTTGGCTACTAGGATAATTTTTTTCAAGAATCATTTCGAGCCCTGGCCAGCGTGGCTCAGATGGTTGGGTGTCATTTTGCAAACTGAAAGGTCACAGGTTCAATTCCCAGTCAGGGCACATGCCTGGGTTGTGGGATCAGCCCCCAGCTGGGGTGCTGCAAGAGGCAACTGATTGCTGTTTCTCTCTCATATTGATGTTTCACTCCCTCTATCAGCGGGGATGAACAGCAAACTGAGCCCCTACTAAGTGCACAGCCTCAGCTCACGCCAACCCCCTTCATTCCCCACAAGCAGGCCTTTCCCTTCTTGCTCCAAAGGAAAATGGGAAACAAACCAGAAATGAGCCTGTCTTTTTAAAAGAAAGTCTTCTTAAAACATGATTTATTTCCCAGTCCCCTGGATCCACAGAATTAATCCAATTCCACGGTTCCCACCCCCCCGTTTTCCCCCTTTGGAGTGCCTTCTCTCCAACCCACCCGAGCAAGTCGTCTCCCAGGGTGGGAAGGGACCCCCTCGGCCACATTGCAATGAACAGAGAACCCCTGGCCTACAAAACCCAGCCCTCGGCCAGGAGGCAGATGAGGTTGCTGGCTCAGGGTTGGGAAAATGGAAAGACAGAGAGATGGGGTGAAGGAGCAAGAGGCGGGCGCAGCCAAATGAGCAGCTGTGACTGACACGGACCAACTGCTTCCTGCCCTCCCTGTAGTCTCTACCTCCCTCTCCGCTGGTGCCGGAACCAAGGGCCCTCCAGAGCAGCGTGCCTGGTGGAAATCGAGGGGCATCGGACTGCGAGGCTGCACAACCGATCTTGCTGAGGACCAGCCATGTGACCTTAGGCAAGCTTGACTTCTCTGGGACTCAGTGCTCATACCCGTGAAGCCAAGCATTTGGGTCCATGGATCTCCAGGGTACTTCTCTGATTTCTAGACTCCTCCAGCACAAACCTGCTGGTCCCCATAATACAAGTGCATCATAGCTGAAAAGAATCTTTCCAGAGAAACAGACTGCCTTTCCAGGGAAACCACTTGAACACATGCTCAATATATGGGAACTCAAGTGAAAAAAAGCAAATAATTCAGGAGGCACAGAGGACAGAAAACTGGAGCAAGAATTTTTTTTTTTTTTAAACCTTGGTTCTTGTGCTTACTCTTTTAGCTGGGATTCTGGGCGCTTAGCAAATATCTGAGCCACTCCTCCTGTAACATGAGGATGGAAATACCTACCTTGCCTTCTTTGTAGGGTTGTTTTAAGAGTGAAATGGCCTAATGCCTGTGAAAGGATTTGGAGGGGGACACAGAAGCAGGGTGGATGACGGGGCAGAGCTGGTGACTAAGGCAGTGTGTGCCTAGGAGACAGGCGACGTGGGGACAGGGTCCCTCCACTGGCTGTCCCCCCAGTACTTCCGTCCCTGCCAAAGCCAGTCCTCTTAGCTTGTAAGACCTGCAAGAATCTAGGCCCCGAGAAAACCAGGTCCCTGGAGGTCCTGGCCGAACACAGTGACCTGAGGACACTTAAATTCTGAACCTGATTCTCACCAGGTCCAGGTGACTATAGGAAGTCAAAGAACAGTACTGCAGGTAGGTGGCTGTGACGTTAAGGCCACTTTCCCCAAACGCGCATGCACCTAAGCACCACATTTAAAAACAAAACAAAACAACGAACCCCCACCTGCCTAGTTAAGACTCTTATTGGTTCATCATAAAGTTTCTTCCATCTTTGAGTAACTCCAGAGCAGTGAGAATGCAGTTCCATTAACCCAAATCTAGTCTCGAGCCATGCTTCCAGGAATCCTTCCCTCCCTGGTGTAACGCTAGTTCCATCCATCCAAACTAATAAATCCAGAGTGGGCTGTGCGCCCAGGTGGGAGAGACGGGAGTGAGAACAGCCAACAGCACAAACTCCTCGGAGAATGAAGGCAAACCAAAGGCCCGGGGGACCAGGGCAGGGTCACCCTCCTTATCCACTTACAGCCCCTGCCCTGGGCTCCAGGGAGGGGAGGGGAAGCAGAGACCCCACCAGGGGCCCCGAATGGAATGAACGCACCCTCACCCCCATCTTGTCCACATCCTTCCATTCTTCTGAGCACTCCAGACCTCTCCCTCTTTGGGAATTCTTTTGTTTTTACCTCACTACAGCCTTGAACTGGTTTCTAAAGATCTGCGGTAGTCTAGTCCTTTCTCTTGTACAACTCAGCTTTGCACAGGGCTGCTTCTTAGGTTTCCTACAGATTCTACGTGTTTCTTTTCCTTTTGACTAGGCCACCAGGAAACTCTGCCACTGCTCTCAGGCCTTCAACTAATTAGGGCTGACAGCTGCTGGCCTGTGGTTTAAAGGTAGCGACAGGGGGAGCTTCCCCGCATTGAGGACTTCCCCTGCTGTCCAGGGGTGTCCAACCTGTAGCCCATGGGCTGCCTGTGGCCCAGGATGGCTATGAATACGGCCCAACACAAAATCGTAAATTTACCTAAAACCTTTGTTTTTGCTCATCAGTTTTCGTTCGTGTTTGTGTATTTAATGTGTAGCCCAAGACAACTCTTCTTCTTCCTGTGTGGCCCGGAGACACCCAAAAGCGGACACGCTGCCAGTGAAGGCACTGTACTGCCACAGGCCCACAGCAGCTGAGACCTTCCCCGCGGCACCGCAGGGCTAAACATCCGGGAGTTTGGCTTGCACGACGCATCACTTCAGGGGCTTGAAGCAGGTCATCTTGCTCAGAGCACCACGACAAGAGACGGGACAGTTAAAGTGATAGAATGCCATCCAGAGAAAGTGTGGCCCGGGTTAAGATAGCTCAGGAAGCAAGTGAGCAGCCGTCTGACAGGACTTGCAGTGAAAAGCCGCTTGGATGGAGGTCCGGAAGTCTGGAAGTGCGGGAGCTGCTGCTCCAGCCGGCAGTGCGATGCCGCTGCTCCAGGCTGAGCAGCAGCTTCCAGCCTGTCCTGAATACTTTGGGCGTGAAAAAGCCATGGCCTTGGACTGGGGGGTGAGGGGTTAATGCCGCGACAGCAGCAGCTCTGCGCCCTGGCCCAGCCTCCCAGGCAGGACTTGCTTCTGGGTTGGGGTAATCTGGGCAGTGACACAGCGTCCCACTGTCAGTTGGTTTAATGGTCTTATGTCCCCAATTGAAAATCTTTAGTAATTTATGAACAAGAGGTCCCATGAATAACATAGCTGGTCACAGAATTCTGAGCCAAATAGATGGAAGTACCGAAGAAGAAATGTAGTAAGGTTGAAATGTCTGGTGGGCATCACCTTAAAGACACAAGGCAATCCTAAGTAGGAAGAAAGGCCGTTGTTTGTTTCTAGGTCTCCTTCCCCAATGCCTCTGGCTTCTTGGTGGTAACCCAAAGGCTGGAAGAAGCACGTGGGGACTCAGGACCAGAGAGGGGGAGAAATTTGCCTAAGATCACACAGCAAGTGAGTGGCAGGGCTGGGGCTTGAACAATGATACCAGTTCCCACTTTCTTAACACTCATGCTGGGCACTGTGCCAAACATTTTGGGAGTCCTACTAATTTAACCCTTACAACCTTCTGCATTTTACGGATGCGGAAGGTGGGATCCAGGAAAGTTAAGGTTGTTCCCAAGGCTGCACAGCAAGGAAGAGACGGGCTAGGCTTGAGCCCAGGCAGGCTGGCCAGGAACTGGGGACGAAGGGGCCTCAAACAGGGAACTACGGTCTCTGGATCCTCCCTGGCCATTGGCCAAGGGAGGCTCATTTATTTCTGCTGGGCTTCTCTTTGTAAATGTAGCCATATTCCTACTTGTTTTGCTCTCAGTGAGGAGGGGCCTGCCTCCTTCCCCAGGAGCGGCCTTTCCCAGAATCCAGAGTCCACGTGGGGGCAGCCCAACCCGGGGTAGGAATGCACCGCTGACCCTCTGGCCACTCTGCTATGCAGTCAGAGAACAGTCAGTTTCCCTCACTCAGGTGGGCTGGGGCGGGGGCTGGCTGGGCCTGGAGCTCCTCCACAGTCCCTGAGGGCTGGGGCCAGCAGAGAACGCCAGCCTCAGTGGGGTAGGCAGAGTGGCCAAGGGAGCCTGGGGGCCCTGCAGCTGCCTGGAGGGCTCTACACCAGCAGGGGGTGGTGGGCAGTTCTGTCATCCTCCCTCCACCAGCTGAAACGACCCAGAGCTCCCTGGTTAAAGACAGGTGCTGTGGTTAATCTGAGGCGCCGTGGGTGGACAGAGGGGTGCTGGTTGGGGAGGCCGCGGGGTTCTGAGCCTCCACTCCCAGCAGCTGCTGCCTGACCCCACAGCAGCCCCTGGGGTTGCAGCCTCCCCCTCAGTTCTCAGGTTCTCCCCTCTCCCCACGCTGGGGCGTTGGTATGTGAAGACGAGACAAACGCAACTCTGTTCAGAGTTCCAGGATCTCAGCCACTTCCTTCCCTGGAGTGGTCTGCCTTGGTGGTCCTCCCCCACTCACTGGGATATCCCCTAGCCAAAGCCCGTAGCTGTGGGGACGAGGCAGCAGCCGAAACGGGCCAACGATGGAGTGAGAGCAGCTGCTGTCTCCTGGCCCCCAGCTCTGCAGTCTGTCCCCCTCCCTGGCTGTCTCCACAAGAGCCGGGAGTGAGTGATGGAGTCAATGGCCATGGACTCAGGACCTGGCATGTCAGCGCAGGGCCACAGCAAGAGGAACATCTTGTATTCTCAAGACTGGGCTCTTGCTATCAGATTATCAATACATCAATTGCTAACTATTTAATGAGCATCTATCACATGCACAGCTTGGGGATCCTGCTATGACCCATGGACTCTCCACCGTTTGTCTCCCAGCTCTGGAGACAGGGCACAGATGCCCACGGTCACAGACACTTTCCCAGGTGTTCCCGTCTGCGCTGGGAGTCACGTAGGTTTGGGGAAGCAGCATGGCTCCCTCAACCCCCTACCTGGCCCTGCAGGGGCTGCCACTCCCCGAGGCTGCCTGGACCGACCGGATGGCACGCTAAGGCCAGGCAGAGAGGCTGCAGTGGGGTGGGGGATGCGACAGGGCCGAGTCCTGCAGGCCTTGCATCTGTAACTGGGCCCTGACTTGGGGGCAGGGCACACAATACTTCAGTGGACATCTGGCTGGGCACTGCCACCGACTGGAGCTAAATGGGGGTGGGAATGAGGGGCAGAGTGGAGGACGGCCCCTTTTCAAGAGCCTTCCTCCTCTTGCCCTGGGAAGGATCTCTGTATTGTTCACAGACTGTGTCAACTGGCTCTAGAATGTTTGGTTAGGGCTTTAGTCCTAGCAAGTGTCTGGAACATAGTAGGTACTTCATCAAAATGTGTTATGAGTCTCTCCAGCCAGATCTTAAGTTCCTTTGGAGTCTGAACCCTGTCAGCACCCTCACAGCACCTGAGCGCAGGAGGGGGTGCCTGGTAAACCCTCTGTGGCTGGCGGAAGGATGCACATGCATTGCCCTCACTCCCACGGGCGTCACATGCAGACTGAGGCTCGCTTGCCCCGCTGCCCTTGGGTATTCTTCACACCGGGCCCTGCACTCTCTCGAGTCTGGGTTTCGCCTGTTAAGCCACATACAGGCTGGGGCAGAGCCTGAGCCTGGCTCACGCTGGCCCAGGGGCTCACAGGCAGGCCCCCGAGCCCGGTAGAACATCCCTGAAAGACTGCTGGCTTCCAGCATCTGCTATAAAGCCCTTCAAAGAGACTGGAAAAAAAATTACCCATAACCAGTATGGCCTATGACAAGATGGATGTAGCAGGAAATGGGAGTCTAAGCAGGAACAACTGGCTTATCTACAATGTCTGGCGGCAGCAGGGCTCAGCGGGCTGAGTGTGCTGGGCGCCCCGGGCCTCTCCTTGCCCCTATCCCACTCCTGCTCGGTGAGGGCCAGGACCAATCCCCTGCACCCTCAGATGCCATGTAAACACAGCAGTGTGGGCACATGTGCACGCACACACACGCATGCACACCCCAATGCTTGGGAAATCCGCATCTGGCTCTCACGTGACCAAGCTATGCCCAGAAGGCCGCAGCTGGGAGGGCCTGGGGGACAGGGAGGGTCAGAGTGTGTGAGATCCCTGGAGAACAGAGTTCTCCCTTGGCACACAGCTCGGGGCCTCTAGCAGAGCTTCCACCTGGACAGGAGCAGGAAAGAAGAGCCAGTGCTCGGAGGGCCCTGTCCTGGCTGCTACCCATGTGGGAAGGGTGGGGCTGCATCTCCAGGTCCCCCTGGTCTTCACCTGTGATGTGAAAGGGCTGTTCTTTCTGGGTTACTTCCGATCCATCATCAACCCCTAGAGAGACCCACTGGATGGAAATCCCTTCTTCACGGAGACGACCAGTTACTAGACAGTGAGTACCTCCCGGTGCTGGGCATCTGGCCAGGGGCCCATGGCCCTGCAGCCATTCAGTCAGGACAGGTGCTCCTTTCTGAGGCCAGGACCTGCACCCCCCCAGGACACCTGTGGAAGGAGTCTTCTCAATGATAAGGAAAGGGCCTTGAGGCAAGATCTCTCTGACCCAGGCACATACATTCACTTCATACTTAGAACTTTCAGAGCTTCAGCCACGTTAGTGAAGGAGTGGTCTTCTGTGACAGCATCTCTGAAATAGCACCATGGGCTGGCACTCTGGGGCTTGGAGGACGGGCCTCAGCCCGGTTCAGGGGACGTGGCACACTCAGACAGCTAACGCTGAGAGTGACCAGCTGCCCTCTGCACACTGCTCCCCCTCTCCTCCAGGATGACTCACTTAAAAACCTCAGTGACCCAGGGGTAGAAGCCTCACTCAACACCCTGTCCCACTCTGCCCCACCCCCATCACAGCACCTGGGCACCGTACCATAACTGCTGTTCCCTTTCCTACCTCCCCAACCCAACCGAGAGTCCTGAGGACGAGGGCCTCTCTGGATCCATCTCCATGTCCCTGAGCTCCCACGGCAGGGCCTGGTCCAGAGGAAGTGCTCAGACGTTCAGGGGACAGATCTACACAACAGCCACAGCAGAGTGGCAAGGTCAGCGATCAGTCTGGCAGAAGCCATCTGATCCTAGAAGGAAGTCTAGTACCAGCGTCCCTTTGGAAACTTGCTTCCTATCAATTCTGCCCTCAGAGCTTCCCTCCCGCCTCCAGGAGAGCTGCTCCCAGCGTCGACTGAGCCATGGGCTTAGAGCAGGGACAGCAACAGAGGTCATCGAAGATGTCAGGGACAGGGCCCTCTTATGCACAGCCCTGTGATCAAGTGCATATGAGAACTGATGGAGGTGCTCTTGGGGCCACTAGGCTCCAGGGAGGAAGACAGGCACGGCAGGGAGCTGACGGACCGGGAGACAGAACTGGGACAAGGGGTGTTAAAAGGTGCAAGGTTTCCTTGGAGGGCCATTGCCAGTGTACAAAGAGAGTCTGGGTTTGGCCTCTTGTCACTAGCCTGGCCTCATAGCTTTACAAGAACCTCACCCTCCTGCCAGGCACAGATACGCACCCACTCTTGACCCAGATCCAACACTCCAGAGCCTAAGATGCTCCAGAGCCAAGCTGGGGAGACCCAGAATCAAGGGAAAGGCAGCCCCCAGACACCTGTGGGGGCTTCTCCTGCGACACCACACCCAGGAGCCAGGAGCAGCCTCGGGGAAGGAGCACAGAGGTGGTACCTCTTCCTTTCAGACACAGGGAAGAGAAAGAACTCTGACAGGGCCCAGTGTTCTCGGTAGAAGATGCCAGGTCTAACATTAACGAAACACATCTTTGCACCAGCTGCTAGGGTCACACGTGGCAACGACGAGATCCAGGGGGCGAAGCAGAAAGAGTCGGGGAAAACCACTCTTTTCCCTGCAAACATCTATGTTTTACTGAAACTTTGGAAAATTTTTCTCTGCCTTCACATTTCAAAACTGACCAATTATAAAAATGCCACAAGCCAACTGAGCTACACACGCCACATTTCTATTTCTAAACAAAGTAACTTTAGATCAGAAAAAGGTGCTAAAACAATAAGTAATGCACATTCCCCCAAATCTCTGTTTTTCCATTGGCTTTGTCATTACTGGAAATGTTGCCTTTGTCACATGTCTGTAAACCAAAAGCTGAAGTGAGAAACAAGTTATTTTTCTGGCTGAGGGCCGTGGTGGGAAGGATGTCTTTGCTGGACCACAATGTGGGTGTCTCCTCCCCCAAGGAGAAAACCTTATGGAAATAAAAGGCAGATGGAATCTTATCACCGCCTCCTGACAAGGTGGAAGAGAGGCCAATGGCTGGGCAGGCCCCTTCAATGGCTGTTCTCTGGGGCCCCAAATGCTGGGCCAGTGTTCTCTGTCCTCTGACTGGCCCCCCTTTCCCATGCTGGCCCGGCCCCCCACTTGGGAGAGAACTGAATGCATCTGCTGGGAGCAGCCCCGTCTAGTTGCCGTCCATCACCGGGACTCTGCTCCTGCCGCCTCACTGCCCGTCTTCCCTGAACACCACCACCAACCCACAGGGATGACCCATCAAAAATTCAACCTGGCTTGATCTCAGAATGCCCAGAAGCCTGTTGAAATGCTATTTCCTGGCACTACCCCCAGTGATGGTGATTCTGTAGGTCTGGGCTGGGCCCAGGAGCCTGCACATCCGCCCATGCCCAGGACCCGGAAGCCCCCCTCCAGGCTCTGCACACGCTGCTCCCTCCCAGACCGCCTGCCTGTTCTCCCCGCAGGAGAAACTGGGGCAGAAAGGAACTGGACTGGGCTGGGAAAACGAAGGGCCCCAGTCAGCTGCCTCTGTACTGGGAGCGTACCCCCCGCCCACCCCTGCTTCACTTGTCCAGGCCGGTGGAGTGGAGGGGCCCATGCTGCTCTCGGCCACGGGAGTCACGGCACAGACACGCACACGTGAGCAGCACGCTCCCATTCTCCATTGAGTCACTGTCACGTGGGCTGGAAGTGGGGCTGCCCAATCAATCAGCCTCCTTTCATTTCCAATTAGTGGGCTTTGAACTCCAGGGGTGACATCAGGCCAAGGACCTGGAGCCATGAAAATTAAAAACTGTTCTAAAACACCAGCCCGGGTTTGGTGTGCCTTCATAAGACACGTCCGCTTTTAGAGCTGGCTGTTGGACGAGGCCGGAGTATCCTGGCCTTGTTTGCTAAGCAGCCTGGGCTTTCCTTACTGCGGATGGGTGGCTCGGGCAGACAAGAAAGCCTTGGAAGTGGCTTTGAAAAGTCTTGCTGATACACTCTCCAAGGCTTCCTTTCCAGACTCCTCTCCTGCCTCCCCTCCCCTGCCCTTCTACTGGGCTGGACACCTCTCCTTCCCTCAACTTCTCAGACTCAGTCCAGCCTCCAAGTCCCTGCTCACGCCCAGCCTCCCAGCCGGGGGGACCTGCCCACCTCTCTGCTCACCTCAGTCTCTTCCATCCTCCAGAACACACCTTTGGCCTCTTGCCTCTTGGCCAGACCCCCTTTTATGTGACTCCCACAGCTTGAGGATCATAACCCATCCGCCTTATATTTTTTTTTAATTTATTGATTTTGAGAGAGAGATAAAGAGAGAAGGAAAGAGAGAAGCATCATTTGTTGTTCCACTTATTTATGCATTCACGGGTTGATTCTTGCATGTGCCCGGACCAGGGATGGAACCAGCAACCTTGGCATAAGAGAACAACACTCTAACCAACTGAGCTACCTGGCCACGGCTCATCCTGCCTTGTATTCGTTAACGAAGCCCTGACAATGCCCTGCTTTCTCAGTTGAGCTATGAGCTCCAAGAGGCCAGAGACCAGCAAGGCTTAAGAGGAATGAAAGCCTCAGGGAACCCGGCACTCTGGAGGGGAGGGAAGGCTGCTGCTGGCTGCTTTGTCTCTGTCCATCTGCCTCTGCGGCTGGTGAGCAGAGCAGGCCCGGGGCCAAGAGAACAGGCTCGGCTCTCTGTCCTACTGGGGCAGCATCTTGGGGGAAGAGGAGGCACTGGAGGTCTGACAGAGCTGCTTCCTCTGCTGCACAACAGCCCTCCTCACACCACTTCAGCAGAAGGAGGTTTGGATCAGAAGGACCAGATTTGAATCCCCTGCCTACTTAGCTAGGCGACCTTGGGCAAGTTCTTTAACCTTCCTTCCCTGGTCTATAAAGTGGGGGACAAGACCCCCTGGCCGGGTTGCTGGGAGGCTTACTGGCCACTGTGAGATGGTGCGCACCCCGTCATCCCCGTCTGACCGAGGAAGGCAAACGCCACAGACAGGGGTCTCTCCTGGTGGAGAACTGGTCACCTAGGGGCTGCCTCTTGTTCATAATAAAAGTAGCTATGCCCTTCAAGAGTGTTTGCTGTGGTGGGCACAGGGCTGGCATTAACACTTCCTGCGTGTTAACTCGTATTCCAGCCTCAAACAGCCTGACGAAGTGCTACTGTCACCTCATCTCACAGACAAGGCAACTGAGGCACGGGCAGGTTAAGTAAGGGCTTGCCAAAGATCACAAAGCTGGCTTGAAACCAGGTGTTCTGGCTCCCGAGCCCGTGTTCTTAACTCTACAGAAAACTCTGCGATGACTGAGTCTGGATCCCATCTCCTCTGGGGCCAGGCCCAGGGCTCACAGAACAGAAATAAACGCTTCAAGTAGGTCTTTTCACTCTCTCATCGGAGGTCACATCAGAGGTAAGGCCCAATTCCCCCCTCCTTTCAGAGCCCGGCAGTAATTAAGCGACAATGGCAACTACTATTACTGGGAGTTTGCTCCATGCCAGGTCCTCTGTTAATCCAATCCTTAAATTTCATCGAGGCAGGCACAATTTCTACCCCCATTTTCCACACGGGGGCATGAAGGTCAGAGGTCAAGTTGCCAGTCACAGAGCAAATACGTGGCAGAGAAGGGGTTTGAGCCCTGTCTGATGCCAAAATCTCAACTCTCACCTATGAGCAAAATGTGCTTCTTCTTGACACAACTACGGTAATGTTGATCTCATTAACTCTGTCCAATAATAATAACACAAGATTTACGATCACTAAAACGGAAGCAGGCCCGAGCTCACCAAATTTTCCGAGGAAATGTATAAGATAAACAGGATTTCATGAGAAGCATCAACACTTGCCCAAGAGAACAAACTTGCAACATACTTGAGCAACCTCATTAGTATTTAAACCAGGGGCAGCTTCGCAGGACTGCTGGGTGGGATGCAGCAACAGCCCCTGCCCGGCCACTATCCAAACGCCAGGCTGATTCCACAGGATTCTGTGGCCTCCTGCGCCCACTAGTGGCGCAACTCAGAACTCCCCAGCCGTGGGCCCTGGAGAAGGCTGCTTCCTGAAACAGAGCACCATTCCATCTTTTCAGGTCTGCAGATGAGCCCCTGCTCCGGGGAGTGTGCTCCAGCCCCCTCTGAGCTCCTGGCACAGCGCTCCCCTTGGGGAAGCCAGTCCCGGCAACAGGCCCTTCCTACTGCCGGGCACAGAGCCCACTAATAGCATCGCCTTCTTGAGCCCTCTGCAAATTCCTGCAGCTACCTGCTCTGAAAACTTCATTTTATGCATTGACATGGCTGGGCCCCCAGCTATTCAGCCACACACTAACCTAGGTGTTGCTGGGGAAGATTCTTTGCAGGTGTGATCAAGTCCCTAATTAGTATACTTTCAGTGAGATTATCCAGGTATTGGGGGAAGGGAGGCAGGAGGGCTGAGTCCATCAGCTGAAAGGCCTTAAGGGCAGAGTGGAGGCTTCCCTGAAGAAGAAATTTCACCACTGACCACAACCCCAGCCCGCCCCTGAATTTTATTCAGGCTTGCCTAGCCAGCCCCACACAGTCATGTGAATCAAATCCTTGCAAGAAAGCTCTTAATACATATACAGCTCTGGCTGGTGAGGTAGCAGAGCCCAGGTGACGGCATCTGCCCAAGGCCCCATGGCCAGCACCATGCAGGACCGAGAATGGAAGCCCAGGCATCCAACTCTTCCCAACACCCAGCTACACTGCCCCTCACAGCCCACCCGCCACTGCTGCTGCAGTCCCCAGCTCTCATCTGTCTCTGTGCCTCGTCTTGTTGCCCCCCATTCCCCAGTCACAAAAATGCTTCGGAGATCTAAGTCAGACCATGTCCCCCTCTCTTCGGGGCCCTTTGGCGGCTCTCCATTCACGGTGGAAGTTGAAAATCCTAAAAGTGGCCTGCAAGGCCCTACATGATTCACCTCTGCTCTCACCTCCTGCCACCTTGCTCTCTCCACCTCTTTTCTACCCCAGCCACAAGCCCCCCTGCCCTGTCTGGAGCAGGCCAGTGAGCTCCCTTCCCCGGGGCCTTTGCACTCACTGTGCCCTTGGCCTGGACCGCTCTCTTCCTCTGATAACCATGTTGCAACCTCTGTCTAATATACAGTCCTGTGAATGCAGTTCATCACCCACAGCAGACTGCAAACTCCTCAAAGGCAGAGAGATGCATTCCTGTAACCTCAACACCCGGCACGGTGTCTGGCAGACAGCTGGTGCTCAATCAGATCAGCTGAAGTTTCTGGTCTCCAAAGAAGCCACACTCGGACCTTCTGCCCCAACCAGAAAAACTCTTCCTTTTCCCACGTAACATCCCCATACGAGGGTGCAGTGACCTTTCCTTCCTGACCTGCAGGCCGCATGCATTCTTCCATCCACCCACCCATTCAACAAGCACAAGGTGGGAGGGGGGCGGTTGCTACCGGTGTCAGGCCTGCAGCAAGGTCTTCCCTCTCAAGGTGGTGGGACACAGATGATAAAAAAAATTCAAGATAATGAGAGTGTGGCCAGTGAGTGCATGGAAGAAGTAAGATGAATTGAGGGGGCAGTTAGGCAGTGGAGGATGGGGCAGCCTCTCTGAGGCAACAATTAAGCAGAACAGTCAAGGAGCCAGCCAGGTGGGAACAGCATTCCAGGCAGAGGGAACCGCAAGTACAAAGACCATGCAGAGAGAATGAATGCAAAGTGCTTAAGGTGTGGTCCAGCAGAGGGTGCTGGAGTGGGAATGGGGTGGGGGGCTCAGGGGAGGGTAGCAGCCCAGGGCACGATGATAGGTGGGGGCTGAAGCACATAGCACTCTGAGGCTGGGATAAGGAGTTTATTCTGGTTGGGCTGGTAAGGCCTTTGGAGAAGATTTAAGCAGAAAAGCTCATTATTTGCTACATGTTTGGAAGTGCTCACTCTAGCAGGGATTAGACAAAAGTGTGGAAAGGCAAGGGTGGAAGCAGAGAGGCCCAGGAGGAGCTAGGGTCATTAGGCAAAGACTAGGGGAGCCTTCCTAGGGGCTGGGGGTGGAGGTGGGAGAAGTGGGTGGATCTGGAGAGAAAGGGAGGAGTCAAAGATGACTGCTGGATGTTGGGCTTGAGCAACAGGGAGGCTGGTGGCATGGGGAAGACGCAGGGAGGAGACAACAATTGAGGCTGGCTATTTCCAAGTTCACTGATCCTGCCTTGTCCCCGAGGCTATCTGTATACTGCCTAAGAACTTTCTCCCTGCTGACTCCACCCTCCCCAGGCCTGGCTTCAAGTCTTGGCTCTAAGTCTTGGCTGGGTGCTCAATAAGAGATTCCTCCAAGAGATCTTCCAAGGAGGAGCCAGGGCTTTGGGAACTAAGATGGGAAAGTGACGGCCAGGGAACAGCATCTATTGTCTCCACGCAAATGTCCCTGGGAAACTTCGTGAGCTTCATGACAGAGCAGGGTAGGACCCTAAACTTGGACTCAAATCCTCACTTTGCCACAGACTTTGGCCAGCCATCCTCTCAAAGCTTCAGTTTCTCATGTGTAAAGTGGGAATCCCACCCACATGCAACATGGCTCGGAGCAGCAAATGAGGAAATGCATGTAAAATTGCCAGCACATAGTAAATGTTCATTAAATAATAGTAGCTAGCTAGCACTTGGGGAGAGCTTTCCAGGTTGCAGGCAGTGTTCTAAGTATGCTTGTATATATTAGTTTATCTAATCTTCATTATAGCCAGATGAGATGTGCATTAGTCAGGGTTCTCCGCAGAAAGAGAAATGTATATATATGATTGCAGAGGCATGGTGAGCCCAAAATCTGATGCGGTAAACTGACAGCCTACAGATTCAGGGAAGAGGTGCAGTTCAAGTCCAAAGGCAGTCTGCTGGCAGCATTACTTCTTGCTCCGGGGAGTTCAGTCCTTGTTCTATTAAGGCCTTCAACTAGGATGAGGCCAACCTACCTCATAGAGGATTATAGGTTAGAAGGTAATCTACTTTATTCAAAGTCCACTGATTTAAAAGTCAATCTCATCCTGGCCAGTGTGGCTCAGTCGGTTGGGCATCATACCTGGCCAGGGCACATGCCTAGGAGGTGGGTTTGGTCCTGGCTGGGGTGCATGCGAAAGGCAACCAACTGATGTTTCTCTCTCACATCAAACTTTCTCTCCCTCCCTTCCCCTCTCTCTGAAAGCAATGAATGTCCTCAGGTGAGGATTAAAAAAAATTTTTTTTAAGTTAATCTCATTCTAAACCTACCTTCATAGAAACATTCAGAATAATACTTGACCAAGTATCTGGGCACCATGGCCCAGCTAAGTTGACACATAAAATTAACCATTACAATGTGTATGAATAACATCCCAATTTACAGACGGCAGAACAGGCACAGAGGGGGTAAGAAATCTGCCCAAGGTCTCAGAGGACAAAAGCCAAGCTCTAAACTCCTGCCGTCTGGCTCCAGAGTTGGCATTTTAACCATGACACTAAGTGGCCATTTTCATAAGCACACCAATTACATTCCTCTGTCCATCCTTTTCCTGGCCTGAGAGTAGAAGGCAGAGGGGGTGGGGGTGGATTCCCTGGGTGGGGCCCTGCATTGCTTAAGAAGCAGCACTGAACCCAAGCTTCAGAGACTGGGAGTGGGGGGACCTGTGGCCCAGGGACCTGGCCCAGCCCCTGACTTTACAGAGGGACACTGAGGCCTGGAATTGAGAAGGGACTCACCTAAGGTCTCATGGCTTCAGAAAGTAATGGTGATGATGATAAACTAAAACTTCTGTAGTTGTTACTATGTGCTACATGTGAGGTGGATACTAGTATGTCTTTGTTTTAAAGGAAATGAGGAAATGGAAGCAGAGGTCGTGAAACTTCCCTAAGGTCGCACACAGCCAGAATTGGAGCCTGGAAGCATGTCTCTAGGCCCCAGGCGAGGGTCTCCAGGGTAGGGGCTGCGACAGAACACAGCCCCAGGTGTGAACACAGTGGGTGTCCTTCCTACTTCTCCCCCTGGGGCTTTGGCTGCAGGTGACAGTTGAGGCGATGTTGTGACTCCTCAGGTTCCCACGGCAGCTTCCCCTCCTGGTCATGGAGCGAAGGCCTTCTGCACCAGTGGGCAGGCACACACGAGACACCCCTGCGCAGCTGACGGGGCTGTGCGCACACATCTCATCCCAGAGTCACGCACACCCCAAATGGGCACAGACATGCGAACAGACTCCAACCCACAACCAGACACAGCCCAGCATACTGGCACATGTACCCAACATCTGTGCACCCAGACGAGTAACATGGCCTCACATCACACAACTATGGAGACCCACTCAACCCCAGGTACACACCTGCCCCCCAGTCCATCAACTGGGACACAACTTTCCACATCCCAGGAGACACATAAGCAAGCATTTGGGCACATCAAACATATGAACCCATATTCAGAAACGCACACTGTGCCATCACACCGACCCCCCCCCACCCCCAATTCACATCGCATTCAGGCACACACATCTCTACTGATCCCCAGACCAAGGCACGTGTACACAGATACCTCCCCACAGGAGCCATTAGCGAGAGTCACGTGTTCATACACATTTCCCACATCCTCCAGGCCAGACCCCACCCCCCATGGCTGCTCACCCTCATAAATATAGGCAACACACACGCCAACACGGATGGCTCCAATCCGCCCACCCCCCATCTGTACACACAGAGCCCTAACTCCTAGGGACCGTCCTCCCCCACCTCCACTAACGACACCCCGCCCACACCCAGGCCTTTGCCTAGCCCAGCCTGCCCCACCCAGAGAGAGCCCTTCTCTGACCCCAGCTGACAGCACCAGCCCACCAGCCCGCCCGAAAGAGCCGCCTAGGAGGGCTGGCTCCGCCTCTCTCCCTGACTCCACCCGCTTCGCAAACTCCGAGGGAGCCCTGGCACCTGTCGGGCCAAGGCCCGGCAGGTGCCCCCGCCCCGCCCTTCGATGCTGCCACCACTCAGGGCTCCCTCCCCCGCAGCAAGGAGAATGCGCTCAGCTGGATGGAGGAAGCGGGGAGGGGGGGGAGGTCTCCGCTGCAGACGTTAAAAACTCAGTCACTCAAGTACGACCCCTTTCCAGTCCTGGATGTCACCCTCCCTCCGAGAAAACACTGCGTCTCTATTAACCTTTCCATCACCTCAGCACCTCAGGAAGGGCCCAAGGAGAAGTAGACACCGCAACCCAGAGGAGGAGGACAAGGATTGGCTGCAGACATTGTGGGGGCTTAGGCTGTTCAAGAGACACCCCCACATCCCCATGCACCCACCCCCATTGCCCACAGGGGGCTGAGAGGGACTCAGTGAGTGTTGAGGGCGCAAGTACCAGAGATCTTAGGGGCACGAAGGGAGTACCCCCAGCCCCACAGGGCAGACGGCCATGGACCCCTCCCCCCAAGAAAGTCCTCCGCAGGGTCAGGGAAGCAGGAGGGGAAGACACCCGGAGGCTCCCTTACCTGATTTCCTCTTCGAACTGCCATAGTCCCTGAAAAAGAAGCAACAACAGATAGACATGGTTAGGGCTGGGCTGGACTGGGCTGGGGGGGGAAGCCGGGCTGCGGGCTGCGGCTGCAGGGCGCCCACGAGCGGGCTGCGGTGGGTCTTCTGCGCCGCTGCTCATGTGATCCCTGCTGCCGGTGAGCCGCGCGCTCTGCAGCCGCACGCACTGCGCGCAGCGCCGGCCAGCGGGTCCCCCGCCAGTCCGGCCTCCGGCACGACTCGCTCTTCCCTCCCCCCCCCAGCCCCGCCCCGCCCGCACCCCCAACCCCGCCCAGCCCCGCCCCGGGCCTACAGGAGGGGCTCCATGGGCCACTATGTCCTTTCCTAGGCACCCTTCCCTGCCCTCGGCGGAAGCAGGAGGACTAGGCAGGTACACAAGCACTTCACAAATAGAGAAACTGAGGCTCTGGGGGTGGTTGCTAGAACCTAGGCCCTGCCCACCCTAGAAGCCCGCTCCCCACCCCTAAAGGGCTTCCTCTCCCAATTCTTGGCATTACTAGTTCATGCCCACTCAACTTTTAACTCACAACTGAAATATTTACCTCCTTAACATACCTTCCTCAGCATTTTTTCACCTCTCCAAATTGTCCTCCAAGTAATTAAACATTTGTGGGACCCTTTGATTAAAGCCTGCCCCTTCCCTAGCCCCAAGCTCCCTGCTAGGAGTTAACCCAGCCTCAGGATCAGGGCATTTCCCAGTCTTGCCCCCAGGTACCCTCTGGTGCTTGGTCCTGCTGTGGACTCCTCCCACCCCTTGTTATTCATAATCCTCAGGGAAGCCTCACTGGCCCCCAAAATGCTGGAGGTCCTGTTCAGTGCTCAGAAGCTGGCTGGGTATCTGGAGACTAGAGGAAACGCCTTTCATTTCCCTTGGGGATCCAAGAAAAATGCCCATTTCGGGCTTTGGTCAAAGCCAATGGGCCAGCTCGGTTGGCCTGCTGCAAAGAGGGGACTCAGGCAGGAAGGGACAGCAGGTTCACAAGGAAGGTGTCAGCCTCATGGAGACTCCCCAGGATTCCTATGCTGGAAGTCTGGGGATGGGCCAGTCTGGGCTTCGGAACTTGGGATGAGCTCCAAGGTAACTCGCCCACACAGCGAAGGGCGAGGGCTCCCCTAGAGTCCTGGGCTTCCTCAAGTTTGGGCTCAGGACTCAGCGGATCAGAACACCGGTGCCAAGGACCAGGAACCCGCATTTCTGATACCGTCCCCTACTCCGCTCTCCTGTTTGAGAACGCCCTTCTAATTCCAAATCCCATGCCTCTTTCAACCCTTACATCCACACCAAGAGGAAGGTCCTATTGCCTGCATTTTACAGATGAGAAAACAGGAGTTCAGCCACTGCCCAAGGTCACCCAACACGGGGAAGGGCAGTGGCTTACAAGCCCACCTACAGGAATGAAAAATGCGGGGTGGATGGAGTGGAGGAAGATCTGTTGAATCTGTTGTTGCCGAAGGACTAGGAAGGTGGGAAAGTTTCCATGTGCCCCTCCCCCTACCTGGCAGCTTCATCTTGGGGTGGAAGGAAGTTAGGGAGAGACTGTGCCCCAGAGGGCCTGGCTGTGTCCCTGAAGCTCAGTGATGGAGAGTATCCCCAGTGAGGAAGAGGAGAGCATAGCATGGTGCCTATGTCCTGCGCAGCAGACTTGATACTCCCAAGGAGGGGATTTGTTTCTCAAGCTCTTTGCAGAGTGAGGCCCAGGGAAGGGCAGAGAGTGGATGGCAACGAAGAGCTATCCCTCCATGTACCCCCTCCCCATTTTCCCACTGGTCCTGCAGGAGAAGCCCTCTGGGCCTGGGATCACACTGGCCCACTGACCATCCCCTGGCTGCCAGTAGTCCAGACAGTGTAACTTCCTCACAGCGACAGCCACCTTCTCCCCGTTTGAGCAGCTGAAAGCTACTCAGGACTTTCTTTGAGCTTGTCCACAACCCTGGTTGGGGGTGGGGGCTTGCAGACAGGTCATTATCCTATGATGAGGGGCCACACTGAGGCTCAGGAGTGGGAGAGGGACCCAACCCACAGGAGCGGAGTGCTTCCTCTGTGCCAGGACCAGGTCAGTGATTCTCAACCTGGTCATCCACAACGGGATCCTCTGGGGAGCTGGTGACAAAGGCAGGCGTGGGGTCCCACCCCCACCTGCTGCATCTCCAACAAGCGCCCACTGTGGGTTAGGAGGCTGGGCCAGTGTTGGCTGAGAACCTGGGACCCAGCACGGTTTCTGTCCCCTCCGCTACAGTCCTGACGCTAAGCAAAGGTGGTGCCGAGCGGCGCTCCAGTCCCCGCACCACAGTCTCGAGACCCCAGCCACCCTCAGACACATGCGTGCTCAGTAAGAACAATGTACTTGCAGTGCCACCAGCTTCTGGTCAAATCCCCTGCTGGCCTGTCCTTCAGCCAGGTTAGAGCCCTTCCCACCAAAGACTTGTAGACTGCTCCAGGTGGTGTGGCCCCTCATTTTGCAGGTGATGACAGCAAAACTTAGACAAGCTAGATAACTTGTTCAAGGTCTAACAGCGAGTAGGGGACGCTGGGACTGGGTCCTGAGAACCTAGGCCCTGCTCTGGGAGCAGGCGGTTCACGACATCCCAAATACTGCCACCCTCTGGAGCACTGGGTGCCAGGGGGAGGGGACGCAGGTGCTGGGGGCTCTGAGAAGCGCAGGGAGTTAGTGGAGTGAAGGGTGAGTCCTGGCAGAAGGGCAGCTGGGCTGTGGCTGAGGGGAGGGAATGGCAGGCACATTTCCTTCCCAGCATCTGGCCTCCAGCCCCTTAGCAGTTTCTGGATGGGCACCTTTTAGCAAAGTCCTTTTGAATTTTTAGCTGCTGAATAAGCTGAGAAGAAGTTCAGGTATCCAGTGGCCGGGACTCCCCCATGCCTCACCTACCCAGGCACAGGAGAAAGGGCAGGGCTCCCCACCTTTGGTGTGCCTGCCTCCCACTGCCCTGCACTTGGACGGCAAGCCCTCTTGTTCCCGAAGGAGTCAAGATCGCCCTCCTCACTTACCCTCCTTGCCCCAGTTCTTGCCCTGAGCTGACAGTCCCCACCCACTGATGAATCTGCTTGGGGTAGGTCACAGTCTAGCCTGCATCCGACCTGCTGCTGAATCACTATCTCCCACGGAGCCACAGGAAGGAAAAGGGAGGGGAGAAAAGGGAGGGAGGCCAGCGTCTCCCTCTAGTGCCGCCAGAAGCTAATGTGATTGAAAAGGCCTCCCAGGCAGTGTCCTCACTGTGTCCTCACATCAGGCCACTTGGCTTTCTCTGCAACTGGTCCGGAGACCCAGGCAAACCAGGCCATGGGACTTTCAGGACTCAATCTGGGAAAGTCACAGACAAATTGGGAAAGCTCATCACCCCATAGTCCACAGGTCTGGCCTGGCTGGAGAAGACAGGAGGATTTCTCCTACCCCACACCATCTCTCCCCATTTAAATGGGGACTCCTGCGCTGGCTGGCATGGCTCAGTGGATTGAGTGTCAGCCTGCAAACCAAAGGGTCAGGGCACATGCCTGGGTTGCAGGCCAGGTCCCCAGTTAGGGGTGCATGAGAGGCAAAAATGCATTGATGTTTCTCTCCCTCTCTTTTTCCCTCCCTTCTCATCTCTAAAAATAAATAAATAAAATCTTAAAAAAAAAAAAGGCAGGGACTCCTGAGGCTCCCTCTACCCCACATGATACAAACAGTCGCTGTCTTGGCCCTTCCTCACTGGATGAGGTCCTGAACGAAATTCATAGGGCAGATTCTGGAAGCAGAGAGACTCCAGGTCAACTCCCTGCTATTTGCTAGCTGCATGGTCATCTTGAGCTACTTACTTCACCTCTTGAGCCTCTATTTCTCTCTCTGTAGAATGAGGGTAATAACCCCACCAAGCCCTTAACATTTGGGGAGGAAGAAACGTACAGCGAACATAAAGGCACAGAGAATGCTGTGTAACTTGCCTTTGCTGTTGTTCTCTCACAGCTGGACCTGACCCCACCTTAGCTGCCCACCCAAACGACAGAGGCCTGCAGAGCGCCTCGAACGAAAGGAAGTGGCTCCTTCTCAAGGACCTCGGTGCGATGCTGGCAGCACAGCGCCCAACAGGAACAATTCCCGCCTCCTTTTTGGAGTCTTGGGCTTTCACAGACACCAAAGCAACCTAGGTTTCTGTCTAGGCCGGCCCACCCGGGGAAAGCCTGTTCCCACACACTGCACGTGGGATCCGGCTCGTCCGGCAACAATCCCGTTTTCAGGGCGCCGCTGGCCCATAGGCACTGGCTGCTCCGGACTCATCAACTGGGGCACCTTTAACCTCCCGAGGAGCAGCCAGCTCTCAGAGCCCCAGACCAAGAGGTGCAAAGGGCACTGCGGTTTCATCTTAATGGCACCCAGAAGGTCAGCTTTCCTTCATTTCTCTTAGTGAGATGGGACTGTGTCCCTGCCCCAGAGAGCCTAGAGAAGGGGCTGGTGTTGGAGAAAGCAAAGAGGGAGAGGCTGGAAGGAGGGAGCGGGAAAGGCATTTATCAATCCATGTGTGTGAGCCACCCGTTTTTGCGCATGCCTCCCCCGCTCTGCCCTCCCTTGAAAATTCCCAGCGGGCATCTGACCTCAGTGCTCTGAAGCAGGCAGAGGTGGTATTAACCCATAGACGGATGAGGAGACTGAGGTCCTAAGTGGTATGCACAGGCTCATGGGGCCACATGGACAGTCCTGACTCTGAGCGCTCCCCACACTGAGGCCCCCAGGGGTTGGGCTGTGAGGTGAGGACAGACAAGCTGGGGAAAGGAGGCCCTGCTGGCCTCCCGGAACGAGAGGCAAAGCTAGGAGGGGCCGCCGAGGCAGTGGAGAAAGCAGGAAGGGAAGTGCCGCTGACTGGGCCAGCTCTGGGGAAGGCAACCCCACTGGGTGGAATTCTGGTGCAATGGGCCCTGCCCTCGGCTGCCTGTCACCCCCTTGCATTCTGGCTCCCATCAGTGAGTGTCCTGGCAGAGGAGGACATGCATGCACAGCCTCCAGCCTGATGCTCCTGCCCTCCTGTCTGCTGGCTGACATTGAGCCCAGGACACCCATCTGCAGGGCCTGCTGCCGCAGGGACCTGCTTCAGAGGCTGGTTGCTTTGCCAGGTGGCTCTGGGTGCCCTTGACAGCCGAATGATCTTGGGGACACAGGTGGTGCCTGATCATGGGGGCTGGGAGAGTTGTCAGGCCACCCTGGCCCAGGGACTGACACGGGGCCCTGAGAAATGCCATGGTGACTTTGACTGCTGGACCAACCAATTAGCATGCTTCCCGCTCTGGCCATAGGCCAGCTCATGAAGGCCTGTGTGGGCACGGGGGAAGGAGAGGACATGCTTCTGGCCTGCAAGTCTGGGCCGGAGACAAAGAAACACAAGTACCCAGCACAATGAGAAATGTTACATTCTGAGACATTCTGAGAGGAGCAGGAGTGTTTACACTGCATGTGCAGAGAACAGATCCTGGGGCTGCAGGACATCCGGGGCAGCTCCCTGGAGGAGGGCTTGACCTAAGCCTTGAAGGATCAGGGCGTGTGGATCCATGGAGAGGGCAGGATGGGGCCGGGGACAGGAGAGACTTTGGTGTCTGGCTGTGAAACCCAGAAGGTATCAGAGTTGGGAGTAATGTCTGGGAGCAGTGAAGGAAGATTTTTAAGAGGCGAGGTAGACAGCTAGGGGGCAGGGCGGGAGAGAGGTCGTGACAAGTCTGGGGATGAGGTCACCAGTCCTGGGGTCTGGGTCTGGCTCTGCCCCTCCAAGGCCGGCGGACCCAGGCAGTCCCCTTTACACAACAGGCTGCTGCCCATTGGTGAGTTCTGAAGTCAGCTCAGTGCATTCCAACAAGCATTTAAAAAAAGAATGGACTAAATGATGGCATCCACCATAGTAAGGTTAAATATTGTTTTTGCAAAATTTCTGTTTTCAGATGCCTACCTACCTGTCTGTCTGTCTGTCGGGTTGTGATGTGAAGTTTCTCACTGTGGCAGAAAGTTTTAAAAACACTGACAAATTCCCGGAGCCTCCGTCTCTCCTTCTACCGTGAGGCGACGCTGAGTGTCCTCAGGGGCAGTTAGCCCTCTGGGAAACCAGCACAGTGGGACAGTGGGCCAGTCTGAAGCCGGGTGAGGGGGTCTGGGCAAACGGTCAGCCGGGGTCTGGAGAATGTCGGGGCATTTTTCCACCCTGCGTAGCCCCTGGCTAGGTTTTTGTTCTGACTTTTGGGAGCCTTTGCACAGAGTGATCTCGAGGGGCAGCAACCTCTAGGGAAGACGGGGAAGGGGGCAATGAATGCTGTTCTTTGCCCCTGTGCGTGCCCTGGTCCACACTGTGGCACTGAGGGCCCTTGTGTCCAACAAGAATCCGTCCTTTCTCCTCCGGGGCCATGTTTTCCAGGGTCCTGAGAATAGGCCCCATTGTGACCATGGGGACAGACCAGAGGGGCCGGAATTCCTGCCCCGGGTGAAAAAGCTGAATTCCTGGGGACGGGAAGGGTCGCATGTGCCCCCAGGCTGCGTCTGGAGAGGCTGATGCTGTGGCTATCGGGGACTCCCAGCTCTGGGTTCATCTCCTGACCACCCCCCAGGGCCTCTGCCATCGCTCCGTCCACAGAATGCACACAAAGCCCTGCCTGGCTGCCCATCTCCTCTCACTTGCCTCACCATTCCGGGCAAAGGCCCTGAGTGGGTCTCCAGCCCGGGGACAGCTCCGCAGTGTCCAGGGCTCAGAGCTGAAGACCAAGGATGTGGGTGGAGCCCAGCATGCTTCCGCCTCTTTCCACTTTGTGACACAGGCAAGTTACTTAACCTCTCCGCACCTGCCATTGCGGAAGAGAGTGAAAACAGTTCCCACCTTTGTTGTTGGAGGCATCACCAGGGCTAACGTGCAAAGCTCTTAGAGCCACATCTGGCACCTGATGAAGAGCCCTGGCCAACCACCTGGCTTCATGAGAGAGGCTAGGTTTGGAGTGTGGACCGCAGCCACACTGCGGGAAGTGCTGACTGGCCCCCTCACCACTGTGGACTTTGTAGGACCCTGGCTCTGTCGCCCAGGGCCCCAGCTGAGCACCATGAACACAGAGGGGCCAGGGTTCCCACTTGTGTGCACTCCAAGGAACCCCCACCCGGCTGCTGACCACTAGTGTCCGTGGGAGAAGGGGAACTGGGCGGGGGGCGGGGGGGGGGGGAAGGCACCAAGCTGGTTTCCTAGGTGGGAAAGGAAGCTGCATGGCCCACCGGCCACAGAGCGCTGTGAGCTGCCCGCAGGCTGTCCGAGCTCCTGCTCTCTGCTCTGCCAGGTTGCTCCCGGCCCCGGAGCTCCCTGGACTTCTGGGGACTGCAGGCCAGATCTGGAAACCCACAGACAGAGCAGCAACAAGATGTGGTGATAGGGCTCTGCTATGAAGTCCCTGGAGAGAAAGGCACAGAGGCCTTCCCCATCTCTCTCCAAGTCCACTTGCCCATCCACCCATCTATCCACCCGCCCACCTCTCCACATCTTAGCAGAGCAGGTGCTATAGACCCAGCCTTGGGTCGGAGCAGGAGTGCAATGGCAAAGCCAGTTCTGCCTTCACAGAGCACACGGCTGGTTGGAGAGATGAGATAAACACCCCGGAAAAGAAACCACGGAAGTCACTTTTTGATGAGGTGCCCCTCAGCCCGGTCAAAGGGGCAGACTGTATAGGAACTGCCGGGGTAGGGAGGGCAGAGTGGTCCGGGAGGGCTAGGGGAGGGGGCACTGCAGCCATGCTCAAAAGATGAGGATTTAGAAAGAGCAGAGGCAGGAAGGCATTTCGGAGTGGAAGGGACGATGTGAGCAAAGGGGTGAGGGCAGGAATGTGTGTGTGTGTGTGTGTGTGTGTGGGCGGACAGACCAGACAGACACCAGGGCCCCACTGTTGAGCAGGCCTCCAGGTTGCTCATTGGCTGTGGCCCCTCACACCCCAGGCATGGCCTAATTTTGAGCTGGGGCCGGGGACCTGGGAGCCTGGGCCAAGAGCTCCCTGCTCCCCAAACAGGCCCAGGAGCGCATCCAAGGCCCAGCTGTGCTTATTCCTGCCTCGGCCTCAGTGGGGAAGGATGCTCGGAGTGGGACCCCACACTTCTCTCGGGACCTAGCCCCACTGCACTGCCTGGGAGGCCTGGGCCCCTGGAGCACATGTGGGCGCCCCCTGCAGGGAGAGAGCCCTGCATCTGCCACACCCTCCTGAGCTGTACATCAAGTCGCGAAAGCACTGTACATCAAGTCGCGAAAGCACTGAGCACCTGCACGTGCCAGGCCCTGTGACACCTGATTGTCTCTGAGGCAGGTGCTTCAGGGCCATTCTACAGATGTGGCTCAGACTGGTTAGGTAACTCGCCCGGTACCAGCCACGCGGCTGCAAAGTCAGGGCCATGTGCCTGTGCATACAGCCACTACCCGCACCCTCCTGCCTTCTCTAGTGTTGTGCTGCCTTCCCAGGGAGGGGCACCTCCTCCAGAAAGCCTGCTCTGGTTTTGACACCCAATGGCACAGAGTGTCCCAATTCTGCCCCCAGTACCTCGTGGTACCATCCTGGAGCTGCCCAGCAGAATTCTCCACAACCATCTGTGAAAATGACCTCTGTTTGCACTGCTGAGTACAGTGGCTGCCAGCCACTGTGGCTGTTGGGCACTCAAGATGTGGCTAGCGTGACTCGAGAACTGAGTTTTTAATCCTCTTTCACCATAATTAAAGTTTCAATGTAAACAGCTGCAGCATATTGGCTAGTGCACTGGGCAGCGAGGCCTTGACCGGCGGTCCAAACTGGGTGACCACAGCAGGTGGGTTTGGCTCCCGGGGGAATGTGTGTGTGTGTAGCTGCCTGAGTTCACAGCCCAGCTCTGCCAGACAGACTGCTTAGGGTCTCTCTGTCTTCCTTCCCACTGTGTAAAGAGGAGAGGCCAAAGGACCCATCTGACTGGGCTGACGGATAAAATGGGTTAATGGAATAGATTAAGGGCCTGGTGCACAGTGAGGCTGGACAAAGGGGACTGAATGCTGAGTTTCCAGCCCCACCAGCCAGCCACAGAGCTCCACTGAAGGCCTAACCCAGCAGTGGGGCTGGGGGGGCGGTTCTCTCTGGAGGAGCCAAGATTTGTAGGTGATATGAACCACCTGGGACAAACTGGGCAAGGCTGGGGTGGGGGTCTGCTGGAGGGGGAGCCTGGGAAGGAGGTAGGGAAACTGGCTCAGCTGGCCCCACTGGGGTGGGCCAAGCTTGGGTTGTCTGTTTAAAGAGGAAGAAACCCAGACGCAGGGAGTAAAGCCACATGCCCAGACCCGATGGCTGGAGGGGGTGGCAGGACTGAGGGATTCAACGCCATCAGAGTGACAGCTCTTCTTTCCACGGTCCCCAGGGATTCCCACTGCTGCCCAACTGCCAGGCCACCTGGGGTCTTGGCCCCCACTGATCTGACGCAGCAGGAGTGACAGGCAGGCCTGGATCCCCCTCACTGCTGGACCCAGCGGCCAACATAACGAGGGGCAAGTGGCCACCACATTCTGCTCACGGGCACTGGAAGTGCAGGATGGGGGGCTCTCTGCCCACGGCAGTGGGCCCAGGGAGGGCTGGGGGCTTCCCCAGGGTCTGCACAGGAGCGAGGGGGTCTAATGAGGAATTGGGAAAGACACCAAACTGGGCCAGCCAGTGTGGGGTCACGAGATCTGGGTGGCAGGCAGCCCTCTCTGTACATTGGTATCCCCAATGGAGAAAATGAGGCGCCGCCCTGGGCCCCACCTGACTTCCACAAAGAGCCCTCCAGCTCCAGCCCTCAGACAGGCCTGTGCCCTTCTTGCCGAAAGAGCTGTGTGATGGGCGGTGGGGGTGGGGGTGGGGAGAGTGGGCCCAACCTTGGTGGGAGGCACCGCTGAGAAGCCCCTCCCCCCGATTGATCCCTTCTTTCCCAAAGGGTGTCATAACTGCTGTTGCTGCCACTGCGATTGTCGTTGTCATTACTGATACTACATCTGTTTTCTGAAGCAGTTACATGACAAAGGTACCAAACCCCCCAGGACACACTGGCTTACTTTATCCTCACAACACTCCTCTGTGGCAGGCTCTCTTATTTTCCCCATTTTACAGGACAGAAAGGGAGGATCAGAGAGGGCATGTAACTTGCCCAAAGGAGCACAGCTTGTAAGTGAAAGGGGCAGGATCTGAGCAGAAGCTGCCTTAGTCTAGCACTCAAACCATTCATTACCTTGTGGCTGATAAGGACACTAGTAAAAGCCAGACAGATAAGCTAAATTGGGAGTCGGTGGGGCAGAGAAAGGAACAAGGAAGGCAGAGACTCGGGGCTAGATACACCAGAACAGCACCACCCAGTTCCAGACACTTTCGTAGGGAGGCCACGGCGTAAGCTCTGGTGTGACTGGGCCCAGCTTCCAGGCAGACAGAACCGGCTGTGACGTGCGGCAGTATCCATGGCCACACGGTCAGACAGGCGGTGCTGTCCGGTTCTAACGTGCCCCCCACCCACCGCAGTCCAGAGCTGACGGTTTCCTGGGCTGCCTCTCGGAGGCTCTGCTGGGAAGTGCGGCCGTGTGGTCTGCAGCCCAGGACTGCCGGGCTTCCCAGGGGCAGCCTTCCAGTCTCCGGAGAGGCTGTTTCTCTCAGCAGAGTTTTTGTAAACTCTGGGGACAGTGATGCTGGGTGGCTGCCGTCCTGGGCTCTGTGCCCCTTTGACTTTCTCTCCTTCCCCATTTCGGCTGCCAGCACCCCCAAACCCCACCTAGAGCAGCCCCCTGTCCCCTCCCTTGGTAGCTTTGACCACTACTATCAGGACGTGGCTGTCTCTTTCCCTCCGCTCTAGGTCCCACGAGGCAGGAGCTGTGTATCTCCCCAGGCCTCGTGCATGACTGGGCACAGTTGGTGTTTGCTGAATGAATGTGCAAGTGCATTCTGGGCGGGGGCGGGGGAAGCTGGCCAGAAGAGCGGTGTTGTCCTGAGCTGTCCTCCAGGCAGACCCTGGGTCTCTGCCCGCCTTCCTTTCCCCCCAGAAAAGCCCAGTGGAAGTGCCACTTCCTCTAAGGGGTCTTCTCTGATCCTTACAGATGGGTCAACAAGAACGGATGTCAGTTTCTGCACAATACGAAAAGGCTTGAGCAGTCTTGGATGACATGGGGCACTTCCTGTCCATCTGTGAGGATGGCCTTGGTCTCTGCGCTCCATCCTCTGTGACATCACCCAGAGCTGTCAGGAAACTGCCACGGCACCAGAGGGACGCTGCATGCTCCTGCTGACATCTGTGTGATAGCTTTGCCTGCGTCTCTGTCCTCCCCCGTCTGGGCAACAACGTCTCAAGGCCTCCCTCGTTCTCCCCGCGGGCCCGAGTCTGAGAACACGGGCGCACACGCACGCAGGAAGTGCTGACTGCGTACTTTACACATACCATCTCAGTTCTCTTGACCATCCCAAGAACAAGGTACTATCATTACACCATTTTCCAGATGAGGAAACCGAGACACAAGGAGCTAAGTCACTAGTCAGTGGCAGAGCCGAGAGTTGAACCTGGTGCTGGCTGACTCCCCCAAGTCCATGCTTAGAACCTCCATGATCTTTCCTGTCTCTTTCCTGGCCTTCCTGCCCCACAGACCTCCAAAAACACCCCCTGTGCCTGCCCGCCCAGCTCTGCGCAGAAGCCCCCAAGCATGCACACGCAAGCGCCCCTTGGCCCAGCCCTCCCCCTTCCCCTCTGACTCTAAGTCTCCCTCAGTATCCAAGTCCAGGTGGAGATTTGTGCCCCGCCCCCCATAGTCTTCCTAGCACAACCCCAGCCCCCAGGGGCTTCCCTCCTGCAAGGCTCCCCCGCACTCCCATCTGAGCACCTCCATGGGGCCTGTTTAACCACCTGTCCCCTAGTCAGCCCCACCCTCCTGGGAAGAGGACTGCAGAGGACCAGCCCCTCGGCAGACCTTTCTGGGAGCTTCAGCTAGGGCCAGCACCAGCCTTGTGCAGACCTGCACGGTCAAGTCTCCTTCCTCATGACAGAAACTCGGGGCTTGGTGACAAGGGGCCTCAGCCCTGGAGCCCCCAGGCTGCACCGGACCTTTCCTGCAGCTGCCAGGCTCTGCCCTGACCCTCTGCTGACTCTGCCTGTCAACAGCATTTACAGCCCCTGTTATGTGCCAGGTCCTGGGGTCACAGCGTCAAGTAAAACAAGACTCATCCCCTGGGGGGCGGGGGGTAAGTAATGAACAGAAGCAAACTGATAAACTAGGTTAAGAGCTGTGAGGAAAATGAAGAGGTTGCAGAGATGAAGAAGGAAGGAAGGTCTCTCTTCAGGCAGGATTAAAGGGGAGCCTGAGGGGCAGCTGGCAGCGCCAGGCTGGGCAGAGGGAGGGAGTGAGAGGTGCAGGCCACCTGGAAGATCCTGAGAAACTCGCCCAGAGCACAGTGGAGCCCAGGACAGTGTGCGCTGGCTCAGGCTGTTTGGAAGCCCCAGTGGAGATGGACTGCAGGAGGGGCAGGGAGAGCGGAAGAGCTACAGGAAGAAACAGCAGCAGGTGCACAAGTGCCGCAGCACCCGCCCTTGGGTAGGACAGCCCTGTGGCCCAGAGTTCTTCACTGGCCCCTAACTTCCCTGTGGGATGAAGCCCCAGATGCTGGTTGATAACGTACCTCTTTCACTGCTTTCCCTCCCCTGTCTTCCTTCACCCCCTTGCTGGTTTCTCCTCCCAAATAAACTGCTGGGTCTCAAATCTTCACCCCCAGGTCAGCTTCTGGAGGATTCTAAGCTGAGACATCCTCCTTCCCCTGTCTCTGGCCCACCACAATCTTTGTAGCCCATGGGACCCAGCACAGTGCCCGCCACACATTGGGAGCTTTCCCCACAGGCAGAGTGTGGGCCCGTGTGGGAGTGACCCACGTGCTCTGTCCTCTGGTTCCCAAGGTGGCTGCCTGCAGCGTGACAGGTCTCCACCTTTCTGGCTAGGTGCATCAGGCTCACAGGTGCCCTGACGCTTGGGGTGAGGAGCGGGGCACTCCCAGTTACATATTAACCTCTAATGCTCTGGCTTGCAAGTGCAGCCTTCTCTAATCAGGAGCCTGATGCTATGGAACTAAACCAGACCTGACCATAGCCCAGCTCCTGCTTCCCTGGCCATTTAGAGCAGTGGCCCCTCCTCCCTGTCCGTCAGCCACGCTCTCGTTCAAGTCTCCACAAGGGTTCTACTCTCCCTTCCATGCACCAGTGTTCGGGATGCTCCAAGCCTCGGGGATACTCTGGAAATCCCCTGGGAAGGTTTCCAAGAGCTGGAAAGAGCATTGGATTTTGAGTCAAAAAACCTAGTGCTAGCCCAGTATTCTGGGTAACCCCAGGCAAATCATGTCCCTGATGTGGGCTGCAGAACCGTAAGTGCAAAGTGAGGGCTGGGCTGGGCTGGAGGACACCTCCCGCCCCGGTTCCAGGCCCTGCCAAGCCATGCCACTGCCAGGAGCGTGTTGTATGGGTGTGGTTTTTGGGCCTCTGGCTTTCCCTCCAGCACAGATTAGCCCGTCAACAACTGCAACAGTAATAACAGGTCCTGTTTATCATGAGCACGTGCCAGGCAGCGTGCTAGGTACCTGGCCAGCTTTACTGAGGGGCAACACAGATAAAACCAGGCTCCCACCCTGCCTGGACTGCCTGGGTTCTAGCCATTTCTGCCACATAATCGCCTTTGCGAGTCACGTGACATCTCTGTCCCTGGGTGGCTTTATCTGTAAACTGGGGGAAAGAACTATACCCACCTTACAGATGGAAGCAAAAAGTTCAACGAGCTGAAACACAAAAATTGTTTCCTACTAAACACCCGGGCTGCCTGGAATTCACAGGGATAGCAAGCCAGGCACCCTGTGGCTGGGCCCTAGGGACATTGCTTGCACCCACTGACCTTTTGACTCTCAGTGGAAAGTAAGCTCTGACGTTGGTGTAGTCAACCTGTACCAGTATTTCCTGGGATGCAATAAAGCTCAAGGTGGGCACCCAGTGGGCTACTGGAATCAATAGGTAAGGAAGTGCCCACTGAAATGGGTCCCCTCTCGACAGCCCATCCACCTCAGAGCTGCACCAAAAAAGCCGGGCAAGCCCTGCACCTGGGCTATTAGGCAGTGTGCGTGAAGGTCGAGCAGCCAGAACTACCAGAAGGTCTGGAGATCAGAGCTGCCTGCAGGTGGGGAAAGAACTCAGTCCCCGGGGCACACATTTCCTGTCCCCAACAGGAGCAGGGGAAGGGGTGCCAGTGGAGCCCCCTGAACCCCGGAGTGTGGGGAGATCAAACACCTCCCTCTGGGATCTTCTTAGGGTGACAGCAAATTTCTAAGGTTAGATTGTGGTGGTGGTTGCACAATTCTGAAAGTTTATTAACAGTCATTGGCTTAATTGTATACTTAACATGTGGATTTTGTATTGTAAACCATACCTCAATAGGGCTGTGTGAAAGAAAAATCTCCCTCCGGCCCCAAGTACTGGGCCAGGCCTTGCCCAAACAACCTCTGGAAGCAAGAGTCTCAGGCTGGGGGCGGGGGGTGGGGATTCCCATGACAAATGGGCCATGTGTTGAGGTGGAGGACTTAAAGGCTTGGTCTTGGGCTGGGGTCGCAGCTGGACCCAAGGCCAAGGTCAGGCCTCAGTTTGGTTAGGGGAAGGCAGACCTGTTTGGGGGGTGCTTCCAGAACCAGCTTCGTTGTGCCTGTCCTGTCAGGGAAGTCAGGCAGCACACCTCCTCGGAAGTCTGACCCCAAAGCACGTGGGGGCTCCTGAGGCTGGGGGAGGGGTCTCAGTGAGTGTACCCTGACCTGGCCCTGGGCCTCTGGGCCTTGCACATTCTCAGGGGCGTGGGCTGGTGAGAAGCCTGAATGCCCCTTAAAGGGATCCACAAACATGAAGAGTGCCCTTAACTACACCCTTGGCCGCCCTGCCCCCAGCCCCTTGACCACAGACACCATGGGGTCCTGGGTTCCATCTTGCAATTGGGAGCTGGTCTCCCTGGCATTGGCCCTTGTGCTTTTCGTCACACCCCGGCTGGGGTTTGGACCTGGAGTTGGGAGAGGCTGAATATATCCTCCCACACTTACAAACCAAGAGGTAACCCAACCAATCTGAGCCCAAGGTTCCTCTACTGCAAAAGGAAGCATGAACCTCACAGGATGGTATTCATGGTGGAACAAGATAGGTCATGCTCAAGGGTCCAGCACAGCGTCTGGTAGTGTCCGCGGAGTCTGCAGGTGGCAATCGCCAGGACGCTGGTGGCTGTAATATCCAATGCTGCCACAAGGTGGAGCCAGAAACGCACAAATCCCACGAACTAAGGCCCTTGAGGTAAGTCGTGCCTAAACTCCAATCAGCGTTAGGTCACAGGAGCTCTAGAATGCTTGTCTCTTCCACATCCTGCTGTTGTTACGAATGTCTGCCATTCCTACAGCCATCAGTCCCCCACTCCAGGTCCTGGTGCTCGGACCACTTCAATAGCTAGCAGGTTCTGAGAGAATCACAGAATTTCAAAGCCAGGAGGGATCCCGGAGATACCCCAAATTCTTTCCCCTCATGGAAGCTGAAGGGTAGAAAGGGTTAATGGCTGTTCCCAGCTGAACAATGGGTGCCCCAGGCCCCTTCCTTTTGGCTTAGCCAAAGCCAACACTGTCCCTCTCCCGGAAGACAATCCCTGATACTTTCAATCCCTGATACTGCCCCAGTCACAGGGACTCTCTCTAACCTCTTTGGGGGCTGGCTTTCAGCACACTCTTAGTGAGGGCTGCCTCCTCAGGGAAGCCTCCCTGACCCCCTGGCCAGGCTGGCCTGATGCTGTGGGTCTCCACTGGCTCAGCAGCTGCTATGAGCCCCCTATTACAGGTGAAGAAACCGAGGCCTTGGAGGATGAAATATTTCCCAGGTCACACAGCAGGTGGGGGAGGAGCCAGGGTGCCAGCCAGGCCCTGCCTGTGCCATCTGTCTCCTCACGGACCATGGCCCCCGACAGGCAGGGCTGAGTCACACCCACTTGTGTGGGTCCTGCGCCTCACACCGAGGAGAAAATCAAAACTGGGTGAATGCCTCCTGCCTGGAAGCCCACGGAAGCAGCCCTGGTCTGGGAGGCCAAAGCCTTGGGTTTGAGATTTAGCTCTGCCATGGAGCATGCATGGAGAGGTGGAGAACTAAGGCTCCTCTCGCACATGACAAAACAGCAAAGCCAGCTTCAGGGGTTCTTAGGGGGCTCAGCCCTCCAGCTGGCACCTCCAAGGGGTGCTGTGCCTTGGGCGCAAGGGAGTGGGCATGTGGGGCCTTGGGCACCTGCATACCAGGGCTATCTTCCCAGGGCTGAGGAGCCACAGAAACAGAAGCACAAGCCTGAGGAAATAATGGGGACCCAGCCCATGCCCAGACCCCTGGCCTAGGCTACCATTCCCTACCCCACCACCTCCTTCCCACCACTGCTTGAGGGAGCTGAAGATCCCATGCCAGCCCTGAACACAGAGCAACCCTCTCTCCCCAGATGCGGCCCTTCTGGGCCCTTGCTCTAAGAGCTGGGATCCGGGGGGTGGGTTAGAGTCGGCCCCCTTGCAGCTTGCTTACCCAGCACCACAGCTGGGCCCACAGAAGTCCTCGTTCTCTGCAGCCAACGCCCCTTTCAGGGGGGTTGGACGCAACTTCCTGTGGGCAGCTTCCTCCCACCTGCCCACCCAGGTTAAAGGGGGCCATGGCAGTGGCTAGGTGAGGTTTACTTACACAAAAATCCTGTGCCGTGCAGGCCCCCAGCCCCTCATCAACCCGAGTCCCTGTGTCCCGCTGGCTGTCTTGCCCATCAGCACAGAGAGGCTATTTGTGCAGCTGCCAGTGGCAGAGGGGCTGGAAGGAGAGTGTAGGCCATATCCAGGATGGGTGGTGGCCGCAACTGCTGGGTGTGGACAGCCGTCTAACCAGGACTCAGCCAAGCATGGGGTGGGGGGTAGGGACGTGGATGCCTTGCAGCTCCCCAAAGCCAGTAGGGTGCCTGGTGGTGGAGGGCCAGCCTCACCGCACAGTCCACACCAGCCCTGGTAAGAAATCCAACCCTGGTGAGAACTCTCAGAGCCGAAAGGGGCTCAGGGCGGTTCAGCCAAGCTCCCGTCTTCAGCAGGACCCGGTTCTATCCACCCTGTCTTTTCTGAGCAGCCACTCTGCACCCAGGCCTGGGCCAGTGGAGGAAAGCATCTGTGAGGGCCAGGGGCTGCAAGGCAATGGTATGGCTGCATTAGTGCCCCAGGAACTCACAGCTCTCTTGCCACACCAGTCAGTCACTTGGTACCGTGGGCCCTGTTCACGGGGGAAACCGAGACTGGAAGAGGTGAAGTGACTCAAGGCCACCAGCAGAGCTGGGTGTTCCGACTGTTGTCTCTGAAGTCAGTTAAACTCAACTCAAAATTTCAACCAGGTGGTGGCCTTGAGCCTTGCGTTCATCAGCCCACGCTGTCCCTGGCACACAGTAGGTGCTCAGTGGAGGGAGGTCACTGAGAGCAGATGCTCTCTCCAGTGCTCTTCCCAGGACCTTCCATTTGCCTCCCGGGGAAGAGGGAAGAGGAGGAGCAGCAGAGGTCACCCGGTTCCACCCCATTTTATGCCCCACCCCTCATCTGTTTCTGTCTTCCAGCGCTGGGCAGGTGTGTGGCGGGGGGACTTACAGAGAAAGGGAGGCTCCACCACCAACCCAGGGTCACCTGCTGTCTGCAGGGTGGCCCGGGTCCTGAGATCTGAAGTCAGACTCCTGAGCAGGCCCAACCTCGAATCTTGCCCGATGGAGGATGTGGGGTTCCTGGAGGAGCCCCCCCAAATTCTCAGGGCCATCCTGGCTATACTGCCCCCCCCACTCCATCTTCCTGCTGGGTCCAGAGGTAGGACTCTGCTTCCCGCAAGGGAGGGCAGCCACAGCCTCGACCCCCTTCCGAATTATACATGGGAAGGAAGGCTGGGGAGCCCTTGCAGAGGAATGCCTTTTCTTGGCTCTGACCTTGTGCCCACGCCAGGCCCAGGGCAGCTGCCTGCCCTCTGCCCTGGTGCTGGTCCCGCAAGCCTCACTCAGTGCCCTCCAGGTCAGCTCCACCCATGCAGGGGCCACCTCAATGAGCCCCTGGCCCAGACCCAAACCCGGGCTCTCCCCTAGTTGGGCACCACAGCCTCCACCCTCTTCTTGTTGGCCCACCCAGGTGTCCCACGGAGGAAGCAGGTGGCAAGGATGCTGGGGGTGGACCCCTGGGGCAGGTGAAAGGCAGCCCTCTGGGCAGATGGGGGCAGGGACAGCTCCGATCTGGCTGTGGGCCGCTGCCTCTCACCCCAGGTCCCTCCAAACATTGGACCATTGTTCTAGGCCACAAGAGGGTGGCTCTGTGGCCCTGGGGCTGAAGAACAAAAACCTGTTTAGCGAGGCTCCACTCCACCCGCGCAATTTCAAAAATTTAACCAGGATCCCGCTGGCTTCAGCAGGAAGAAATGAGCCGAGGAAACAGGCCCAGGCCCAGAGCTGAGAGGGGGTGGCAGGGAGCAGGGGGACTCAGCCCACCCCATGAGCCCACTAGGTGCCAGTGGCGTGGCTGTGCCTGAGGACAGGCAGCAGGTTAACAAGCGGGACACCCACCGCGTGGTGAGAGGGAGGCACACAGCCCGCCGGGCCTCTGTTTTCCCCTCGGCGACGCAGGGCGCTGAATGCACGTGCGTCCACCCGCTGGTGTGGCTCAGCGGGTTGAGGGCCGGCAGCAAACCAGCTCCGGGTCAGGGCACACGCTTGGGTTGCGGGCGTGTAAGAGGCAGCCGAGAGATGTTCCTCTCCCTCTCTTGCTCCCTTCCTTCTCTCTCTAAAAAATAAATTAAATCGCTGCCATGGCTGGCAGAGAGCCAACGATGGTCAGGCCTCAGAAGGAGGCTGCAGCCCCCGCCCTGTGGCTATGAGTAGCAGATGTAGGGGTGGGCAGGGGGGTGAGGGGGACCTCATGCTGCTGTGTCCTCTTGCTCAGGGCTGCCTCGATGGTGACAGCAAGCACCGGCCTTGGGCAGTGCTGACCATGTCCCGGGTCTGTCTGGGTGTGTGTGCCGATTCCCACTCTACAGGTAAGACAGCTGAAGCACAGAGAAGCACGGGGCAGCACTGGTCTCTGACTCCAGACCACCTAACCCCAGAAGGCTAGACAGTGCTCTTCACTCTGGTCCCTCAACGGTGGCCAGGCGCCAGGCCCCTGGGGGTACAGAAACATGGGCCCCACACACAGGCCACTGTGGTGTGGTCAGTGCCGCTCCTGAGGCAGCCAGGTGGGGGCTTTAGGGAGGGCTTTCAGGAAAAGCCTGAGGCTGAGTAGGATTCAGTCCTGGGATGGGTGGGGAGAAGGGATGGGAGAAGAGAGTGCCCTGGGTGGAAGGAGTGGCAGGGCATGGGCTTGGAGGCTGGGGACAGCAAGTGGCACTCCTGTGACAGGCACCGAAGAATGAGAAGGTGGCTGGAGGGCCAGGGGGCTGGAGAGATGGAAAGGTGGTTTACGGGCCCTGGGGGCTTCCTTGGACTGGACCTGCCCTGGTGGCCATACCCCTCTCCAAGAGAAACATGTATCACCCAGGGGACTGGGGACGTTGTTTTAGTGGGATGTGGCTTTAAACTTGAATGAGAGGAGCATTTGCTGGGCATTGGTTGACAAGGATATGAGTCCTGCCAGGCTAGCCTGGGTCTGCCTTAGCTCCAAGATGCCCATGGCAATCAGAGTAGGGAACCCACTGCTCAGGGGCTATTGGGCCTGTGGAAGCCAGGCCAGGCAATGCCTGGCTCCCAGCCCAGCGGCCCAGCAAGGGGTCTCGGGCTCACCAACACTGCAAAGCCAGGGAGAGCTGAGGCAGCTCCTGTGGCCCCAGGACACTGCGGGACAGACCACGTGCACAGCTGGGGGCCACCTTGGGGTGCTGGAGCGTGGCTGCCACAATCCAGGCTGATCTGTCAGAGTTCATGCCTAGGGACTGTCTAAGGTTTGCTCTGCACTGAGTGCCCTCCAGCTCCGGGGGTGTGTCTGTCCCCCTCCTCCGGGACTTGGTGACCAGAGCTCTCCCTACACTAAGCCAGCTACACAGCAGCCCCAGAATCCGCTCAGGAGACACTAAGAAGCATCACCCCACTGTCCCTTACTTGCCAGACTGCCTGGGTTTGGACCTGGCCCTGCCACCTGCCAGGTGAGCTACGGCAGCTCTGAGCCTCGATCTGCTCTGTAAAGTCACCTCCCAAACTACCTCCCACGGGAGACCATAAAGGAGCCTGAACGACATCAGCCATTCACGCAGCAGATGTCTCCTGAGCGCCAGCTCTGGCTGCTGGTTCACAGCATGAGCAGCACAGGGACAAGCTCCTCCTCTCCTGGAGCCTGCACTGTAGTCAGAGGGACCGGCAGTAACCACAGTGGGTGGAAGGGCACCGTGAGGCATGAAGAAAGGTGAAGCTGGGAAGGGGACAGTAAGTGCTGGGGGACTTGACAGAGGAAGCCCAGGACAGCTCATTGGCCAGGTATCCCTAGTCAGGATTCAAAGGAAGTTTGGGAATGGGCCAACAGGCTCGCCTGGGCAGGGACTGAGTGTTCCAGGTGGAGGGAAGAGCCAGTGCAAAGGCCCTGAGGCAGGAACGTGTCTGGCAGGTGTGAGAAGCAGCAAGCTTCTAGTGTGGCTACAGCAGGTAAGGTGGGAGAGTGGCAGGAGGTGTCCCCAGAGGGGCCCTGACTCTGAGTGGCATGGGAAGCATGGAGGATTTATGGAGGATTTTGAGCTGAGGGGTGGCATGGTCTGATGTGTATTTTTAAATGATCATTCCTTCTGCTGTTTTGCAATGGACCATAGAGAGCAAGGGCAGAAGCAGGGACACCAGCCAGGAGGCCAGAATTCAGGTGAGAGATGGTAAGGGTTGGCCCGGGGTAGCAGCAGGGGAGAGGGTGAGGGGGGCTCAGAGTCTGGACATTCTTGAAGGCAGTGCCTGCAGGGTGTGCTGATGAGGTAGAGGAAGAGGTGTGAAGGGAAGAGGTGAACCTAAAATAACGCCAGGGGTTGGGACCTGGGCCAGGGCCCCAGAGGGCCCCAGCACTGCTGACGCACAGCAGCAGCGCTAGCAGGCAGAGGATGGAGGACAGGGCCCGGGAGCCCCTTTCCTGGGGCAGTGGCACAAGGAGGCAGAGGCACCGTGGCTGCTCCGTGGCGGGCTCACCAAAGACATCTGTAGAGAACATGCTTTCTGCGCCCGGCCAGTCACGTAGGAAAGCAGCCGCCCTCCATCAGGAGGCCGGCCCACTCTCTACCGAGCAAGCCAGCAGGTGGCCTGGGACTGAAGCCCAGGGATCCAGCCTGCGGCCCACCTCCCCCAGCAAGGCTGGGCGGTTGCAGGCCTGGCCTTCCCTACAAGATGGAAAGGGACAGGGCCCCCCACCCCAGCCCCTGTGCACGCTGGAGGCTCCTGCTGCAGCACACTTGAAAGGGGCTGGGGTTATCTGCAAAACTCCAATTAAATCCACAGGCTTTGATAATTTGATAAGCCACTCCACAGTCGCCCCAGAGTCAAAATACACTGTTACTTGATCCTGTGTTTATGTTCAGGATGGTGGCCTGGGAAGGTGCAGGCAGCTTGAGAGGGCGGGGGGCAGGCACTAGGCTGACAGATCATCAGCCTACCAGCCCAGGGTCACCCGCAGGGCTGGGCTCCCGGGGAGCACACTCTGCAGTGCGATCTGGGTCTCTCTCGGTGGGTCCTGGAGGCCGAGCAGGGGCAGGGGAGCAGAAGCCACTTAGAACTGTCTGGCCACAGCTGACCCCACTCTCAAGCCTCAGGCCTGTTTAGTGCTGGACGGGTTCCTGTTCTTGGGCAACAATCTCTTGCCGGACCAACGGTGAACCAGCCCAGGTGACTGATGCCACCTCAGGAAAAAGGCAGAAAAGCCCCCTGCCACAGTGACTCGGAGGCCAAACACGTTAGAACTGCCCCCTGCAAAAGCCAGGCTGAGGTCAGCAGCAGCGGAACACGTGTGCAGCTGCATTCCCCGCGGTGCCACCGCCTTTCCTTGAACAAAACTGCTGAGTGTTCCCACGTGCCAACGGAACCTGGCTGGGCTAGCTCAGGACACGTTGACCCTGTGAGCCCCCGTGACCGCTCTCCGAGTCCCACACGGTCTCGTTGGAGGAACGGAAAAGCAGAAAAGCACACAGGTTGAACAATGGTCAGAGATTGCAGAGGTGAGTGGCAGTCCCCGACCCCAAGCCCGGCCCTGCAAAACCACTCCCGCTGCCCTGCTGGCACCCAGCTATCTCCCGGGGCCTGGTTTGCACCATCCTTGAGGGCCTTGTGGAGTCAGGCGAAAGACTAACCTGCCCAAAGTGCTCAGGCTGACAGGTGAAATAGGACCAATTTATTCAGCTGACTGGCAGAGAGTGGGGTGCAGAGGCACAAACCTAGGCAGGGTCAGTTGATTTTGTGGCAATTCCCCTCTTACTTCACCCATCAGCTGTGATCCCTCTCCTGTCCAGGAGGCACGTGATTGCAAGGGACTCCAATGACAGCCTTGCAGAAAGAGCATCTCTCTCCCATGGAAGGAAGGAGGGCAGGAAGTTCTGAGAGGCCACCCAGAGCGGCAGAGCTGGGTACAGACTGAGGGGCAGTCTCAAGAACCTTGTTCTGCCCTGGGAGAGTCGGGGAGGCATGGCAGGGGAGCGCAGAGAGAGAGGGCAAAGAGGACGTAATGAGAGGCATCGGGCCCATGGTCTGGCCCCCTGACTCCCCCTCAAACCATGGAGGCAGGTGGGAGGAGTGGAAAGACTGTGGGCATCTGACACCAGCAAATTGTGGGTTCACGTCCTGCTCCAGCTGTGAGCCTCAGTTTCCTTATCTGAGACCTGGGGATAAGGATGTAAAACTCCTGGTGCAAACTCTCTCATGAACCTGGCACGAAGTAGGTGCCGTGAGAGCAACACCTCTCCCTCAGGTGTGAACACACATTTGTAACCCATTCTGATGTCTGCCAAGCTCTTGCCCAGCCCTCCTGCCACATGAGTTTCTAGACAATCCCTGGAGGTAGCAAGAGCAGGGATTAATCACCATCCCTTTGTACAGATGAGAAGAGAGAGGCTGAGGGAGTATGTGCCTTGGAGTTGTGTGACCAGTGAGCAGCAGAGTCGCACATGAACTTCATCAATGAATTTCTCAAGGTCCATACCCTTTGCTTGTTTCCTATGCTGGTGGCAGCCAGCAAGGGAGATGGCCTTTGTCAGGCTAGGAGAGCCTCTCAGCCAGATAATGCTTTTTCCTCGACCTCTAAGGGCCCACGCCTTTTCGGGCTTGGTCTTACCATGCAAGTAAGGAGAAGGGCCCCTTTCAGAAGGACTGCAGTGCATGGGTGTAGAGGCTGGGCACCGTGCACAGACGGCACCAATGAATGGTGGGCTGTGGGATGCACACTCTTTGTCTTCAGGCTTTCTCCTCCCATCACCAGATGGCACCTGCCTCTCTCTACCTGTCCTGGGCAGTTCCTCTGGACTATTCTTTCCTTTCCCTCTATAGTACCCATCCCATCTGCCTCTCTGTCACACAGCCTGGTACTTTAAGATTTCAGGGGAACAGAGGTATGAAGTGAGGTGATCCATCAGCACCCCCTTCAAGTTCTCTACCCTGCCCAACACTCTTCCCCGGCTGCCTATTTCCTCTTATCAGATCTTTGGTGGAAACTACACTCTTCTCACTGCTGAGAGCCCCCTCGAGAGTACGGAGGTGAGAGAAGTGTTCTAAGCAAGACCAGATGGAGTTTGGTCACGTGTATGAGAAGCCAACATGCCTGGATGGCTCATGTTGACCACCATGTCCAGAGTAGCCAGCTTCCAGGGAGAAAAAAGATCTGCCTGGCTCTCCCTTTCTCCCCAAACATGGCAATGGCAGCCACTATGAATCTGAGGCACTGGTTCAAGTTTCACACCTGTTCCTCACACCCACCCTGTTTATGACGTTAGGAAAAATCACCTGACGTCACTGGGCTCCAGTTTCCCTTTCTGCAAACAGGGCTACTAATGTCCACCACAAAACGCTACAGGTAAAAGCCATTTGGTGAGCGCTCCGTGCACGGTCGGCGGCGTCTCTGACGACAGCTATGAGATCGGTGGCAGCAGCTCAGGACAGCCGCGTTATTCCACTGGCAGGTCACCAGCCTGAGCAGCACACATCCTCTGAGGCCTGCATTCCCCCTGGGGGCTTGCGACCACCAACAGCTAAGAGCAATGACTGCTAAGCTTGGGCATCTGAAAGGCGTGACCGTTACACCTTCTGTTTCCTCATCTGCTCCTTATAATAACCTGTGAGCTAGAAAGAGTTCGCAGGAAAACCTGCTGCCCAGAGACACCCTCCTTTTCCAGCCTTAGCATAAGAGGAAGTGAGGCGTAGGCTCTGGCAAGAGGAGTCTGGGAAATGGTCCCCATTCCTTCAGTGCACTTCTCCTTAGCCTGCGCTCCCTCTCCTTGTGTCTCCACATCCTGACCTCCAGGCTGGCCTCAACATTAGCCCACACATGCCACTTACTCTTTTGGGGGGTTGACATCCTCTGGTCGGGCCTCAAAGAATTGGAAGACTTCATCACACTGTGAAATGTGGGGAGGCAGCCGGACCAGGGCCTGTGGAAAGATGGAAGAAAGGGCATTAGATCTGATGAAGCTGGAACTGGGGAAAACCGGAAGTGGGGTCAGCTTGGGCCAACAGTGATGGGGAGGCACGAAAACTGTGCTGTGGAAGACAGTTAACTAGTCACCCACCCATCCAACCAGGTAACCAATCAATGGATGAACCAATCAGCCAATTAATGAAACAACTCTCCATCTATCTGTCTATCCCATTAACTAACCAATCAGCCAATTAATCACTAACCAACCAGTCAACTCATAAAAATAACTAAAAAAAAAAATCAGTCAACCTATCAATCATCCAGCCAACAGTTCAACCAATCAACCAACCACCAACCATCCAGCTAGCCAGTTAACCAACTAAACAATCAGCCAATCAAACAAAAACAAATAACCACTGAACCCTAGGTCTCAGGGCACTCAGGAACTACTCATCCTGCAGGAACTCTGAACGAATTCCCTTCTGCCCCAAAGTCCAAGATCCTGAGTCTGGCAATCCCAGTTCTTATCCCAGCAGCCTTGTCTCCCAGCAGCCACAGTCCAGCTGCACCAGGCGCAGTCCCTAAACACGGACCACACAATTAGCCTTGTAACAACAAACTGGTATTCTACAAAGGGCGACAGGGTGCTAGCACATGGTCTGACAGGGCCTAGATAGTTTAAAAGGGAGAAAGGTTTTAGACAGACTCTCCAAAGCTGAGTTCTGAAGGGCGGGTGAAAACTAACAGGTCAAGGTCGATGGAGATCAAGTCGGAGGTTCCAGGAGCTGAGTGAGGTCAATGTACCCTGAGAGCACCGAGCAGGGGAGAGGGGGCAAGAGCCTGAGAGAGCAGGGTCTCATTTAGGCTCAGTGGAGAATCCCTGAAGGAGCAGTACAAGCTGGAGGATATAGAAAGACTTCTTAGAGCAGTGGGCGTGAGCTGGGCCAGAGGGGTTCGCAGATATGAATAGGCAGAGAGGAGAGGAATGTGCATCCCTTGAGGAATGACTGTCCAGGGAGGGGCATGGACCAGCTCTGAACTTAGTGTCCAGAGCAGACTGAGAGTCTGGTGTGGGGAAATGAGGGATCACAGTCAGACACTAGTAAGAGGTTCCTACTACACACCAGCACGGACCCCACACTTTGCAGCCTAGGGCACAGAGGACCTCTGACCAGGCCCAGTCAAACATGGAGGGGCAGGCAGGGGTGCAGGGTGAGGCCAGGGGGAGCCCTGCTCCCTGGGCCCCTCAATTCAGTATGGGGAGAAAACACTGGAGTGGCCCTTCGGAGAAAACAGGAGAGGTCGCTGTCAAAGCAAGGCTGAGGGACAGGGCCAAGGGAACTGGCTGGAGCCAGAAGGAAGAGGGAACCTGGGGACTGCAGGAGTGTTAGGGACTGTTGACAGAGGAGCTGTGGCCAGTGGTCAGTCAGTCAGGACCCTTTCACAACCTGTGCCTCCCCAGCCCCCTCTGCCAGGGCTGCTTCGGGCACAATGACACACGATCCTGCCACTCCCCTGAGCCAAACATGCTGGGACCTCCATGTGTTGTCACTGGGAACCCTCATAATGAGGTAGGAGGGCAGCTCTCATCTGCATGTCACAGGTTTGGGGACAGAGGCTGAGGGAGGCCCCTGAATGGTGGGAAATACCTCACAGGAAGGCAAGCTCTGTGCGGGCTGGGACTTCAGCCGATCTGTCGGCTGTGTCTCCAGACCCCAGGAGAGTGCCTGGCATGGTGCAGATGCTCAGTACGTATTTGTTTGACTGAATGGAGGCAGGAAGGAATAAATAAGGGCCTTGGCATGCAGAAGCCCAATATCCACAGTAGTGGGACGTGACATGATGAAGGGGCCAAAAGCACACGTATGCTTGGGCTGCGATGGAACTACTGCGTGGAAGCGGAGGTAGGTGGCGGTTTAATTCTTCTCTGAGCTGATCAGGTAACATTCAAGAGCAGCACTGAGCACTATACATCCTGCCACAATGGCCCTGCTCGCGCCAAACCCGCAGCCGGGTGGGACGAGATAAGGTCCTGCCATGACAGGCAGGACGGCGTTGCACAACCCCCAGCAGTTCCTTCGGAGCCTGTGGCTCCCCTGGGGCGTCTAACAGCTCACCTCCGCACGGACAGCCAGGACACAGGACGGAAGGGCAGTGAGCGCGGAACGCACAGCTGCCGCGCGCATCAGGCAGTGTCCTAGGCCCCTGGCTCGCCAATACCTGACAAACAAGCAAGGTTCTTCAGGCTGTGTCTGGCTCAGGGCTGTGCTCTGGTGTGACAGGGATGAGCCAGACACAGCCAGTCCCGTACCCATGAGAGCACATCTGAGGATGTGTCGGCCGTTGTGGCCCCGAGGCAAACATCATTGTCTCTGTTTATCAAGGGGACACAGAGGCTGTTGGGGGGTGAACTGCAGGAAAAGAAAGTGGCAGGATGAGGCCCTATGCACAGAAGGTAGAATGGGTGGGGCTTGCCTGCACAGAGTTCAAGTTTTCATTTAACGCACGTGGAATGTGCTGTTTCCTTCCTGAGGAAGGGCAGAAAGAAAAGCAAAAGAAAAACTGAGGCAGAAGAGAGGAACAGAGACAGAGGGTTGGAGGAGAAAGACAAAGAGACAGAGAGAGACAGAAGGAGAGACAGAGCGATGGAGACATGGAGAGAAACAGAGACAGAGAAGTGGGCATCAGGCATGTGCAGACCAAGTGCTCCTGGCAGGAGGGTTTCTGAGGGAGCATTAATGGGCAGCAATGGTCAGGAGGCAGGAGGAACTCATAACCAGGGACCAGGCTGTATGCAGTCGCTGCCAGGGTCACCTCCCTTCCAGGACAGGGCGGGGATGCAGGGCAGGTTTCCAGGCGGCCCAGAGTACTGCCACCCACCCAGGCGCAGACCCCGGCCAGGCACGGCTCCCCCAGCACCAGTGGCGAACACAGCAGCTCTTCATGCCGACAGAGACCGGCATTCTAGGGGCGGAGGACACGTGGGCTGTGAGGGCCGCAGACAAAGGGGCCTTTTGGTGGAGCCACTGCAGACATCTTTATTTAACAGGGAGCCCCGAGGGGAGCCACATCGAGGGCTCGTCCTGATTTCAGGCTGACAAGAGGCTCTCAGCTCAGAGCAACTCCCATCAGAGCTGCCGCCAGACCCATCTCTGGCCAAAATCATTTGGCAGGAGAGCTGGTGCTGAGCAGTCCCGGAGGCCTGGCCTCGGGATGAGTGCCAGAGCCGGGGAACCCCCACACCCAGCCACTCTGAAAGGAGCAGGTGGGGGCCAATACACGGGTACTTCTGGGGTACCACCCCTGACTCAGGCCTAAAATTCAGCCATTGGACATTCAAGATGTATGCCAGGGGGTGGTTAAGTCAGGGCCTCGGGGCCAGAGAGACATGGGTTTGGATCTTGGCTCTGCCGCTCACAGGCTGTGTGATGCCGAATGCATTATTCACCATCTCTGAGCTCCGTGCAGTGAGTCTGACACGGCACCGCCTGTCTGCAGGTTAAGTGAGACCGTGAGTATGAGGAGCCCAGCACAGTGCCTGCCAGTTGTCAGCTGTGGCACTGCTGTCCGAGTCGCCGGCAGTCCACAGGTGACAGCAGTGAGGTACACTGGAAAGAGCACTGGAAGCAGAGTCCAGAAACGTTGGTTCTAGTTTCAGTCCTGCCTGTATAAACTTGCTACACGACCTTAGTGGCTCACCTCACCTCTCTATCGTTTCTTCTAACACTATACCTTCTGGAACGCCTGCTTAGTGAGGTCAAATGAGTTCTGTGGGCACATGTGCAAGGAGGCCTGGGAGACCCCCCCCCCCTGGTCTGGGAGACTCCGCTCTGGTCTAGGAGATCATTAGGTTCACCATCGTGGTGAAGGTTCCCAGGAGCCCCGCAGGAAGGAAACCCTCGGGGCTATGTTCAGGCCAGCTTTTCTAGTCACAAGGACCTCCTAGGGCACTGGTTTGTTTAATCACCGTATTAACTCCAAGAGATGGGTCTGACTATGATTCCAGTTCTGCATTAGAAGAAACTCAAGCACAGAGAGGTTAAGTAACTTCCCAAGACAGCAGAGCGAGTAAGCAGCAAGCCTTTAAACGAGGCCGCCTAGTCCCGAGGCTCTCCTGCTCTGTCTGACCTACTCCTCCGTGCCGCCTCCACCGCTCCCCGTGGGTATCTGGCTGTGGAGCTGGTTTCCCAGAACAGCACCTGCTGACAGCCCATGGAGCGCAGCTGGGACAGATAGGGACGAGGGACACCCTGAAGCTTCCCCCAGCTCCGGCAGCCAGTGGCTCTAGGACGGTGAAAGGTACCGGGATCAGTGAATTCAGCTTCAGACCTACCAGTCAGCTGCATCAAGCCTTTCCAATAGAGCTGTGACTCAGGTGAGGTTGAAGGGTCTGGAAGGCCCCAAGGGGGTAAGGGCTGGAATGTGCGTGACCTCAGAGCCCTCAGCACCTAGGGAGGGGCCACTGCCCTGTGGGGCCGCTTAGAGCACTCAGGATGCCAGCTGAGAGGACATCAGCCCCCTCCCAACCTTGCCATTCTGTGGTGCAGGCTGTGGGTGAGCTGGCTGGGAGCAGATGTGGAGAAATGGGGTGAGGGAAGGGGCCGACCGAGGGCAGTGGGCGCCTGGGACCAGGAAAGGCACTCAAGAGCAGTCTGGGTTTGCCGTGGGCCAGGACTTCGATGCCTCCCTCTCCCAGTCCCAACCTGCCCTGACATCTCCAGCTCCTGGCCCCCGAGATCATTTTCTGGGAGCCAGTGACCTGGACCACTGCTTGGCACCCTGCCATCATTCCAAATGGGGCAGATTTAGATAAGGGAGGGGGTGGCTGAATTGCGAGTCTCTGAGACCTCCTCCCAGATGCAGCAGGCCCAAGGCTCTGCAAGTGGAGCAGCGTGGGAGGGGCCCTAGCCAGGCTGTGTTCAGACCTTCTGCTTCAATACGAACCCTGCCATGAACCCCACAGCTCTGGGGAACGCCTGTCCTGGGAAAGACACAAAGTTCTGTGTTCGGCAAAACAGTGGTGGGCGCCCTGCTCTTTACTCAGAATCAAACATTTTCCTCTTTCCCTCGGCATCACTATGGTTTCTGATCAATGGGCATCTTACAGGTAAAAAAATAACGACTCTGGATGGGGTGGGGGGGGTGTGGTGGGGGGTGGAGTTCTGCCTCTTTGGCCCCCAACTCTTGGCCCCCCTCCCCACTCCTGGGGCTGCCTCTATCCTGCCCCAACTGTTCCTTCTAAATCACCTTTTAGGAAGCTGGGGGCTCACTGAATTTCTGTAAACCAGAGTATTTCAAACGCAGAAGTTTTCCTTCTGAAAGATTTAGGCAGCAAATCATTTTGAACCAGAAATAGTGTCTAATTTGCAGTTGCCATTTAAGCCATTTCACAAGGTATCCTAGTATATCCGGGCCTTGGGGACATGTCACCCTCTTCAAAGGCTTCCTCTGCTTGTATGTGATCTTTGCATCTTGCCCCCAGATATGGGCCCCACACACCCACGTGGGGCCATGCTTCCTGCTGGTTCGTGAAGACACAACGATAATGGAAATGGCCTTCTGGGAGCTTCTGGTTCGGAGAAGATGGATACCCAAAATTACCCTCCTACAGGGAATAAGCGTGTGATGTGGCAGCATGCACAGGGCTCTCTGGGGAGCAGAAGAGATGGAGTGAGTGGTCAGCTGTCCCCAGGGAGTCTTCTGGGAGGGGCACCATGGAAGCTGAGTGCTTTCCCAGGCAAGGGGCTAGCACAGGCCAAGGGGCAGAAGCCTAAGGGGGTCTGGCTGGTTGGGAATGGCTACGCTCCTGGCAGACTGGGCTGCAGGGTGTGAAGGAGAGAGGTGGGAGCTTCAGCCTGAGCACTTGGAAGCACCCCACAGAAGGCATGGCTGAGCTGCTCAGAGGTTCTTATGGACCATGGGGCTCCTTCAAGGGCCTTTAAAAAGGAAGGGACAGGCTGGAAACACCTTCTCCTGTGTCTGTCTGGACCAAAGCAGATGAAGAGATTCTACCAACTGGGTTCTCCCAGAGGAGCAGAGCACTGGGGAGGCAAGGGTGAATTCGTCTTGGGTCTCTACCTCAGCCTTCCCCGTTGGCCGCAGAGTTACTGCCCCATCTGGGACTGAGCACACGGGGGAGCCTGGGTGCCTCTCACGGGAGTCTGTTTGGGTTGCAAAACGAACCTTTTTCTTTCTTAATGAGAACCAGTGACGAGCCATAGAGGAAAATTCCCACAGTGAGAGGGAGCGTACCTGGGACCAAGAACCATTGCAAGTAATGACCTCTGCTTAGGAATAAAGTGAGGGTAAAAATGAATGAGCCCTCGAGATGTGAAGGGTCAGATGGGGGGGGTCCTTACCCTTTATAGGCTGACCCCCTTGTTGGGTTTGGAGTCCCACCCCGGTCTAAATACAGCCCAGCCCTCATACCTCCCACAAAGAAAGTCACTGATCCTGAAAGCGAATCTATTGCTGACAGCAGAATAGAAGCAAGCTCAGCTTTTCGGACAGCAAAAAAATTTGTCATACCCACTAGGAAGTAGAGACTTGCGTAAACGTCATTAACATGGCCAAGGGGGGGAGTTGATTGTTCTCGAACACTTTCACGCGCCCACCCCCCCACCCCAGGGATGTTTATACTATCCCCTAGACAAATACTGCAAACATGTATTTCACAGGCAGGGACGGGGGAAAGGACGTCACTTGTAAAATTGTTAGTTTGAGCCCCTAATGTATAGCTCATGCTTGTTAGTGAGATGAAAGTTTTCAACTTGTTGAGGCCACGGAACCATTAAATATTAACCACATAACCATGTTGCCTATTAAATTAATTTATGGAGTTAAAGAAATGCCTTTGGAACCCTTCTTGATAGACACCTGGCCCTCAAGTGCCACATAAAACAATCACTGGCTGGTGCTCGGGAAACTTTCCATGACGCTCATCCAATCTGCTGCCTACATGTTTAAAATGAACACTGAGACGTGGGCTGTGAAATCACCACCAGGCAGGGGACTACCGGGCCGGCGAAGGCAGGGAGCCTGAAGTCTGGGGAGGTCCCCAGCACCGTCAGACTTTCCACGTCTGCGTCCTGGCAGAGGAGCTGGCTGCTCTGTGCACACAGCCAGCTTCACGGTTTTGGGTGCCGGTGATGTTGCCCAGCCCAGCAGAGCTGCCTATGCAGGACACTGCAAATAAAAACCCCAGAGATTCTAAGGACAGGCACAGGCAAGGGCAGGGCTGGCCATGGAGTGGAATATACACGGCACTGACAGTGGACTTTGCTGTGGGAAGCAGTGATGTTGAGCAAAATGCGGGATCCTGAGTGGCCATAGATTGGGCTACTGGGTGGCAGAGCTGTGAAATGCAACTCTGAGTGGCAGTGACCATGGACCGTTACTGCCTTCTCCCTAATGAGCATTCCAAGGTCATTCTAAGGTCTCAGACAATCAGACCACAGACTTCGGCTTTCTCGTTCAGCAGAATTAAAGGTCACTTCTGCGCTGCCCTGGCCCCCACCATTCTCAGAGTAAATACGGCCTGTAAGATGTCTGGCTGCTTGGCGACCCCGTGACATTGCCCCTCATCGCCTGGCTCTGAGTCCTTCTAGTCTGAGCTGATCAGGTTAGGAGGCTCCTCCTCCTGCAGACCCCACTTAACTGGTGCCCTCAGCCACCAGCAGCACCCCTGGGGCCCCAGAGTCCCCCTGGATCTCATCTTGATTCGGGAATCCTGTTCAAAGCCTGCTCCCGGGAGATAAGATGTTATCGGTTTCTAGATGATCTCACAGAGACCGACTGCGGATGCCTGGGTTCCACCACCGAGGCCAATATGAGACGTGAATCCAGGCTGGAAGATGCCTCTTCCTACCCTTGGTCCCTCCTCCAGTAGCGTTGCCCATTTACTTAACTTCTTGGGAAAGGAATAAAGAGAAATTGAAGCTCAGGCTGCAGCCATCAGTTTAACTGGAAATGGCAAATGCCTTCAAAAAGAAAGATGAATACAGGCACACCTCCTTTTATTGTGCTTCCCTTAATCATGCTGAATAGATGTTGCCTTTTTTACAAATTGAAGGCACGACCCTCCACCAGCAACGAGATTACGATACTTGCTTTAGTGCAATGTTCTAGAACTGCACCCTCGGTATCTCCAAGGTCGGCCTGCATTGACCTGAAGGAAAGGAGCTTCTGGTTTAAGGGAATTCACCATCGGGCCATCTTTTCAGGGGAAGGCAGAAAACGTGACCAGTGTAACCTGCGCAGTCACGAAACTCAGACTCAGGTTAGAGTGCGTGGGAGTGCTTGTCTTCCCACAGGCTTGAGAGCACCAGTTATTAAATGTAGCAGCATGATTCTCTTTTTAAAAAAGATTTTATTTATCTATATTTAGAGAGAGGGGAAGCAAGGAAGAAAGAAGGAGAGAAATATCAGTCGGTTGCCTCTTGAATGCCCCTAACTGGGGACCCGGGCCCACAACCCAGGCACGTGTCCTGACTGAGAATCGAACTGGTGACCTTTTGGGTCGCAGGTTAGTGCTCAATCCACTGAACCACATCAGCCAGGGTGTAACCTGATTCTTATTTAACTATTTTTATTGTCAAGCACAATGATTGGGGATTACCGAATAGTAGCACCCAAAGGAACTTTATGGTAACCACCCTGTGGGGTACAGGGTATTTCAGAGTGACAAACACTAAGATAGATGTTCTCTTACTCAACCCCTTTCACCTTGTGAAAGAACCCCCCTTTTACAGATGAGGAAACTGGGGCTCAGAGAGGTAAAGTAAGTCCCCCAAAGTCACAGAGCTAGCAGATAGGGCGGTGGGATCTGACCCCAGGTCCAATACAGGCACTCACAACAAAACATTATCCCACTTGCCTTGCTTCAAGATTCCTGAGTCCGACTCCAGGGTAGCTTTCATTTAACTGAGAAATTCCCTCTTCGTTAAAGCCAGTGAAGCCCAGCGATAACACTCAATTTTCCTGCCTTGTACTGATAGCAACAAAAATGTAGCATCTGCTGAATGCTTCCTCTGCACCTCTAATGTGTCAGTTCATTTCATCCTCGGCACTCCCTCTGCGGAGGTACTGTTCTCCTCCCTGAAGTGCAGGTGTGGAAACGGAGGCTCCAGGAAGTTTCAGAAGCTAGTGAGGAGCTCAAACTATCCAGAGACTTCTCACTCTTGCTGCAGGGGTCCTGGGCCCTGCGATTCGTGCTCACACTCAAATCTGCTCCTGGCTTCAGCTGTTTTAATGCACGTGCACACGTGTGCTGTGTGTGTGTGCACATGCGCATATGGGTACATTTGCATCTATAAAGATGCCTCCATGAACATCTATAACTATCATGACTTCTGTGAATAAACAAATAACGCATTTCGAATGTTCTTGAATTCAGAACCAATTCCGACAACATCCCAAAAGGAATTCGAAGCGATAGTTCTCCTATGCCCAGCAAAATGCCACATACAGAATCCCTTCAGTAGGAAGCATCTTCACTGAGCTCCCAAGCCAGTGGAAATGATTTAAAATAGCATTTTGTAAACATGGACATGTCCCAAAAGGAGTAGAGGCTTAGCTGTGAGTCCGATGCTGTCTTGCCCTAGTAGAGGGCAGCCCAGTCATGGGGTGGTCCCTCCCCAAGCGAAACCCATACCCACCCCTCTGGCTAGGGAACACCAGGCTACTGGATGCGGCCGAAGGTTCCATACAGTCTTCCTTCACAGATGGACAGATGAGGTAACCCCCTTGCCCCCCACAAGCCCCAGACACAGCCTTACCCGGCAGTACTCGTCGATGGGCTTCAGCCTCCTCACAGCTACGTCCCGGATGTGGCTTCTCCGGAAGAGGATTTTGCCTGGAAGAGAAATGCTCATGAGCCAGGTGATTCCAGGTAAAGCTGCCACAGGGACCTGGGACCCCTACTGCCTCCGTCCCCTTTCCCTTGGCCACCACTTCTGCTCATTGTCAAGGCAACAAAGGAATAGTCACCTCTTTCAGAGGGCAGGAGGCACCCAAATCTGAGAGCCCAGGCCCTCTCGGGCAGATGAGGAGCCCTGGAAGCTGCCATCTTGTCCAGGTCACCTTGTGTGGGTCAAATGACAGGATCAATCCCAGACATGGGCGCAGCTCCCAAGAGGCCTCACGAATAAATACAAAGGATGACCCAACCCACACGCTGTGTTTTGTTTTCTGGCCCATCCCTTCTTGAGAAATCGGCATTAGTTCCTGCCAGCCGGACAGGAATTCCTATTCTTAGTTTAGGTGGGTGGCTATTTCCAGGGCATCACAGGCCAATGCCAAGGGGGCCTGGCTGCCCCAGCCTGACTGCTCTGCAGCCTCTTTGATGCACAGCCTCTAGCCATCCAGGCCACTGCTCGGTTGGGCTGACAGACCCTTTGACAGGAATGGGCAAGGCTCACAGAAGTGCCAGCCCCTCTAACCTTCCCAGAAGGCTCCTCTGGGCTAGCCAAATTCAACGATAACAAATAGATCAAAACTCTTGCCCTGACTGGGTAGCTCAGTTGGTTAGAGAGTTGTCTCGATACACCAAGGTTGTGGGTTTGATCCCCGGTCAGGGCACATACAAGAATCAACCAGTGAATGCATAAATAAGTGGACAACAAATCTATGTTTCTCTCCTCCACCTCTCTTTTCCCCTTTCTCTCTCTCTCCCTTTCTCTCTCCAATCAATTTTTAAAAAAAGAAAGAAAGAAAACCTGGAGCTTCCAGCGGCCATCTTTATTCTTGCCTAAGAAGGAAACCAATTGAGAGAAAGGATTTGTGCCCAATAAATGTTTCTTGATGACTGAAAAGCAAACCCGAGAGACAGCGAAGGGCAGATTGCTCTAACATCATTTGAGCACCTGGATCTAGGTGTTCCTGAACCCAGGGTTTACCTGGTACTTTTACTTGTATAAAGCAATACACAATTATTTTTTATTTAAACTAGTTGGAGGTGGATTTTCATCATTTGCATTAAAAGAGTCCTAACCAAGATAACCTCCATTGTGTGTGAACAAACTTGTAGTCCGTGTGTTAATCCACTTAAGTTCCCTCATCCAGGCCCAACTGAAGTACAAAGAAAGGCATTGCTTCCCCGTGTGGTTTCCACAGAAGCAGACCCAGAGACAAGGGGTCAAGCTGTTCATTTGGGAGGTGACCCTGGGAAGCACCAGCAGGGGGATAGGGAAGGAAGGCGGGGGAAGGGGAGGAAGTATTACAGAGCCCGTTAATCACTGTGGGTCTCCAGAGCGCAGTTCTGTTGGGGAACCTGGGGGCGTCTGCAGACCACACCTCAGAGCTCTGCCAATCGAAGGCGAGGAGGCTCAGGTATTTATCCACCACCCCTGGGCTTGTCATTGCACTTCGAAGTGCATTAACTGCATGGCACCTCTAGCTGAGTGTGTCCCCTGTGGCTAGAGAAAAGCCCCCAGTTGCTCCCAGGAGCAGCCTCTGGCAGGCAGAGGTGAATGGTAAGGGGACCTGCGGAGGGGGGGAGGGCACGGACAGCAGCTGCAACAGCTGTCCCTGACTTCCCTGCCACCACAGGTTCTGGTCACCAGCCCTGTTCCAGGGGAACAAGTAATCAACGCATCACGATGCATGAGACTGGTGTCCTATTTGTGCCTCTGGTCTCTCCGCACACGGTGTGGACATCTGCCCTTTCTCGTCTTGTGGGGGGACAAAAAGGAAAGGAGGGGGTGGGCAGAGACAAACTAGGTCCCTTTCCTCGACCCCCCAGCTCAAGACTGGCCAAACCTCTAAGTTTGGTATCTCAAGATACGGATATAGATATAAACATAGATATAGAGATCACATAGGACCAGATCCATTTGCAGAAACTAGACAAACAATAGTTAAAGAACAATTGCTGAAGCACCAGCCGTCAAAACAAAGCTCAATCCCTTTGTGACTTCTGAGGCAGCAAGAACCATAAAAGGCATGTCAGTGCACCTTCCCACATTTGCAGGAAGATTACGGCGTCTCTTCTTTCCAAAGAACTGAGACAGAAGTACAGGGTTCGATCCAGGCCCATCCGAAAGGATGACGAAGTTTAGGATGTGTGAAGACATGAGAAAGGGCAGCAAACCGGCAAAGCAGTCTAGGCTCACAGGAAGAAGGGTGTCATCTCCGCAACGAGGGCCTCGGGAGAAAGCTAAGGTACAGCCGTTCTGTGGGCATTCACCCCAGCGAGGCGGCTGTCACCAGACTGAAGCTGGACAAAGACCACCAAGAGGTCCCTGAACGGAAAACCAAATCTCGCCAAGTAGGAAAGAAAAAGGGCAAATACAAAGAAGAAACCATCGAGAAGATGAAGGAATGAAGTGATGTTATATGCAACTTTCATTAAAAAAGTAAAGTGGAAAAAACCCCAAACCAAACAATTGAGGCCTCCAGAAGGAGCAGAAGGTTCTGAAAAGGGAGGGATGGAGGTGGGTGAGGTCAGAGGTAGGTGGGAGGGCCCCTCACCCACGCTGGCCTGGGCCCCCCACCTAGCCCTGAGAGACCCCTCTGCAAGTAAGGCAGCCATGCCTCTGGGCTGGGCCCTCCCCCCCCCCACCTCCCCCCCCAAGGCTCCCGGGTCTGCTGCTCAGGTGTGGAGGCGGAGGAGAATTTCTATACAAGCCCTTTTTCAGCTGTTTTGGAATCCCAACAGGGCTTCTCTCTTTCCCGCTGAAATCCCGACAGGAGCAACGTTTCCTTTTCTTGGGGCTTTGGCACAGACAGTGGGGGCTGGAGGGGGGAGGGAGGGATGATCTGGAAGGGATTCTACGGCCTTGACTTCTCTGTTAGGAATCCAAACCACAATCTGAAAGCCAAACCGGTGACCGTATTAGAAGGGAGAGAGAAAAAAAGGAGGAGGAAAATCCCCATTAAGGAAGCTGAGACCACAGGGCATTAAAGGCCGCTTGTAAATGTAATTCAGGCCGTTTATGGTGAGGCCAGGCTCCTGCCCGAGTCTTCAAAGCCAGGCAGATGCTGCCCCAGAAATATGATAAGCATTGTACGTAAGGAAGGTTACACGTGGGGCATGAAACAGACCTCAGAACATAACTGATTCCTGGGAGCGGAGAAGAAGGCTGCCAAGCCCCACAGGGTCCAAGCAGGTAAATGGAGGTCCCCTCTCCCGGCTGCTATGGGCTGGGCTCAGAGGGTGGGACCAGCAAAAGGAGCAGAGGCCTAGGCCGGAGTCCTGGGCTGAAGTCCTACCTGGGCCGCTGGCTGGCTGTGTGACCTTGAAGCAGGTCCATCGGCCACTGGGCCCTCTGGATTCTCATCTGGAGACTGAAGGGCCCAGGCTCCGTAGCTGCTCCTCTGAAGGTCCCACGATTTACTGAGTGGGGATGATGGAACTGAGAGCGCAGAGGAGGTGTGAGACAAGTGATAAGAGTAGCTAAGGGCTGACTCCATGCCAGGCACATGCTAGGAGCTTTTCATTGGGTTCTCTTCTTAATCCTCATGGTGGCTCAGAGGCTGAAGGACTTGTCCGAACTCACATGTCTATTAAATGGCTGAGTTGGCCTTTCGACCTGGGGGTTTGGAGCTCGGAGAGTGAGGAGGAGACAGAAGGCATGAATTCAAACAGTTCTTTGGGCTCTGATCTCACCTTGAGAGCTACGGGGAGGATTTTAACTGTGTGGCAGGCACATGATGGACGTCTCCTCCCTGCCGGGTGCTATCCTGGGGCCTGGGGAACAGCCATGTCAGGGGCCACCTCAGAATTAAGTAAACAGCCGTGAAGTGCTGGAAGCCCTCCAGGGGTCTCTGCCTGTCATATATGAGTGAATGAATGAGTGAGTGAGTGAACGGAGGAGCGTGAATGGGTGAATGAAAGAGAAAGGATGAATGAACCTACAAGGCAGGAAAGGAGAGGTGAACCAGTGTCTGGTGGACTTAGGTGAGAAAGAGCCCCTGAAACAGCAAACCTGCCTGTCCTTCACATGACCCTTCCACCACCCCCCTCCTCCTGCCCTGGCTGGGCAGCTGCCAGCCCAGCAGGACCGGGGGATGCTCACCCTTACAGCTGGGTGGGCGTCACCTGGGGGAGGTTGATCTTTGCATCCGCCTCAATCTGGCCTGATCTTCTCACCACAAGTGTCCACTCGGGGCCAGGACACACAGGTGGGCACTGACTCGGGCAGGCTCATGTGCTTGGCGGGGGCAGAGGTGTTTCTCCCTCCTTCCCCCAAATATCAGCACTGAAGGAGGCACCTTAATGGTACCTGATGGGTCTTGGCACTTCCTTCTAGAGGATGAATTACATCAAAAAGGTGAAAGATGAGGACCTAGATCCTTCTTACTGATACAGTGAAATGAATAAAGAAAAGTCTGAAGCATCTGAGAGCAGTTAAACCCCTAAGGCCACCATAGCCTCCAGGGTCCTTCTTGGGAAATGTGGTGCCCACTGCATTCCTTGGGCAGAAGTCAGGGAATAGGGGCCCAGGAAGAACAGACCTGCCCCAGCCATGAAGGGTCTGAGGAACCTCCACAAATTAGGCGCATGTCCTTACAAATGGGCGGGTACCCCTGTACGGGGGCAACAAGAGGGCACCGGCTACATGGGGTAGTAACAGGAGAGGGCTGGCCTCGGGACCTCTTTTGGTCCGTCCCAGCTGATCTATTCAGGGCAGCCTTGCCTCTTCAAGATCTATAGTGTGAATGTATACATCCTCTTATAGCTCCCTCTTCCTTGCTTTTTCTGCCACCTGGAGTGCCTGCCATCCCACCATCCCACCATCCCTCCATCCCTCCAGCCCTGTCCTCTTGAAGCCTGCTCCAGGTGCCAGGACCACTGCGGTGAAGGAGACACATGGGTACCCTGTTCTCAAGGTGTTTATGAGTGGGGAGGGAGGCCTGTACATGAAAAGGACATAGTATACAATTCCATATCTAGTAAGTAGTTGGTCACACAAGTCTCCCCCCACCTCTGTGCGGGGAATAAAACACAAGATGGAAGGGGGATTGGGTGGAACAGAGAAAAGGACTCAGATGTACAAATTGCCGGTTATAAAAACGATCATGGGGATGTCAAGTGCGGCACAGGGAATGTAGCCAATAATATTGTGATAACCTGTATGGTGTCAGATGGGCACTGGACCTATCGGGGTAAGATCATGTTATAAGTTACATGAACGTCTAATCACTATGTTGTGACCCTGGAATTTACATAATATTGTATTTTATAATATAACTGAAAAACTTAACAAAGCATAATGGTAAGCACATACAATAAAAAAATAAAAGTTAAAAAAGAGAGAGTAAAAGAGGGTAGTGGGAGGGGGCGCACCCAGGGGTGGGAGAGGTCAGTCAGGGGTCAGGGACATCTCTCCGATGTCGGTGGAGACTGTGAGGAGGCGACGGGGCCAGTCAGACAAAACTCTGGGCCGAGACAGCTCTCCACCAGAGGCAACCACAACGCAAAGCCAGAAGACGGAAAAGGGGCTGTGTGGGAGTCTTGTGAGCCACAAAAAAGAGTTTGGTTTTCTTCTAAGTGCCCTTGGGCCTGCCTACCCACCTCCCTCCCCGTCCACAGGCAGCGTTTTCCCACCCTGAGTCCCTCCCCACGAAGCCTTCCTTGCTTGCCTGCTGCACCCTCTCTCGCCAACCTCCCAGGCCCTCTGGCAGTCACCCCTGTCTTGCCCTCCTTCCCCTGCTGTCTTGGAGAATTTGTCAGGGAGCCTCCATCCCCAGGGCCCTCTCTGACCTTCCCAGCCCCCGCCCCACCCCATGCCCTGGCCAGCTGTCCCCAGCCACGCTGGCCTCCAAGGACACAGGTATTCCTGACCCTCTCCCTTTGGTGCAGCCCAGACAGCCTGGAGCATCACACGGGCTTCGCCTAAGAGACCGGAGAGGCTGGGGTCGGCGGGGAAGCCCGCAGACACATGGTGCAGAGGCCTGTTTGACAAACCGCACTCCTGCCCATCTGATTGGAGCTGAGAACAAAAACGAAGGTGGGGGGTGTGTGTGTCTCCTGGGGCTCCTGTAACAAAACACCACAAACTTCACAGCTTAAAACAACAGGAGCTCCTTCCCTCACAGTTGTGAGGCCAGAAGGTGATATCGAGGTGTCAGCAGGCAGTGCCCCCCCTGAAGGCTTGGGGGCGAGTCCTTCCCTGCCTCTTCCAGCGTCGTCGGGTGGCTCCAGCAGTCCCCTGGCTTGGGGCTGCCGGGCTCCAATCTCTGCCACCATCGTCACATGGCTTGACCCTTTGTGTCTGGCCTCAAACCTCCTTCTGCCCTCCTGTTATAAGGACACTTGCCTTTGGGTTTAATTCAGGATGATCTCATTTTGAGATCCTGAACTTAATTACACCTGCAAAGACTCCACCAAAAGATGTTATATTCACAGGTTCCAGGGCTCAGGCTGCGGACCTATCTTTTGAGGGCCACTATTCAACCCATCGAGGGGGGTCCCGGGAGAGTCCGAAGGACGGGTGGACACCTACAGGCTCTTGTCCTCCTGAGCAGCAGCTGCTCTGAGGACAGGGAAGGCTTTCTGCACCCCCATTGTCCCTGGCAACACCTGGAGCGGAGCTGGGTGTCAGGAATGTGCTGCCTGTGCCCTCAGGAGGGACAGGGGAGTGCAATGGACAGAGTGGGTCAGGGGTCTCGGGACCCTGAAGAGGAGGGGCAAGCTGTGAGACCTGCGAGCAGGGTGAATGTTGGGTGGAGGGGTTCTCGCTGGCTGACGTGGCACCCAGGAGAGAAGAGACAAATTTCCCAGACAAATTAGAGGAAACCTGTGAGGGTTACTAGAGGGCTGCCACCCCCACCAAAGTGACAGGCATGCTCACGGGGTGCGCTATGAAGGTTTCTGCCCCCTCAAAGGTCATAGGGTGAATCCTAATGCCTGATGTGAAGGTGTCTGGAGGTGGGGCTTTGGGGGATGATGACATCATGAGGGTGGAGTCTTCAAGAAGGGAATTAGTGCTCCTATGAAAGAGGCACCACAGAGACCCAGGCGTCATCACCCTGTGTACAACGTTCCTTGTGTCTTGTATCTTCTTTAAGAAATGTCTCTATTTTTCATAAAAAGAAATAAAATAGGCACCGCAGAGCTCCCTAACCCTCCGTCATGTGAGGACACAGCAAGAAGTCTGCAGCCCAGCTGAGGGCCCTTGCCTGCCCGGGCCGGCACTGTGATCTTGGACTTGCAGCCTCGGAACTGCCGGCAATGAAGTGCTGCTGTTCGCAAGGCAGCCAGCCTGCGGTGTTGTGTTGGAGCAGCCCATACAGGCTGAGACAGGCTGACAAGGCACAGGCAGTGCCCGTGGGGGAGAGAGAAGACTAATCAGTCTTCCTCCGTCTTCCACCCCCACAGCTCTCTACAGTCTTAAGACCTCTGACTGCTGCGGTCTGGGGACGGCAGGCCACCTGCTCACCTGCTTGCAGATCCTGACAGAACTGAGACGAATCTCCCATTACTGATAGCCCTATGTCGGGCTCGGGCTCAGATGACATTCTGCCACCCAGTCCTGCGTCCCACCTGCAGTACCAGGCCTTGCTTGCCCTTCACCTGAACTAGGAGAGGCAAGGGGCCATTTTGGCAGGGGGATTGCTGGGGTGAGGTCTGGGTGCTAAGGAAGTGGGCACACGCAGGCTCTGAAAGGATGTGGTATCGATGGGGAAGGTGCACAGCCCAGGGGTCCCCCCTCCATGCCCTGGGCCCTGGCTCCCCAGATCTCTCTTTAAGATCCATGCCAAGAACCTGCCTCTGGTTTAGTCTGGCATGACAGGCATCTGTGGGTGTTGCCTGTCAGCATTTTCATTACAGTGCCCCAGTTTTCTTTTGAGGAACCATCCCTCCTTCATTCTCAGCCTGTACGATTTTAGTTGGACACATCTCACCCTGAACTCTTGGGGTTACCAGTTGGTACAGTCCAGCTATGAGCATGTGACCAAGTTGGTTCAATGAGAATCAGCCTGAGATGTTTGCTGGAACCACCAGAAAGAGAAGTACTCTCTTTTTACAGGGGCTGCTAACTCATAAGCTATAAGCCCCAAGCTGTTAGGAAGCTTCTTTGCATATCTGTGTTGCCATTGGGGAAAGCCTGTCTGAGAATGAAGTCAACAAAAGAAAACAGAGGTGAAAGCTAGAGAGATACATGATTTATTTGGTCTCCTGGATCCAGCTATGCCTGAAACCATCACCCCAAAGTTTTCAGTATAAAGGCCAATAAATCTCTTTTTTTCCTTACACCAGATTGAGATGGGTCTCATCCTTGTCACCAGGAGGTTCCTGACTAGTACATCTGGCTCTGGCATTTACTGTTGTGTCATATGGGACAAGTCACAACCTATCTGAACCTCAGTGTCCTCAAATAACTATATGGGCATAGCAATGCTTAACTCAAAGGACTATTGTAAGGAGTTAATGAACAAGTATGTAAAAGCATCTAACACAGACCCCAACCCACAGTAAGTGTTAAGCAAATCGGATCTTTTATGAGCTGACAATTTCAAGTCAAAGAGGTGGGGTATGACCTGGCCCTGCCCATCTCCTTGTTGGCTATGAGGATTCCAAACATGGTAGTGCTTCCCAGTACCATCTATTACCTGGCTTCCCCATGTACGGCCAAATACTAACACTCCTCAGCCTGTAGCGACCTTCCCTGATTCAAACCCACACCCCCTAAACATACCATGTCTCCCACATGGATCCCATCCCTCCTCCGCGGGACGCTCCTCCTCCATCAGCCCAACTCAAAGAACAGAGAATATAACGCGATGGAGAGGCAGCCAATACTCAGTCCATCTGCCCACCTTGGGGCACTCTCCGATGATTCACCCAGGTGAGTCTCCCTACCCGGCACCGCCCCCCACCTCCTCTCCCACACGCTCAGGAAAACAAACTTGCAAAAGTCCACTGGGGTTTCACCATAGGTCAAAACTTTAACCCTCTTGTAGCCGCAGCTCACTTATCATAAGAATTAGCACATAGCTAGGAGGGAAAAATGGTCTTCCAAATTCTGGCTTGGAGGTTCCCATACATAGTGCATGGAGCCGGGCCTAAGAGAACAAAAGCGTTCATTCCGCCATCCTCAATGGGGTCAGTGGGATTTATGGGTGTCTGCTAGAGATAAAGCACCTAGTACCAGCACATCAAAGGTTAATCCGTCTTTCCTGACCCTAACGGAGTGGAAGGCTTTTTGAGCAGTCTTACAGAGCTGTGGGACCCAAACGATTTCTCCCTTCCTTTCTTTATTCTATTAAAGAAAAGCTTTTGGGGGTGAAGTATAAATGCCCAGTGGAAAAGCGCACAGGCCTGTATATAACTCAATGAATGTTCACAAACTGAAGCCACCCATGTCACCCGCATCCAGACCAAGAAACGTGGCATCACCTGCTCCGCAGAAAACCTTCACAGCTACGGAGCAGATTCCGGGGGTTGTCAGCGCTTTTCTCTACTGCGTGGATGCTGGAACCCTAGACCGACTGGGTGATATCTACTGCACAAACACACTCATTGATTTTAGTACCATTTACTTTTGTTTTGTCCAGGCTTACTTAAAAATATGCTTTTTGCTTTGACTCAGGTGCAGCAAATTGAGTACATGTGAGTCTGGATTCCTAGGACAAGGTCCTTTTTAAATATGAAATGTGAACACACCTTCGGTGTATTAATTGCCATATACAAGGGGTAAATGCTTACCTAGAAGGGTAGCTTTGGGAAGAACAGTGTGAACAGAAACAAAACCCCTGAGTCTGCCAACGCGTTCTCCCTTGCCCTGGAGAATGCCCAGGGTGGGTCTTCAGCCCTGACACAGACGGAGGGATTTCATTAGCTGTAGGTGAGATCAACTTTGGGTCATGGACTGCCAGACAAGAGCAGCCCAGGTCTTACATTTGAATCGCCTATGAGGTAGCTGGCATCCAGGGATTCCCAATAGGTGGCAAGCCAGAGCAGGAAGCTGGCCACGAAGGCACTGTGTGCACTGGCAGGTGACGTGGGCTGGCCCAGCCGACTCTGGGGGGCAGGCAGAACACTGTAACTGACCTCTGGGGTGGCCCTTAGCCCCAAGGCAGGGAGAGGCTTTGTCATCAAATACTACAGTACTTAAAGTGGCCAAGCTGGGGACAAACACCACTTGGGTGTTGCTGGGGCTCCTTAGGGCACAGGCTGTGGTCTCATTCAGAGCTGGGCTTGGGCAGGGCTGAGCACACCTGGGAAGGTGCTTCGTAAACCCATGTAGCATGTGTGCTAGTGGTGGGACAAGTGGCAAAGGCTAAGGGCAGTGGCCTGCACAGCCATTGTCACACTGGTCTGACTTCACCTTCGAGCTGAGCTTTTCTATTCTTGATCCCGTGTGAAGGTTAAAAAAAAATCAGCCATGGCTGGTGTGGCTCAGTGAATTGAACACTGGCCTATGAACCAAAGGGTTGCTGGTTTGATTCCCAGTCAGGGCACATGCCTGGGTTACAGGCCAGGTCCCTAGTAGAGGGTGCATGAGAGGCAACCACACACCAATGTTTCTTTCTCTTTCTTCCACCATTCCTCTCTGTCTAAAAATAAATAAATAAAATCTTTAAAAAATAAAATCAAAATCTAGAACCATTCAGCTGCTGGCAGTGGGAACAGAGGGTGAGCTGCACAGCTGAGAGGCCCCAGGCCTTTAAAACCCTGTGTCCTGGGTACATGAAGCTTCCTCAGCACCAGCCTTCTCGTGTGCCAACGGGACTGCAGGGCTGGGACAGGGATCAGCAACAGCACGTGGAACAGGCACAGCACACAGTGCTGGGCATATGTTGGGGGGGGTGCTCAGCACAAGACACCGCTGTTGCAGGGGAGGCTGGGGCCCACAGCCCATGTGAGTTGTATGGTGACTTTTTGTCTGTCTGATTCCCAATCCCTCCCCACCCACACTCCCAGTCCACTTTCCACCCAGAAGCCAGAATAATTTCTTAAAATGAAACCACTGCTCATACCTTTCTGTGACATCCCACTGCACTGAGAACAAAAATCTAAACTCCCTTTCATGGCCTGTGAGGCCCTGCAGAATCTGGCTCATGCCTCCCTACCTCTGACCTCACTTCATCATGCCAGCCACGCTGGGCTTCAATTAGTGCAACAAACACGGCCAGTTCTTCCACCTCGGGGACTGTGTGCATGCTGCGCTGTCCCCCTTTGCACACCTAGCACCTTCCATCCTTTGGGTCAGCACCCCACAGGAAGGCCTTAGCAGGCCACTCCGAGGATGGGAGGCCTCTCCTCCCTCTCTCCCAGGCCTTGATTTTTTTCCCTCCAGAATTCACCGTGACTTGTGGTGATCTTGCCTCTTTATATGAGATCTTATGTCCTACACGACGTCTCATTTACTATAGTGTCCTCAGGACCCAGCACAAGTACTGGCGCACAGTGGCCCTGTGCTGACATCTGTGGAATAGACAAGTAAGTGTGAGTGTGTGGGCTGACATGTTCCGCTCTGGACCATCCCACCCATTTAAACACACACACACACACACACACACACACACACACACACACACACGCTGAGCTGCTGGCTCAGAGTGGGGCTGTGGCAGGAATGGACTCGCCCTCCAGGACCCAGACAGAGTGGGGCCAGAGAGTGTGGTTAACTCAGAGCCGGCACCAGGGCCAGGCTGTCCCCACTTGGGAAGGGGTGCGGGTGTGGCGGGCGTGGCGGGCGTGGTGGGCAGTGGCTCGGCACCCTTCCTGTGGGGGCCCGGAATAAAGGGCCCTATTCAGCCAGTGCAGCCTCAGCTCCTTCACTGCTTGGGAGGCTGCCCTCAGGAAAGGGACTGTGGGACGCTGGGCAGAGCTTCCCGGCAGCCTCTCCCTGTGGCATGGCCCACAGTGGGGGGCAGGGGCACAGGTAGGAATGAGCCAGGCAAAGGGAAGTGGAAAAAATATTCCAGGCAGAGGGAAGAGGCTGAGCAAAGGTCCAGAGATAAGAGAGATGAGACACGTTTGATAAGCTGCAGTAAGGTCAGTGTGGCAGGACAGTGAATGAGTGTGAGTGTGTGTGTGTGTGTGTTGGGAGGTTACAGGGTGTGGGTGTGGATGTGGGCTAGGAGTGGGCTAGAAGAGACATTCTGAATGGGTAACAGGGTTTTGATCACATGGGCCACACAAAGCAAAGCAGACATATTAAAGTTGTGCATTCAATAGTTCAGAAATACACACAAGTTCCTGAACCTACGAGGCTGGGGACAATTTTAACCTAAGGGGATCGAGCACTTTCTGGGCTCTAAAGCCCTTCTTCCTCAAGGATCAGAAGATGGGGGCAGGGTGGGGGTCGAGTCTGGTTTTTAGGAGGTTCTTGACTGTAACCTCCTGAATCTAAACCATTTAGTCAAGCCATTCCTGAATTCCTAGACCACAGAAACTGTGTGAGATACAATAATAAATGTTTATTGTTGTTTTAAGCTGCTAAATTGGAGGGAGGCGGTGATTTGTTACACAGCGATCAGTCTCTCTGACACAGGGCCCAGCACTGCTCATGCGAGCAAGAGTCCCTAGGGAACCTGAATCAGAGATATTTGGGGTGTTGGTTATAAGAGCAAATTCCTGATATATACCCAGATCCCCTGAATATTACATAGAACGGGATGGGGGTGGGGGGGAATTCCACATTTTTAATAAGGCCCCCTGAGTGACGGTCCTGTACCTTTGGGGCTGAGAATGGCTGAGCTGATCTAACTCACCTGACAGATCTGGAGAGGCTCTGAGAGCTGATGGTTTCATCCTCATCACACACCTGCGCTGGGGCAGGCCTGGGCCTGCCTCAGCACCAGACTCCTGATTCAGTGCTCTTTCTACTTAGTTCTTCCTCTGTACACTTCAGGTTGCCTGTTGGGCAAGTGTGGGCTTTCTTTTTTCTTTTTCTTTTATCTATTTTTAAAATTGCATGTAGCCAAATGCTACATAGCTAGTCATGTATCTGCTTAAGAGCTTGCTTTGCTTGAAAAGAACTATGTCAGCATCACCCAAAAGGTGGGTCTAATGCTAAGAAGCGCAGGTACTAGGCTGTACTAGGCTAGAGCCCAGCTCTGCTGCATGACATTGCATTGGAAACGGCACTTCTACCTACCGAGACGCCTCAGCCCACACATTTTTCTCCCAGGCAAACATCCAAGTCAGAGATGAACAAGGACAATGGGGGCACCTTACCCTGCCAAACTGTCACCCATAAGGTAAGAATAATAACCCAATTTCATTTTCATTTGGGGCTTAGAAAGAACTCACACAATCTTACTGAATGATCTTTGCAGACTGCAAGTCAGGCAGGTCTGGTGCCCATTCAGTCACTCACCCAACACATTTGTTGAGCAGCTACTATGTGCCAGGTAATACTCTATACATGGGGGATATATGGATTTCTTCATTTAATAAAATTTATATGTGTGTATGATGTGCCAGGCACCAGCTTAAGAAGTTTACAAATATTAACTGACTTAATCTCACAACAGCCCAACAAAGTAGATACCATTATTCTTCCCATTTGAGAAGGAAACTAAAGTACAGAGAGGTTAAGTAACTTTCCCAAGACCAAACAGGTAGGAGGCTGTAATACAGGGATGAGAACCCAGGCAATCTGGACTTAGATACCATCCTGTTGACCAAGATAAAATAAGGCACATTTCCTGCTCTTCAAAAACTCCAGTTTTTAAAATCCCCATGACCACAAAAGAAGAAGTGGAAGCATGGACACATCTTCTGTATTTTCCCCAGGTCACGCACTGCTGGGACCAACAGCGAGGTCTGATGCCAGGCCACCTGTCTGTTCCAGCACATGCATCTGTTCACAAAGGTTTCACAGAAGACAGGCACGCGGCTGCACGCAGGGAGGGCACTCCCAGAGTCCAGAGAGAGAGAGGGCTGCTGCAGGCCCCACCGTGAGCTTGAAGTATCCCACCCAAGAGACACCAAAGCAACTGAACAGGCTCGCTCGCTGTCCCGGCCATCATGATTTGTGACCGTCTGCTGCCCCGCCGGTATTCATGCCTTCAGCTTTGGGGGCAGTGATATTTATAGACCATATTTCTATTTATATTTTCATTTAATTCTTGCTAACCCTAGCTAGATTCCCCCAAAAAAAACCTGGAGAGGGAAGGATAAGAACTCTTTTTTACCAAGTAAGTCAGGGGGCAAAGGTGAAGGTCAAAGTCTTGGCTGTGTGTGCAGTCTTTCAGCAGGAGCTCTTTGCAGGGAAGCATTCAAGACAAGGGGGCTTTCTACGCTTTCCAAAGGAAATGGGGGGTAGGATGGGGAAGGGCACAAAGCTGGCCTTATACAGAGGTGGCCACATTTCACCAATGCAGTGGGATTGGAGGTGGGCTTAAGAAGACCTCAGTTCCCCTAAAATATTTTTCCTTTTGCATGATGTTTCATCATTAGACATTCATTCCTTTGGTCTTCATATCTATTAGGTCACAAAATGTTGGGACCTTGAGAAAACCTAGACAGTATCAAGACCAACCCTTGTATTTCATATATGGGGAAACTCAGGCTCAGAGAGAGGCTATGACCTGTCCTCATGGGGGAGTCTGATGAACAAATGAAATCTATTACAACGCACAGGAGACCATCCCGACATTGTAGGAAGAACTGTCAGACATGGCAAAAGAAACTGGGGATACCAAAGTAGGCTCAGAAATTCTCTCCTACCAAGTTTTAGGAAGGAACAAGTGAAACCATGTGCTGTCTCCTAAGGTTCTCCTTAGTGCCCCCAATGTAAACTTCCTGATTTTAGGATCACACAGAAAAATAAAGGCAAAGGAGGACTTCTTTCTTCCTCATTTTTAGTCCCTTGTTGAACTGTGGGTTAATAAACACTGTGATGTGATGACCGTTAGTACAGCATTACTTTATAGGTTTGTGTTTCCAAAGCCAGCTTTCCGAAAGTCAGTTATTTCCTTCTGGGCACTATGCCTGCAATTCCAGCACCCGCCAGTAGATGTCTGGTTAAAGTCAGGTACAATAGGTTAAGTGAAAGGTACCAGAAAATTATGTAATCTAGACCTTTACTGTAGGAATTGAACACTCAAAAAAAAAAAAAAAAAAAGACACTGGTCAACCTTTATTTGCTATAATAAAAGAAAACATAATACAAAACTTGAAGTCAAGTTTAAAGAAATGCAAACACCCTGCTGTAGGTGGCGTGCCCACCACTTTGTAGCAAACTTGAACTGTTCATCTCCAGGCAGTACACCTTTGGTCAACTCCACTCTGTAACAAGCACTGCTAGGACAGAACATAGCAGCCTAGAGCTCGGGCTTAGAAGTGTTAGGACCGGGGTGTGAATCCCAGCTCTGTTTCTTACTAGCTGGGTGGCCCTGGGCAAAGCACGTGCCTCTTCCAGCCTGTGAGCCTTCATCTGTGAAGTGGGGTTGGTGTCATTAAGTGATATAATGTAAGCACACGTACGTTACTTGGCAAACTTATGTACTTCATAAACAGTAGCAATAATGCTTAGGCCGAAATGTTCTCTCATTTACAATTGTTAGAAGTCCCAAGCCTTACACACAGTTCTGCAGAAAGCTGTTTGAAACTTTCCCCCTATCACCAATTCTATGAGAAGTTATCCCTGGGCCCCTTGGCTCGTGCGCTAATAGCTATTCCACTCTCTTTTAGGAACAAATCGTATTTAAGCCATCTTCACCAATGTTCACTATTAAAGTCATAAATTCATCTCTCAGATCAGAAACAAGAAGCCAAGATGAAAACCTTGCCCATGAGAGAAGGCACAAAACGATCGGTCACCGGCTCTCAGCTGTCCTCCTCTGGCTCCCTCGCTTCAAAGCTCAGGTCTTTAAGAGCTTTATACAGAAGGGCAAAAGATACTCCTTTAAAATCGGGCTATTTCTTTGTTTTAATCTTTTGCCAGAGACTCCTTAAAAGAGACCCAAGCCTTTTTCCTCTCCTAGCAGTACAATACCTGGCCACACGCCATGCTATCTTCAAAACCACAGAGGGTTCATAGGCCAATCTCTGCCATCTCCAATCAGGGAGGCATCTGAAATTAAAAACCTTGGCAATAGCCTTGGCCCTATACTTCACCCCATCTTGGAAGGGAGTGGAGAAAAAATGTCTGACTTACAGCTGATAAGGGAGTGTGGCTGGGGTCCCAAGCAGCCTCCTGGTTTGGGCTGGTGATGGAGGACAGAGGGCAGTGCTGTGACTTATGCCCCCATTCCCCAGGGTGCCAAAAACAGGCAGACAACTCAGTGACGGGGAGGGATGTAAGGCCGACAGACCAGCCCTCAGCAAGTTCCTTGCATGAAGCCTCGTCTCCCCATATACCTACGCTGAGGTTGGAAATTGACTCACCAATACAGATTTAGCGGTTTATATTGTATCGTGTGGCTGGACAGAACAGCGGTTCTCAAGCTTCCCTGTGCATACAATCACCTGTGCGTGTTGCTAAACTGCACACTGTGATGTTGTGGGCCTAGGGCGGGGCTGAGACTCTGCATTTCTGATACACTCTCACATGATGCGCATCTGCAGACTACATTTTGAGCAGCAAGCCTTGAAATGAGACCTCATGCATGGAAAGGATCCCAGAGGGGCAGCTCACCATTTTGTGATGAGCCAGATACTAGTGAGGAAAGAGCGAAGATAGGAACACATAAAACGAGTTGCTTTAATCAAGCTGCTCAAGTGATTAACATTATGAATGTTGAGGCATGAGGAAAGACTCCATTCTTGTTCTCACTAGAGCTTGGGAACTTCTTGAACTTTCCATCCTGTGTCAATGTCTGCATATACATCTGGACATACCCCAGACCCCCAGATAACCCTCCAGTCCCTCCCTGAAGGACTCACATGTTCAGGCCACCTGAATCCATTTTCCGGACCGCCAGACATAGGCAGTCCCCTCACACCAGTCCTCTTGACCACCTGGCATCCATCACCCAGACCCCTGACATCTGACTGGTAACTGCTCTGGACCAATCCTAGGGCTAAGAATGCAGGACTGAGTGTTCTCGAGAGTGCACTTTTTACAATAAAAACTCATAACTTTGCTTTCTTCAGAACACTTCTGGGTTTTTGCCTAGTTTTTTCCCAATTTGCAAGCTCTAAGACCCTTGAATAAGTCTTTATGATTAATTTCTAGCCGAAGCCTCCAGGCTTTTTGAGTTCATTTAATACCAGTAAAAAATCATCGTGTGCTTACTGCGTGCTTCACAGATAACTTTTCATTTGGGGCTCTCAGCAGCACTGTGGGTATTTCACAGCTGGGAATTATGAAGATGCAGAGATGCTGAGGAAGGCTGGCCTGAGGTCACACAGCTATGGAGAGAGAGAGTCAGGACCAGACTGGGCTGCCGGGCCTTAAGGCCTCTGGTGCTTAAATGCAGTGCCTCCAGCACAGAAAAGACGCAGGGGTTCAAGTCAGATCAGGAGTGCCAAAGAGAAAGACCCAGTGTGAACCCAGATCTGTCTGAGCCCAAAGCCAGGTTCAGATCTACTGGAACTGCCACGTTCTGGGGCTGGTTAAGCTGAGGCATCACACGGCTTCCTTCGGCAATGCGACTTGGGAAACTCTCCCTGAAATCTGCCCCAATTCGTTCTCACTAAGCTGAAATCCGGCTGGCCCCTTGTGCTCTGTCCTGGGGGGAACCAGAAGTGTAGCCCTTTTCCTCCACACCCTGCCCGGAAGGGCAGAGAGGGGCTGGAGCTGCCAGCCAACCTGGCTTCCTACCCTGCTCTCTGAAGGGGCATTCAGGTGAACAGACGCCATGTTCAGGCCATGCCAGTCCCTCAGGCCCACTGTGGTCTGGAGGCCAGGCAGCCTGGCATCTGGGCCTCCTCAGTGGACATCAGTCCTCGGAAGAACTGTGGTGGTGAAGGGGGAGGAGGTGTGCTCAGGGCTCAGGGCAATGGCCCCACTCGGGATGAATGGCACGTCAGTTCACATGGGCCCGGGGGGTCTCCAAGGGTCAGCTCCACTCCTGCCAGGGAGGGCTCTGGCTTGAGGCTCTCTCTGCCTTCAGGCTGAGGTCCAGTTGGAAGGAGCCGGACAAGCGATGGAGGAGGGTTAGGCTAGGGACACTGTGGAGACCTACGACCAGTGCCCCTCGCCTCCTTAGAAGGAGGGGGGCTGAGCTCCCCCCCTCAATGGACCCGAGTGTTCGACCTCCTCTACCACCACCCACTGCCACCCCTCCTGCCCCCCATTGAAACCTGGATCCAGAAACCAGAGTGTCCAGGGCCTGGAGGCTCCTGGAGAGGGACGCTGATGGCAGCAACTCCCCATCACAAAGCATCTTTCATATGAGCCAGAGTCCTCAGCTATCTCAGGGAGAGGAGGGCGGAAGTTATTTTCTTTCAGCCCCAGGCTGATGTCCAAGAGGGGGACTGGGGGAGAGGTGCTGGGAAACACTGGTGCTGCCATCTTGGCCAGGACCACCCCCCACAGAACCTGGGCAACCTGGACCACCGCCCATACAACCTCGACCTCTCCCTCATCCTAGCTCCAGCCCATCAGCAAGGCCTCTTGGCTGTTCCTCTAAAGTCATCTCAAAGCTACTTCTCTCCACTTCTGTCTACTTCTTTGGGGTGCCCAGCCTCGACCAAGCCACTTGCATCTCTTGCCGGACCTCAGCCACCTCTAGCTGGTCTTCTGGCTCCAAGCTCCCTCTCCCGCCCTTCCAAAACAGAAACCTAGCCATGTGGCCCCTCAGCCCGGAATCTTTCAGAGACCTCAGTGCACACAGGACAAATCCTCACCTCAAAGAGTAGTTCACAACAACCACACAACCTGGCCCTGTGTGGCAGCCACACCAAAAGCCCATGCAGCCTCAGCAACCAGGCTTCCTGTGGTGCGGAGGTCCAGCACTCCCCCTGACCGGCCCACCTCGCTGCCCTCTTGCTCCCACCTCTATCACAGCTGGGCTCAGGTAACTGGCCTGTCAGTCACCTATACTGGAGCATGAATTTACCAACAGCATCACTCCTAGGGCATGGCAGTGTGTCCTCGCTAAGCATGAAGTGAAAGGATTTGACTGCCTGTAAAAGGATGTTTGAGCATCCTGTAAAGAAACAATTTATTTCCAGGGGGTGGAAGGGTCGAGGGAGAGATGAGTAATGTCACAGAGACCTGTGGTCACCGAAATCTGGTGACTCTGTCAATTTCCAAGGGATCCCCGGTTGCTCTAACTTAACTTATTCAATTTTGTGCCACAGCAATTAGCAAGAGTTGCAGCAGAATCTGGGACACTGGGACACTGGAACCCGGTCCAGGGCACATCTTCCTACATGTTAAATTGCATGGGCTCACTGAGACCGTGAAGAGAGATGCATTTCTGCCTAGATCAGAGGCTTCGTGGGGAAGACATCCCAGGACACACTCCATTCTGGGCTGAAGATTTGGGGTGAGTGTTTAGGAGGTTGATTCCCTTCCAGCATTATCCTTGGATAAAGGAAGGCCCAGAGTAAGCTGTAATGAAGTGACCTGACTCTTCCCCGGTGCTGGAACATGGGATGGCACAGGGGAAAGGCTAAGGGCTGCAATCCCCATTTACTTTCAAAAGTAAACGGGTCCTTGCGTGGCTGCCTCCTGCAAGGGTCATTATTCCCAGTGAGGCCTAGCAGCTCTGGAGCGTCGAGCTGAGAAGCTCGGGGCCCTGCCATGTTATCACAGCGACCGCAGGTGCCGGGCTGCGCAGCCCCCTCTCTACCACTCTGCCTAGATCAGCCATCTGAGTCATCAACTCTTCAGAAACAAGCTCCTTGCTGCTTTGCAAGTGGCCACAGGCAAGGAAGGAGAAGCAAGAAGTGCAACTGGGGCTGAAACGCAGCGGGAAAAGCTGAATCGGCACAGAGAGGGCAGGCGGGTACAGGGCATAGAAGGGAGAAGCCACACAGGTGTCCCACCGCAGAGCCACTGTGAAGGACAGGCAGGCCTGCAGCACGCCTCTCACTGCGAGGCTCACACAGCGCTGTCTGTGCTTTAACTGCTCGGAATGGCGTCCTGAACCAAGATGAACGCATCTGACGCAGGAGAAAACCGACCCTGGAGGCTGCGTGATGGGACCAGAGTCTCACAGCTTAGGCAAACATGCGGAACCCTTTAGTTCCTGGGCAGCACCCGCCTCGGCCCCTCACCCCACTTCACTGCTTATTGCTGTTCTTCAAATGCACACCCTTGGTCACACTCAGGTCACTACCCTTGCTGTCGGCAGCCTGACACTTAGGGCCCTGACCTGCCCATGCCTGGTTCAGTTCAGGTGCCACCTCTGCCAAAAGGCCTTCTTTGGCCGTCCCATGTTGGATGCCCAAGCCCGGGTAGTTACCTGCCACTGGCCTGGTTATTTTTCATCCTGGACCTTAGCACTATGGGATGTGATCTGTTCGCTCTCTGACTCCTCCTCTGGATGGTGAACTTCCCGAGAACAGCAACCCAGTCTACCTTGTTCTCAGCCACATCATCTGTGTGCCTAGCTGTGCCTAGCTGCGCCCAGCACGAGGCAAGCGCTCAATGAGCACCTTCGGCAGAAACAGACCGACAGCAGGCCTTGAGAACTGGCCGCCCCAGATTACAGAGCTCGAGAATGATTTCAGGGGTGGGGGCAGCAATTACAGCACGAGAAGAGCAACACTTCCAGAGGAGGTTAGAGGAAGCCGCTTTTAACACAGCACATGGTGCCGCGCAGGCCTGTAATCTTGTCAGTCTTTTTAAAACCTTGGCATTACCAGCAGACCCTATTTTTCCTTCTCCATCATGTAGGTTTGTCTTTTCCTGTCATCCAAGGTCATCAGTAGGGCTCAGAGACCTCTCTGGCCCTCTCCCTAGGGGGGTCATTGTATCTGCCAGCTGCCTCCCTCCGCCCTTCCAAGGGCCCTTCAGGGAGGGCATTCCTAGGCGGCGCTGGGTGGAAACGCCTAGAGCCCAGGGAGAGGGCCACTGGCTCTCCCCCACACCATGGACCAGCTCTAGCTAAAGACATCCCTTCCCCCTGTTTCCTTCTGCCCTGGAACAAACACCGGATCTGCTGCACAGGGCTTGGGGGCAGGGAGAGGAAGGCCCTGGAGACCCTGTTTGCAATTCTCCCAGCGCCCTCCTGCACTGTGGCTCCGAACTGCCTCTTCGTGAAGGGGCCGGTATGTAAACTGGTGAGCCGGTACAAAAGAACCAAGCACGCCTGCTGTCTAAAAATACTTGCCTCTAAGTTCGTAAGGTCACGAGGCTGCCTGCAGGCTGACAGCTCCTACTTTGATTACGATTATAGGCTCACTTTTCTTCCTAAGCTATCTAGTTTCTCTGTGACTCATCATCCCAGGAATTCATATACCTATGGTGGGACTGACTCAGCTATTAGGGTGAAGGGGCTTTCTGGAAGCTCAGAGGGCCAGTACCAGCCAGCACAGATGGCTTGTGAGGGGGAGGAAATCTCGCACAGGCTTGGCAGAGTGAGTTCACCTCTTTCTGCTCCCCTGCCTGGCTTCTGAAGTCCCTTAGTCCCCAGTCACAGTTGTTTGCTTTTTACATCAGCAGCTACACACTCTAGTTCACTCTGTAATGACCATTTCCTCCCAAGGAGACTCCTTGGACTGGCAAACTCAGGATGCACAGGAAATCTACTCCAATCCCAGGATGGGCAACAGGAGATGGATTTTCCACAGCGGTCTTTTAAAACAAGGCAGAAAGTTCTACATAAACAATAGGCTGCTCTGAAAAGCTGCTGACCCACCAGGCCTGGCCCGGTGCCCAAAAGAACTTCATTTCTAACCAAAAAGCAGGAGACCCCAGGAAGCACAAGATACGCTTGCTGTGAGATAGTTCTCCCTGGCTCCCTGCACTTCTGCATGTTTTGTTTATCATTTCAAAGGTGTCTGTGTAGCAAACAGCCTTTGACAGAGGCAGTATCTTGTGCTGGAGTGCACGGCAAGTTTGCATTTAGCTTTGAGAGACTGAGATAGTGTCCTTCTACTGAGCAAAAAGGGTAGGTTTGCTTACTCTCTCTTACAAGAGATGTAAGCTCCCTAAGACCTGGGTACTTCTCCTGCAAGGTAACCCACTGTTTGCACAGGCATTCCTCTGGGCCCCTGGAACTTGGAGGCAATGGGAACTGGAGGCAATGGGACTTGGAAGCAATGGAATTGATGCAAATGTGCTGATCCTCACGCTGTTTGCTGTGCTCTGATAGTCTTTTGTCTCTGACCCAGGAGTCTCCTGTTTCCTGCTAGCATTCATGAAACCAGGGAACGGTAACCTAATTGGCTTGCAAGCAGTAAAATCTCAGCTCTCTTACAATTCTTGAATGGAGTAGCCCTGCTTCTGTTGGGGTTGATGCCCGGTCTCTAAGCTCCAGGTTCGCCCTTTTCCAGCAAACTCAGAAAAGGTCCCAAATTATAAAAATATATACATAAAAAGGAAACAAGAATTACTTAAAAAAAAAAAAGAGTGCTCAGCTTTGCAAAATGATTTATCACATGGCATTTAGAACACCTAAAATATGATGTGATTTGTCCCAAAGAGCTGAATTTCACAGCCGTTTTCAGGACTGTGCCTTAATGTAAAACGAAGTGCATCCCAGCTTTTCTTGTGGGGGTGGGGATGGAGCTTCTTGGCTATATCTAACCACCACCCCTTCCTAAAGACCAGCTGGCATGCCTGCTTCACAGCACACTCCACTTCCTTATAGTAAAAATTAATCACTTGGGTCTGTAGTCTAGTGAACTGAGTTGCACCCCATCAGTTTCCTGGGTTTGAGGATGTGTGGTGGTTACGTAAGATATTGCCACTGGTGCTCGCTGGGCAATGGGTTCTCCACCCAATGGCTCTGCAGGGTGGAAGTGATCTGGCCACTCCCTGAATGGGCAACGATGCTACCTACCCTACAGTATGGTGGTAGGATTGGAGGGCAGGCATGCCCTCCAAAGTGCCTAGGATTTCTGCTGCATCTGTGAGTCTATACTTATTTCCAAATGAAAAGTTTTTCAAAAATGTTGTGACTTAGGAAACCAAACATTCGATCATGTTAGATTCATAATTAAAGGAAGACAGTGCTTTGGAAGCCTTGGGACTATCCTGTTGGCAATCATACTAAAATAATAACTGACTAAATGGTTTCACTTCAAGAAAGAAAAACATCAGTTACGTGGCGTGGGTGACCTCAACCCCTCAGTGGAATGAGGGAGCCCTCTCAGCTCACTGAGTCCCCATGAGATTCAGGTCACCTCCCTGCCCCACATGGTGCACTCATGAAGCACAAGGCAGCAATGGCAGCTGGAGGGCCCTCTGACATGAAGTCCCAGGTCCCTAGCCTGGGATATGTGGAGGCAGGACAGACCATCTAGCTGGGACTGGCTGTGGCAGTTCCTCCCTGCCCAAGGAAAGGCATGGGGCTCAGGAAGAAGGAGCCCAGCTCTGCCTCTGCATAGCTCAGTGGAGGGGGGTGGGTGGAAAATGATCTGATTTCTCTCTAAAACGGGGACGATGCCAACTACCCTGCAACGAGATCTGGACAGAAGATTTGTAGAGTGCCTAAAACAAGACTGGACACATAGTAGGAGCTCAATAAACATGTATCTGTATATAAGGGAGAATGCTCAATTCGTGACAAATCAACAAGTCTTAATGAAGCACCTCCTACATGCACAACAGAAAGTCCTGCCCAAGGAACCACTTGGGTTCCTTCCTGGGGTGCGTTGCTGGAGAACTGCCTGTGCCCCATGGGGCCCATAACTTCTCACCCCTCCTGTGGGCTCTGCAGCACCTCACAAATGCTGATGGCCTGGACACAGGGGATCTTCACCTGCAGGGCCCAGAAAGCAGGTTCCAGCCCTGGTGACAACTAGGGACACCCTCACTAAGGGCAGATCCCCGATAAACCTTTATAAAAATTTGATGGATATGTACTGTGCCCCCCCACAGCTCCCTGTTGGCCCTGCTCACAGCCACTCGCACCCTAACCCTGACTCCAGCAGTACTGCAAAACACACATCTGTCCCCAAAGAGCCAACAGGTGTACCTGGGGTGAGTATCTCCTGGGATGGAGCCTGTCTTCGGCCACAGGAGAACCCCCAGCCCACAGGCTGACACATCGTCAAGCCCACAGGCTGACACATCGTCAAACCCACAGGCTGACCCTGAACTCAGGCCATACACCACCCAGACAAAGCCTGTGTGCTAGATCCTAAGATTTATGACTCGTGCGGAATTTTTTGCCAGGATTTGACTGGCAGACGAGCAAGCACAACTGTGTGAGCCTGGATTCCCTTTCTTCTCAGTTTCTCTGCTTTCTCTGTCACTTCCACCAGCCAGTGAAACTTCTAGAGTCCCCAACCATGAGCCTGCAGCCACATGGGCCAAAGCAAAGCAGCTGGCCTAACAATCCACATAGATCCCCAAGACCAGACCCCAGATCGGGGCAGCGGAAATGCACACCACGTCCCAGCATCTCCGAAGCCAAGGCTGGGACTCTCGTGGAGATAACGAATGGGTTCTCTCTGCTTCCTCCCCTTGGGTTTTTCTCTCTCTGAAATTCCAGACAAGGCAAATGGCTGGCAGAGCTGTCCCTGAGAACCCTTCCCAGGGCTGTAAGAGTGCAGAAGGATGCATTAGCTTGGTGTGTCTGAACTCTCTGAGGTTCTGCTGAGTCACTGCCACAGAGACTGGGAGAATCGACAGGTGATAGCAGCCACCCTCCCCAAAGGCAGGGAGGTAGAAGAAGAGACTCGAGCTGGTGTTAGGTCATAGAGAAGATGTGTAGGGACACTGCTCTCAGCCCCTTATCAGCGCATGATCCACCCCTCATGGCTGTGGGTATTGGCTGCCAAGGGCTCTCGGCTGCCCCTCCTCCAAAGGCTCCCCCTCAGCCCTCAAGTCCTTGGGAGCTACCTTGCCACACACCACACTGTCTGGGGAAGGGGGCAGCCCACAGCCAATGAATGACGGACATGGCAGGTATAGAAGTTGTCCCCTAAGATGGGACAACTCTGTGGTGCCATCCGCCCTCAGTGCCCTCCCTTGTCCTGCCCTGCTCCCCTCACTGACAGCAGCCCTCAAAGGTCATTTGCATAAGAATCCTTGTCTCTGGCTCTGCTTTTAGGGTCCCTGACCTAAGATAGGCAAAACCTATTATTGCCCTTCTCTGATGCCCTCTCCTGGGGGGCCCCTTTGACTTGGGGCTACAGGGGTGGGCTGGGACCCCTCATGCCCACTTGGCTCTCCCTAACATGGTTCTCATTGTGTTAGGCTGTTTTTCCTCCATCTTTTTCCGCCCTGCCCAAGCTAAACAGAGTATGAAAGGGTTAAGGAAGTTTCTAGTTGGGTGAGGGGAGAGCCAGCAATAGGGCCTGGGAGCCCCACAGTGGGACTCCAAATGGCCAGCAATGTTATGGAGAGCAAGTGAGCAACAGGGAATAAACCCCACTGAAGGCAGCAGGGGAGAAGGCGGCAGGACTTCCTTTGATGAGATGGGAGTTGGGGGGCCAGCCAACCTCATTCCCCTAGACCAGCGATGTTCAACTTTTTGCATCTCATGGCACACGTAAACTGGCACCTACAATTCTGCGGCACAATGGAAAATGTATCTTTTGCTGATCTGACAGAAAAAAAATAGGTATAATCGTGATTCATTCACACCAGGCAGCTACTGTTCTGTTGGCTGCTGTCATTTTTTTATTTGACAATCTCAGGGAAAAGAGGTCAGTGCCCCTGACTCAACAGTCAGGTGTGGATGTCTGAAAACTCTTGCGGCATGCCTGCTGAAGATCGCTGCTCCAGACAGTGCCACCGACTACACACAGGTCGCAGGTATATGGGGACTAGAAGGGGTCCGATGCTTTCCCTTTCCTGGGAGCTGAGGGTGGCATGGGGCAGGTGCCTTTGCTTATGGACAGCTGTCATTTATTGAGCATCTGCTACAGTACAGGCACCATGCAAGGTGCTTTGCGTGAATTCTTTTCATCCTCACCACAACCCTGTAAGAGCTCCCGTAAGGGAGGCCCCCAGCCCCACGGCAACCATCAGGTTATCCTCTCCAGGGGCAGCAGGTATGGAGGGAGCCCTGGCTCAGGAGTCAGAGATAAGAGTTCTGGTGTTGGCTACACAACCTGGCTGTGCGGCTTGTGTGAGTCTATTAGCCTCCCCTGGCCTCAGTCTCCTAGTCAGTAAAACAGGGGCATAACCCCATCAGATGAGTTACATGTGCGGCGGTGCTGTGTCCCGTGTTGGGTCAGGAGCTGCTTGTGATGAAGGTTAACTAACGTGTATTTAGGTCCCACTAGAGGCCAGCCATAGGTCCAAGCACCTAAATGTTCATTTTATCCCTACAGCAGTCCCAGGAAGTAGGTATTGTCATCCCCACTTTCCAGATGAGGACACTGAAGCACAGAGAACCTTTGAAACCCGCCAGAGCCCGGGTTCGGGGAGCGGGTGAAGCCTGGCAACCTGACACCCGAGACACTGGGCCGTAGCAGCAGCAGGACGGAACCCTTGCACCCCACCCCACCCTTCACCCGCGCCCAGGCTCCCAGGTCGGCTCCACACTCCCTTCTTTCAAGAGGCCTTGGCTGCCTTCCTCAGCTCCCCGTGAGCTCCTTCCCCACCACAGCTGGGATTTTGCAGTGCAGAGGGTCACATCCAGTCTTAACCAGTTCTCTATCTAGGGCGTAAAGCCTAGTCTTTACTAGGTCTCATCTCTCCCGCTGGCCTGAGGATTCCTTAGGGAGCAGAAACAAGTCCAGATGCCCCCTGACTCACCAGGCCACCCCAGGCACTCATTCCTTGGCTGTGCCCTTTATCAACACCCAGGGGCTGAATGACAACAAGGTCCTCTTTCCCTGCGGCATTGATCCCTTCTTCCTGAGCGAACAGGCAGCTTTCGTGCCCAAGGCCAGGTCCGCCCAGCACCAGGGAACCCACTGGCTTCCTGTCGGCTCTGGGACACTTGTGTCCACAGCATCCCAGCTGGGCTCTGAGGCCCCTGGTGGGCAGAGCATCTGAACTCAACAGGAGCAACATCTAAGGTCATCACAAACCCAAGTATTGGACATTCCAAAGTCCCTCAACACAGTGCAAAGGCAGTCAGGGAGGGCGCAGGGCCTCGCCTGGGCAACGGTGCAGGGAGGACTGGTGGATACCAGCCAGGGAAGTGTGCTGCATTCAAGTTCTCCGTGAGTACAGTGGGAGCTGCCGGAGAGTTCAGCCTGCAGGTGTTTATCCTTTCAGAGGAGAACTTGGTCTCTGTGCTTTTTGTAAAAAAGACCCTAAGTCCAAGAACTTGAGAAACTCCTCAGCAGTTACATGGCCTGGGGCCACAGATGGCCCTGGGGTGGAGGGAGAGGACCCTGCGAGGACAGCAGCAGCCTTCACAATCAGAGACTTCCAATCCCCTGGGGAACTGTTAACATGAAGATTCCTAGGCCTGCCCTGCCCAGAATTTCTGGCTTAGGAGCAGACTTTTCTTGGCCTAAGGAATGCCCCTCCCCAGGTTGCCCCTTATCCCACCAGCAGGGCCATCCAAAGCTTACCTGGGAGGAAGGGAATGATTCTCTGCTTGGGGTCCTTCTGCCCACCTTCGATGGGAAACTTATCCAAAAGTTGCATCTGAAACACCAGACAGAGGGACAGGATTCAGAAGCCTGGACCGGTCCTCGGTGTCCCTTCCCCACTCCATTCCACTCCACTGCTCCAGGGCCTCGCTGTCCTCACACGGGTGAGTGACGGGTGAGTGACGCCTCAGAGCCCTCATTTCACGGATGATTACCAAACCACATGGGGCATGAGAGGGGAGGCCAGAGCTCTCTGTGCATCAAAGGGGGCATCTGAGCAATCTCAAGGAAGGATGATGACTGGGCGGGGAGGGAGAAAGGGGTCTGGAGATGCCGCTGAGCAGGCTTTCACACCCGGCTGCAAGTGGTCTTTCCAGAAGCTTCTTTGGGCCCAGTTTCTTCACATCATATGCTGCATGAGCCCTTAAACCACCTGTCATTCCAAACCCTCCTGGGACAGGATGGAGGAAGAGCCTGCCTGCTACTTCAGATAAACCCACCTTCCAGAACCCATTCTGTGGGAACAGACCCGGATGCTATTTTAATTGCAAAACCAAATCCAGCCCTTTGCCCCCAAGGCTGGAAGAACCCCCTCTTTCATTTCCTACCTTCCCACCCTGAGATCCTGGCTGTTTTTCCAGGGACAGACCCATTGGAAGAGTTTCCAGAGTTCTGGAGGAACAACTTTTTTCTCTTCTGCTATTCTGGGCTGAAATTCTGTATAAACTGGAAAAACACACAGGAGACAGGATGGCCAAGGCTGCGGCCCCTGGTGTGTCTGTCGTTCATCTCCCTTCTAAGGCACAGGCAGAGCTGGAGCAGAGTGCAGAGGGCAGGGCTAGCCCTGCGGACCCAGCTGTGTGACTCTGGGCAGAGCCCAGGGCTCTCTCAGTTGACCCTCAGGCGCCTCATTGTTAAATGAGGAAGATGAGTCACGTGACAGCTGAATTCCATTTCTCCCTTCAAATGTTATATTTATTGAGCATCTACTTGGTACACTGGGCACTAAGAAGGGCAGAAGAAAGAAAAAAAAAAGCCTCTGCCCACAAAGAGTCTGCATTCTAATGGAGGGAGACAAAGAATAAACAAATACGTATGTACTCTGGTGGGGGTAGGGGAATAACTGCCATGAAGACAAATTAATTAGGATAAGGTGTGGAACTAGAACCTGGTTGCTACTTTATACGGGGTGGTGAGGAAGGCCGGTCAGGTGGCCATTCAGCGGAGGCCCGCAGGAAGTGCCGCGGCAAGCCACACTGGCAGGGGTCCGGGAAGTGCGGTGTTTCCAGGCTGGGGAAACAGGAAGTGCAAGAGCCTGAAAAGGCCAGCGTGGCTGGAGGAGAGCCAGTGAGGGACCGAGGTGCAGGCAATGAGAACCAACAGGCAGGACCTGCCAGATCATGAAGAGGACAGCTCAAGCTGCAAGGTGGTGGATGGGCTGCAGAGGGGAGGCAGGGAGACCAGTGAGGATCATTTTGAAGGCGGCTCGGATCAAAGCGCTAGCGCTGGAGGTGGTGAAAGCGGTCCTACACTAGATCTCCCGTGTGTGCACGCGCGCATGCGCGCAATTACACTATTCCTACCCACCATCCATCCATCCAGCCAGCCAGCCACCCATCCAGCTTTCACACATGACGTTAGGACTCTCTCTTGCACAGTCGTTATCCAACACACACAGGCTATTCAGAGCCCACACATGGAGGGCGGGTCATTGTCAGAGTCCACTCAAAACAAAACAGAGACTGCACCATTATGAATTTTCACTTCCCTGAATGCAGACCGCAACTTATGAAAAGCTGGCTCATGAATTTTCAAACCCCACCATTGTGAGTCCATCTCACAAACGCTTAATAATTGCCTGCTACATGTAAACAGGGCCACTGTGCTGTAACGCTATAAACTTGTGGTTAGGACTTTAAGAGAAATCAGTATGTTTTCAAATAAATTCTACATAGAGTAGGACTCTGATTTTCTCTTTTTCCGATTTTCCTCACTCGTTTTCTGTTTTGCAAATTTTATTTCTGTGTCACATAAAAATTCATGTTCACTGAGGGGGGAAACTAGAAATTGCAGAGGCAGTGGCTAGTCTAAAAGAGCATAAGCATCCCTCGTAACCCTTCCTCCTGCAAAGGCAACATTAATATTTTGGGATATACACCCCTTCCAGACATTCTTCCACATGTACAGATACAATGAGCTCAGCGACATTCTTACACTTACGTTAGCAGCATACTCCCACGTCAGTGAATGCACTTCCATATCGGCATTCTCAAGTGTGACATAGAATTCGATGTTTGGATGGGCCGCAGTTTATTTAGCTACTTTCCTACTGTTGGGTATTAAGGTTGTTTCCGACTTTTCACGGCTATGCGTGAAACTACAGTGAAGACCCTAGTCCCTGCATCCATGCACACCCCTTTACTGCTTTTTCTATTTTTGTTTCAATTTGTTGAAGTCTATGCACGTTCATAGGTGCCTTAAATCTTTTCTGGAAGAAGATGGAGAAACAGACGGATGACTGCTCCGTGTTGCCAGCCCTGGGCCTCTGAGCAGCAGCCCCCCGGAATCCCCAAGGACGAGAAGGGAGACAGCTGCAGAGAAAGGCAGGCCCAGCAGCGCACCCTGGTGTGGTCTGCCCTCTCAAACCGCTTTTCTCCTGAAAGAACTGGGCCAGCTGTGCCTAACATATTGTAGGGCTCACCGAAGTCGGGGCTCAAGGGCATTAGGCTACAGAAACTTTAAATTCCCGGTCAGCTCTGACACACATTTGTTCTCCGACTCCTAAATTCTTTTTCAGACCTAGGATTCTGAGATTCTCATTAAGAGTGCATAGGACATGTAGGGTGGGCAGGGACAGGCAGGATTCAAGCATTCCTTCCTTTCCTCCAAAAGCACATGCTGTGTACCTCGCAGGCACTAGGCCCTCCGCGGGTGCCACAAATGGCCAAAGCCACAGTCCTTACGTGAAGGGGCTCACGGTCTAGATCTAGAGCAGAGCGATTCCCAGCCTTCAACACACATACGAAGCCTCTGCCCACATGTTAAAATGCAGGCTCTGATTCAGCAGCTCCAGCAGGAGTTTGGATCCTGCAGTTCTACCAAGCTCACAGGTGCACAGGTGGTGCTAAAACTGCCGGCCTGTGGACCAGGTTTCCAAGACAATAAAACAAAACAAAAGGGGTGTGAAATATCTCATTAATAATTTGTGTCTTGATTGCATGTTGAAATGATATATAATATTTTGGGTATTCAGGTTGTATAAAAATACCTTAGAAATGGTTTCACCTGTTTTCTTTTACATTTTTGAAGTGGCTACTAGAAAATGTTAAACTACCTATGTGGCTCCTATTATTCAATTCCATTCTATTTTGACAGGCTGCTCCACAGCGAGACAACCCTCAAAGTGCAGCTTGAAGTCTGCCCACTCCTGAGTCACCTGAGGGGTGGGTGTCTTAAAAATGCTGTTTCCTGGGCCCCATCAGGAAGATCGTGAACTTTTCTCCTGATGCTAGAAACAGACAAGCAAGTTCCAGAGTGACAGGGAATGATGAGAACATGCAAACTGAAGGAGGAGGTCAAGGAAGGCTTCCTGGAGGAGGTAAAGCCAGCACAGCAGAGTGACAGTCACAGTCCCTGGGCCCTTCCCGCTAAAGAGCAGTCTGAATTCCCTCAGCGGGTTCGAGAGCCTCCTGGAAGGCCAGGGTCATCTGCCAGCCCTGCAGATCTGAGTTTTCCCTCAAAAGGCCTCTTGGAGGATGCTGCACAGCTGGCTTCTTCTTCTGTAATAGAGTCTCCTCTTTTCCCACCTCTGGCTTAAACCAGGCCCTCCTGGGGCCAAGACAAGCTGCCTGCTGAGGGTACTGCGTCAACAGGTCCTGTCCAGAGCCATGAGTGCCCAGCCCGCCCACTCCCCTCCAGCCCTAGCTCTCAGGTGCGGAGCCTAGCCACACCTGCCACTAACCACAGCACCACTGCGGAGCCAGCAGAGCCTTGGCATCTGTCCTCTCTGTCATCCCAGAGGCTCACCACTAACCAGCTGCTGGAGATATTCTCTTCGCCCCCAGGTCATCTTTCAAAGAAAGCAAATCCCCTTGTTCAGACTCCAGAGCAAACCAAATAAAGGCAGCCCAGCTGAGTTTACTCAGTGTGGGGGGCTTGCGAACTGCACTGTTCAGCGTCTATGGCAGAGAGGTGGGCGGTGGAATAAAAAATAAACATCTGGGGCCATGTTTGATATACAATCCCAATGTCACCCCACCCAGGGGGCCAGGCAGGCTGCAAAGTGGCCCTGCAACTTGGTCAGTGCTCAATGTGCAGGGCTGGGTTCGAGAGATAAAATGCTCAGTGAAAAGCTAAGGGGGTGTCTCCTGAAGAGGCCTGTGCAGGCTTTCCGGGAGGAGGAAGCCTGGTGCGTGGGCAGGGGAGGAAGGAAGGCTCCGCCCAGCACAGACTTCTGCTGCGGCCACCTTTTTGGGCAGGAAGTAGATTCTCCTGTCACTCCAGCAAAGGCCTGACTCAGGCCAGAAGAAAAGCAGGGCCCGTTGCCAGGGTTCTTCTTAGAGAGAGAGAGACGTTTGGCTAATGGAGCCCTTTGCAACCACATCAGAACCTCGCAGTGTGTGGAGGATGCCCGGCTGTTTATCTAAGGGGTGGATAGTGTGAGAGATACAGGACAGCCTGGCTCCAAGAGCCAGCTCCAGCCAGAGAAGGCTGATTCAGCAGCTCTTCTGAGGCAGGGCTGAACAGCAACAAACACCGAGGAGAGAGAAGTGTGGGCACCGCGTCCAGCTGGGGCACATCTGTAACCCAAGAGGCCAACTCCTCGCCCTTCCGAGGGGGTGGAGGTCCCAGCAACTCCAGCTTTGGGGCTCTGATCCTTAAACCTTAATCCATTTTTTTCAGCTCAGGAACAAAGAGAACATTTACTACAGAATCTGGTGGTACCCTGACCCAGAAAGTCCCCTTACAAAAAGGCAAGACCACCCAGTCTCCCTGGGGACCATAAGAGATCAAGGGAAGCCTCTGCCTTGGTTGGTCCGTTTTACTGACTAACGGCCTACTAGTCAGTCCCTGTGGTGGATACTGGGGACACGTCAGGGAGAACCACAGAGATAGAGAGGGACAACAGTGATGTGTGTGGCTTTTCTTAATGTTCTCATCCCTTGTGGCCTGAAATGTGCTTCCCAGTTCCCTTCCTTCTTTGGTGACCTTATCAAGCAATATCTACTCTGGACAGACTTCTTTGACCACCCAGTCTAAGGTCATACATAGCACCTTACTTTGAATTTAAAGAGCTCTCCTGGTTTGAATTCACTATTTCAGTATTTCGCAGTCATTTATAATTTTTTTTGTGCAAGTTCCTTCATTGCCCGTGGGAAGCCCCCTTCCCCTTGAAAGGCATCAGCATCCTTGTAGAGAATCAGTTGACTACAAATGACTTGGTTAGGATGTATTATCCTTTCCATACACTGCTGGGCTTGATTTGCTAATACTTTTGTGAGAAATTTTGCATCTATATCCATTATAGATGTTATTTTGAATTTTCTTTTCTTATAATGTCTTTATCAGGTTTTGACACTGAGATCATGCTGGTTTCAAATGAGCTGGAAAACATTCCTTCCTCCTAAGAGTTTGTGTGTAAAAGGGTATTATTTCATCCTTGAATGTTGGATAGAATTCACTAGTAAAACTATCTGGGTTTGGAGCTTTCTTCGCATGAAAGTATTTGATTAAAAAGCCAATTTCTTTAATAGATATAAAGGCATTTAATATTTTTCTATTTATTTTTGAGTCAACTTTGGCAAGCTGAGTTTTTCAAGAAATTTGTCCATTTCATCTAACTTACTGAATTTATTGGCAGAAAACTGTTACTAACATTCCCTTATTATTGCTTTACCTGAAGTAATAGCTTCTCTTTCCTTCCCAATATGGGTAATTTGTGTTTTCTCACCTTCTCTCTTTGGTTATTCTTGGTAGGAGTTTATCAATTTTATTAATCTTTTCAAATAGCCTATTTTGGGTTTTGTTTGTTTTCTTTATGGTTTTCTGCTGTTTATTTTATTACTTCTGTTCTGATATTTATGATTTCCTTACTTCTACTTATTTTAGGCTTAGTTTTAAATGTTCTCTTAAAGTGAAAATTTAGATTGTTGATTTTAAAGCTTCTTTTCAAATTTAGGCATATAAAGATATAAAGTTCTCTCTTAACAGTTGCTTTACCAGGACCCACAAATTTTCATGTGTTTTGATGTGTTTTCATTCAGTCCAAAATATTTTAAAGTTTCCTTTGTGATTTCTTCTTTGGACTCACAGACTCAAGAAACCCAACCCACTCCAAAGACAAGAAACCTAAAGAAAACTACACCAAAGCCTGTAATAAGCAGATGACTCAAGATCAGTAATATAGAGAAAAATCTGAAAAGCAGCCATAGAAAAAAAGGCACATATTTACCTTTAGAGGACCAAAGATAACAATGACGGAAGATTTCCTGCTGGACAAAATGCGAACAAGACGGGGAAAGGCCGTGACCCTGTGAGGTCCTGAGGGTCCCCTACCTCGACCCTGGCCACAGCATTGTTTCACATTAGGGAAGCTCAATTACACACTGAGTCCAGCCAAGTCCTCCATATCCACAATACAAAGATCTTTTCATCTATCAGTTGGTGAGCAAGTAATTTATTATCCAAATTGGGAAGCTTTTGAGAGTTAAAGTGAGTGCTGGTAATGGTTATGGTAGGATAAGAGGTGATGACCGGGATCCCGTGGTTCCTCTAACTAGGAGCACCTAGCACAGGTCCTGGTATAAAACAGGTGCTCAGTACATGTTTGATGGTAAAAATAACATTTATTGAGAATTTTGTGTTAGGTCCTGTGCTTATCTCATTTTTAATTCTCATATCAACTCTCTGAGGTAGGTACTATTATTATAGTATTTTTCAGAAAAAGAAATCCAAACACACAGAGATTAAATAGCTTGCCAAACTAGCAAGGTGTGGAACTGGAATTCAGACTCAGGTGATATGACCCCCTGACCACCACAGTCTGAATGAGTAAATTCAAGAAAGAAGTCGGAAATTCCACCATTAGGGTGACATTTCTATTAAAGTTCACTCTCAGTATAAGAATGGCAACATCATTAGATTTGGCTGATATAATTTACCACAATCATTAGAAGATTTATTGATATAATTTACCACATTAGCAAATAAAGGATAAAATCTACACGATCAAGTCCTGGCTGGTGTAGCTCAGTGGATTGATTGAGCACGGGCCTGCCAAACAAAGAGTTGCGGTTCGATTCCCAGTCAGGGCACATGCCTGGGTGGTGGGCCAGGTCCCCAGTAGGGGGCATGTGAGAAGCAACCACACACTGATGTTTCTCTCCCTCTCTTTCTCCTTCCCTTCCCCTCTCTCTAAAAATAAACAAAATCTTTTTTTTAAAAAAGACTACATGATCAGTCTTACATTGTAGATGAAGTATTTGATAAAACTCCATATCCATGATTTTTAAAAATTTAACAAACAAGGATAGGAATAAACTTTCTTATTCTGAAAATGTTTATCTACCCAAAACAATCCTCAGTGAAAAAACAAAACAAGGATACTACCCACTACAACTGCTTCCATCCATTATGGCACTAACGATCCTTGCTAAGATATTAACACAACAAAAAGAAGGAGAGGCAGACAGACTTACTGAAAAGGAAAAAACAAAGCCATCAGTATTCGCAGCCAATATAAAGTTACATACAAAATCAAAGAGAACCCGCAAGAGATGCATACCTTTAGACCTAAAGGGCACTTACCCCTTATTTAAAAGAAATGAACCCCTAGATGGTATGAGGCATTAGACTTAAACGAGAAACTTACATGAACAAGTTCCGGAAAGGACAGTGATGATGGTTGCACACCAATGTGAATGTACTCAATGCCATTGAACTGTATGCTTTTAAAAAAGGTTAAAATGGTAAATTTTATGCTATGCACATTTTACCACAATTATTAAACCATTAAGTTTCATCTTACGTATACTTTACCATAATAAAGCGAGAACGGGGTGAGAGGAGAGAGTAAGATCCTAAGGCTGCAGAGTGTGGAGATGCAGCAGAGTGTGGACGTGGATGAGGAGGCGTCATCAACATTCCTGCCACCCCAGCAGCAGCCATGGAAAGAGTGTGACACGGAGCATTCCATCAGCTCTGAAGCCTGGGCTCCAAACTGCACCGGCTGACTGAATGCCCCTTTGCAAGGCACTTATCCTCGTCCACACAATCGGGGAAGAGGATGCAATTCACAGGGAGGATATGAGAACCCCAAGATGATGCTGCGGTGTGTTCCATAAACAGAAAGGGGCAGCATAGACACAAGGCAACATGGCAGTTACTCAGAAAGTTCCGAAAACGAGGGGAGTTTGAGGATGGGTGGACAGGAGGGATACAGACTTTCTTGACTGGCAAGACCACTACAGCCTCCAGAGCACAGAGCTGATACTCCAGGTATCCCCAAGACAGCAGCCAAGGAGAGAAACAGGAGGCAGAAAGGACTTGTCCACCCGGCCAGGAACTGCATGAGTGGGATGCACTCGGTTGCTGGGGCGTGGGCCCACACCGTGCTGAAGCCCAGACATGGGGCGCTGGAGGGCACACCCAGCTTTGAGATGGAGGCCAACCCAACTTCCTGAAGTCCTTGACAAGTCAAAGAGGTCTTCCTTGACCATTTTCTAGAAAACATGCAAGCCTCATTACTTCAAATCTCCCTCCAATTAAGTCATTACCCGTGACGTCCCATGCACGGCACTGGTGTGACTCAGAGTGTCCATCATGAGTGGTCTGACTGGGAGCTGGGAGAGCCGGGCACAGGGGTTTCCCGAGCACCGCTAGACAAGTGTCAGCCTGCGGAGAGGCATGAAAAGGACGTCTCGAGAGTTCAGGGAAGGACAAGGTCGGTGTGGCTGGAGTGAGCAAGGCACACTTCTCAGATGAGGACACAGAAAAGCTTGGCCTTGAGTAAAGGATACATGCAGAAAAGGGAAGATGGCTTTCCAGAGGGAGGAATGGCGAACACAATGGCTTGGCAGTGGGAGGTTCAGCACTGCCAGATGAAGCAGCCACATTGGAGCAAATGGACTTGTTCATGAGTTCCATGAAATGCCACCATGTGTCAGAGAAGGCGATGGGACCCAGGGTGGAGGCTCCTGATACTTTATTCCAGTGATTTGCAGATGACTACGTGGTTGGCATCAGAGCCAGGTAAGAATAGATACCCACAGGCAGAATGAGGGTATCCTAAAGCACTAGAAACGGGACACGGAGGAGAGTCATTTCCAGAACTCATCTGGAGAACAGTACTGCATGTGTTTGGAGTCTCTGGGGTGGGGGCAGGATGGCAGAAGAGACGCCCCGGATGCCTACCCGAGCAGTTAACACTCACTAAACTGCTGTCTTCAGCAGCGGGGTCTGGTAACAGATTGGTCATTTGCTTTGCTGTCAGAAATGGCATCTGCTTTGCTATCAACAACACTGAATGAGGATGTGTGTGTGTGTATTTTCCCACTCTATTAACTTGCTAGGGCTGCTGGAACAAAGGACCACAAACTGAGTGGCTTAAGCAACAGAAGTTTTTTGTCTTAGTCTTAGAGGCTAGGAGGCCAAGATCAAGGTGTTGGCAGGGATGGTTCCTTCTGAGGGCTGTGCAGGAGGATCTGTTCTGTGTCTCTCCCCTAACTTCTGATGGTTTGCTGGCAATCTCTGGTGTCCCTTGGCTTGTAGAAGTACCATCTCTATCGCTGTCTTCATCTTCACATGGTGTTCTCCCTGCGTGCATGTCTGTATCCAAATTGCCTCCTTTCTAATAAGGACATCGGTCATTAGACATGGGGCCCACCCTACCCCAGTATGACCTTATGTTAACTAATTACAGCTGCAAGAGCCCTATTTCCAAATAAGGTCCCATTCTGAGGTCCTGGGAGTTAGGACTTCACATTGGAATTTGGGGGACACACAAAGACTCCAACTGATAACACCAATGCATGCCAAAACCTACTACTAAAAGAGAAAAGACTTGCCCATATTCTCCTACCAAAAGTCTCTTCCTGAACTCACAGTGGTGCCGACACAATATTTTGGAAAATGTAAATAATAACAATAAATGGTGCACAGGTAGTCGGATCTGGATTCAAGTCAGTTTCCTTGTCTGTAAAATGGGCATAATGAGAGAACCTGCCTGATAGGGTGGGTGAGGGGAATAAATGAGACAATGCGTGTGAAGTGCTTGGCACAGAGCCTGGTACAGACTAAGCACCCTATAAATGTCTGCTGTGATTGTCATTACTGTCCTCATCATCACTCTTGTTATGGTAACGGGCTGCATCCCTAATGCCAGGGAAAGTGCCTGGGAAGCTACAGCTCTGAGATCAGAGAGGCAGTAGGGAGCCCACGAAGGGAAGCTGAGTCTGCGAGCTGTCTTGGCCAGGCCTGGCCTGGCTCTGAGTGCCTAGGGTCCCCACGGGAGCCGTCCAGCTGGTGTGCGTGGGCTGGGTGTAGGGAGGAGGCCTCTGGCTCTTTCAGCAGCCCACAAGTGCTCGGGGGCTGGCTGGGCCATGCCTCACATCAGCATACTGGGGCCTGGGATGATAACCCAACCCTCACAGTGAGACTCACGCAGAGCGAGGAAGGCAAAGGTGTGCAGGACAGTGCCATCCCAGGGGAACTTCCTCAGGCTGAAAGGTGTTTAAACCAGTGGCTATGGGGCTCCCCTGGAGACTACCAGTGGTCTCATTCCATGCACCCCGACCATGCCGACCCAAGCCTTCAGAGCAACAACACTCAATGGGAGTCAAGAGAGGAAGGTGCCAGTCCAGCCTGCAAAGACTTGCTGGGCAACTGAGGCAAGTGACTTGGCCTCTCTGGGCAGGCACAGCCTCATCCGTGAAATACTTGCCCTGTCTCCACGGGTGTTGGAAAGATCCAAGGAGGAGACACGTGAGAAGGTGCTGCCAAGTACCAGATGCAATTATTCCTATTTAACTTCTCTGAGCCTCAACTATTTATCTGTGAAATAGGACCAGGCTTATTTTCTCCTTCCTGGGGGCTGGTGAGAAATGAAAAAGGGAAAATGTGTGTGTAAAGCATTCCACCACATGCCAGGAGTTGGGGGAACCATGAAAAGCAGATGCCTCTCTTAGCATTGTTTTAACACTATTTTAATACTGCAGTTAGTGATGGAATGCTTGAACTGTGAAGTCAGAATTGTAGCTTATTCCTTCCTAGCTACATGACCTTGGCCAAGTCACTTAACCTCTCTGAGACCCAGTTTTCCCATCTGTAAGGTGCGGGTGAATAAAAACAGCCACCCCATGGTGGTGTGTGGGTGAAATCAGATAACACAGGTGTGCACAGTGCTTGCCTTACGACAAGTGCTTGATAAACAGGGTCAAGGTGAAAAGACTCCAGCAGTATCTTCCTGTCCCTGGTGCTCACCTGCAGCCCTTTCTGCTTTTGGAGAGCTGTTTAGGGCTGTCGGCCAGGGCACCTAGGCCTCACTGTCAAGGCGGAAAGGACATTAGGGTCCCTCACCTGTACCTGCACAGCCTTCACTGTTTTAAGGATCTTGCTTTTTACTCCACCATGAGCACTTGGCCAGGAGGAGGAGAGCATGATGCTAGAGCAGCTGACCACCGGGAAAGCTAGTGGCCAATGGGGCTGGGTCAGAGATCCTGGGTTCAGTTGGCTTTGGGCCTGGCTTCAGGCAGAACACGTAGAACTTTCCCTGGACTCCCAGAGCCTGAAGTGCGGTTTCCTGGCGTGCAACTGGAGCTACACACCAATCCCCTGCAACTCCCCGCTGTGTCAGCCCCCGGCTGCTGGCTGACCCTTCTTTCCTCTCATCCCCCAGAAGGTGCGGGGCTGTGGGAGCTGGGAGCTGGGGCAGGAGAGCGAGTGCCGGGCTGTGTGAGGGTCATCTGAACTGGAAGAAGAGCTTGGGCTTGCTTCCTCCTCGGGCATTAGGAGGCCCTGGAGGACACTGATCAGGAGTAACCCTGTGCAAGTGGAATTCTAGGAAGATGAATCTGTCCAGTGCATAAGATGGAATGGTGATGAAAGAGACATCTGTGTGCGGGACAGATCGCCAGAAAGATGCTGGCACCAGCCCAGGGCGTCGGCAGCAACACTTCCCCACAGACAAGGAGGCCAGCCTCAGATGGGTCTGACCACGGGTGTGTGTGTGGGGGGGTGTGTTTTCCAGCAGGGTCCTAGCTAAAGTCACCCTGTTCCCTCCTGGGGGCTCTCTAGCTCTCCCCTAGACTCCCCAGAGACCCCCCAGGTTTCTAAACCCCCACCCCAAAATTTCCCCACAATTTCCTCTTCCACATGGACCTCCAAGGACCGTCCACAGACAGCACTGAAGAAGGCCTGAAGAAGGTGGAGAGGGAACAAAGGAGACCAGACTTCCACCTTTTATTCCCACTAAGCCACATCCCCAGTCCCAGTGTTTCTCAGTTCCTCTCATCCTGATCATCCCTGCAAATGGCCCAGAGCTGTGGCCCCCAAAGTGCCCTGGACACCATGGGATCAAATTCAGGCCAGAGTTTGGGACAAAGATAGCACATTCGTGGCAGAAACGAGGCCAAGACAGACCCCCGCAGCCCTGGGCCTGTCCTGCTGTCCAGGCAGTGAGATGCAGGGCTGGTCCCCTGACACTGTGTTCTCTTGGACAGCAGCCAAGTGGGACACTCATAATCAACGATCCGATGTCCTTGCTTCCTCCTTCCCCTTTTCCAAGCAACCCCTTTCCCCACTTTTTCTCAATTCCAAGTGGGTCAGTGTGCTCCCAGGATCTACCATCATTCTTCCCTCCACTCATGCAAAGTCTTGTGCAAAAAGAAAAAAAAAAATAGGCTAAAGAAGAGACTGGGGGCTGGGATCATGGCTCTTCCCTGCAGCCTTGCCCCGTCAGTATGGAACCCTCGCTTCCCAAGAGCTCGCCTCTCCTCTGCTTGGGAGTGAGCCTGCAGCTAGTGCTCAGCACCCACAGTAGCCGGGCCACCCTAAAACTCAGGAACAGGTGCTGAATGCTTCCTCGAAGACAGTGGAGGCTGCAAGTGAGGCCCCATGCTGTCAGGTGGACCCGGCAAAAAAGCCGGGCAGGCCCAGGGAATTTCAGCCAGGAGGACCACTATGCCAGATGACTTGGGTAGGTCACCTGCCTGCTCGCCCCCACCCCCTCAATTCTCTCCCTCACTGGAAGCTTCATAAGGTAGGAGACCGAAACATACACGAAACCTCTTTGAAGGTTCTGGTCAGGAGAGCACTAAATAGTATCATCTCTAATGCTGCTTCAGTCTGCTCCCAACTGATGGTTTCATCTCTGGCTTCACACCCTTTGCTGGCCCTCTGCCTCCCACGAGACACAAGTCTAATTCACGACCTCCGTCCTGACCGACCTCTCCAGGCGTATAGCCCACAACTGCCGCACATCTCCACGTACTGCGTAGCCCGCCTGCGTAGCCCGACATAACATGCTGTTCCACAGCTCCGGGCCTTTGCACGTTCTATTCCGCCGAGTTAAAATGCCCCACTCCATGTGCTGCTCTCTTGCTGGCATCACTCCTGAGGCCTTTGTGTGGGTCTGTCCGTCACTCACTTCCTCCTTTAGATTGCTTCTGCCATTTGGTCGCACTTACAGACCTGCATGTACCACTATATTGTAATTACTTGTTTACATACCTGCCTCCTTTCAAAAGGCTGTGAGCTCATAAGCAACATCTGCACCTTGACATGCCCACTGCTAACCACAGAGTCTGACACACAGCTGGACACACAACCTCATCTACATTTCCCAGCCTCCCTTGCTGACAAGTACAGTCCTGTGACTGAATTTTGACCAATGAAATATGAGCAGAGGGGATGTGTGTCTCCTCTAGAAAACCTGTAAGATGCCCCCACAGAAATTTGGACACAGAGATCCACTGCGGAAAGAGCCACCAGACGGGAGAATCTGGGTTCCTGAACGACTGCCTGGAGCACGGCCCCCCCAGCAATCTGTGTAGGTTTTGATCTATGACATGAGCATGAAAGAAATCTCTTGTATTGAGTCCCTGAGAGTTTGTTACACAGCAGGTGGCCTATCCTGACTAATACAAAGGAGATCAGTCAAGATCTGTTGAATCAAATTGAAAGAGGGAAGACAATATAAAATGTAGAATCACCTGGATCCAATCGAGTCAGGCATTACATTCCTACATGACTGAACCATTCCAAAAGCAAAGCCATCACCCTTCCTCCCCCTGCCTTATCCAACCGAATCACACATGCAGTGTTGAGTGTGCCAAGCATTCCCCAGTTAAGACTGAGAAGGGTGGGGACTGAGGACTTGCCAGCTGACCTGTAAAAGCCACCATAAACAAATGAGCCCCAACTTGAGATCCCGGTTCCACGAGTTTGCAGAAGGCACACAAAGACACAAAGCTGAACTGCAGGGAGGGGCGGGCTCCTCCTCACACAGGCATCTACAGCCCTGACGCATGGCCATTCGAGCTCACAGGAAGCCTTCCAACGACGGGGACCCACCATCTCTCCGAGGCAACCCACACCCCCCTTGGTAACTTCTGAAAAGCACCGAAACAATGTTCCTCACAGAGGGTCCAAATCTGCCAGACCAAATTCCCATCTGGTCACAAAGGGCTACGGCCAAATGGGAGAAAGACCTCATCTGCACAGAAGGAAGAAAAAGAAAGAAATGGAGAAGGACTCCGACTGTCCCTTTCCTGTATCTATGCCCTTGCTACTCAAGGTATGATCCTGAGAGTAGCCAAATCATCACCTGAGAGCTTGACGGAAAAGCAAAATATCAAGCCCCAGGCAGACCTGCTGGATCAGAATCTGCATTTTAACAAGACTGCTAAGAAGCTGGTGTGCACATTAAAATTAAGAGGCCTTCGCCGTTCTTTGCCACAAAGATTCCATCCAACCTTTAATGAGTGTTCCCCAAAGCAAGGTGCGCCTATAAGCAAAGACAGGCACACAGAAGGAGGGTCGGGAGCTAAGCAGCAGAACTTGCCTTTGGAGTGGAGAAGGAGGGGCAGGCCTCTCTCACCCCACTCCCTTACACAGCAGCCCCACCCCCATTCACTGTTTCACTTTCGCAGACTCAGTTACCTCTGGTCAACCTCCGCCCCAAAATATTGAGTGGAAAATTCCAAAAATAAACGATTCGTAAATTTTCAATTTGTGCCATTCTGAGGAACATGAGGAAATCTCTTGCCTCCCCCTCTGCCCGGCCCGGGCGTGAATCATCCCTTCGCCCGGCATGTCCACGCTGCCTGTTTCCCGCCTGCCAGGCACTGAGTAGTCGCCTCCAGGATCAGCTCAGTTGTCAGAGAGAGAGACAGCACACACATACCCCTTACCACAGTGTAGCGTCATAATTATTCTATTTTATTATTAGTTATTGTCATTATTCTCTTACTGTGCCTAATGTATAAATTAAACTTTGTCACGGGTATATATGTATAGAGAAAAAACAGCATATATACAGGCTTTGGTAGTATCCGTGGTTTCAGGCATCCACTGGGGGTCTTGGAATGTATCTACCACAGATAAGATGGGACTACTCTGCTCAGTTCCAGCTGGCCATACATTCATTTACCCATTCCATGATTTCTTGAGCACCTACCATATGCCAGGCACTGCTCTAGGCACTGGGAAAACAAGCTACTAAGCAGGCAAGGTCCTGCTCTCCTAAAGCTCACACTCGAAAATAAATAAATAAGTAAATAAAAGTAAAGCTCACACTCCAGCAGAGATGAGGCAGTAAACAAGTAGACAATGTTAAACAAGATGATGACAGATTGTGGGAAGTGCAGAAGACAACAGAAGGTGATAATATGACTAAGTGCCAGGGCTGTGGTGGTGGGGGGTGGGCGGGAGTGGGACCTCTCTGAGGTCTGTGAGGAAGCGGTCAAGAAGGCCTCTCTTGGCGGGTGCATGTGAGCTGAGGTCCGAGTGCCCAGCAGTCGGCTGTGTGAAGATCTAGGGAAAGGGAGCTCCGGGCAGCGGGAACAGCAATGACAAAGACCTCAAGGCAGCACTGTGCTTGGTATTCCAGGAACAGGCGGGTGATTGGCAAGCTGAGAGCCAATGAAGGGAGGATGGCAGGAGACAAGCCCAGAAGGGCAGGCAGGAGCCCACCGCAAAGAGCCTGGAGCAGGGTAAGGAGTTGGGAGTTCATTCCAAAAAGAAAGGGAGTCTAAACTGGGATGTGATGTGATCTGATTTATGTTTTTAAGAGATCACTCTACTTGGTGGGAAGACAAGAGCATGAGTGGGGAGGTCCCTGAAGAAGCCATTCAATTGCCCAGGTGGGAGGTAATGGGGCTGGACCAGGGTGGGGACAGAGCTACATTTTAGAGGGTGGATCCAAGCTACCTTTTGAGGGAGGTCTGAGGGGACATGCTAAGTTGCTGTTGGGTTGGGTGTGGGACATGCCCACCAGGTTTGGGGTGATCCCAACTGGGTTTGAACCCCTTTGGTACCTCAAGTGCTCATAACAGCTGACCCAGGTAGTCCATGGGCCCTGATCTGGTGTGATGACATCGAGGGCTGATTTGGGCACTTGCCACCTTGATGGCTTCCTTCCTGGTCACTGAGGTCAGCCACTTAGCCCACAGGAGTCTTTTCTAATAAGGTCTCCTTTCTGGAGGCCCCTCAGGCCAAGGACTTCCTACTGCCTCTTCATGTTTGCAGAACGTAGGGTCCAGATGGTAAAAGGGGATAATCCCCAAAGTAAAAACTAAAACTCGGGCAGAGCTGCTGGAAGTGGGAGCTTGTGAAGCAGCCGAGGTAATGAGGCAAGCCATCCAGGGCCAGCCTCAGCTTCCCAGGCTCTATTTCAGCAGGCTTTCCTGGGGCGGGGGGGGCGGGGGGGCTGACTCCTGTCAGGGACCCGGGAAATGCAGTAGGACAAATTCCCCCACAAAGCCTGGTGTCCTCTAGCCACCCAGGTGCCCAGCTGATGGATGCTTATCCAAGCAGCAGCCCTGCTGACCCAGGTGATGGCTTCCCTTGGCAACCTCTTAAACACGGCAGCTTCCCACCTAGGAGGAGGTGTGGAAGGAGAAGGACATGCAAGGAGAGAAAGGGCTGGCTGCTTGAGGACTGCCGGGGTGCCTGTGTGCAGGCCTACCTCCCTCTCAGGCTCCATCCTGCATACAGCAGGGATGTCCCTGACCTTGGCTGTGCCCTCTCAAGCCCTGCCTCACACTTTCACCCACACAGATCTCCCTGCCTGGACCGCCTTCTCAGTCTACTGAAGCCCTTCTCCTAGGCCTGCCTCCAGTTCCACCTTCTAGTAAAACCCAAGGCAGGAGAAAGGGAATCTAGCATTTATCTGACGCTTCCTCTATCTGCACCACGTTATTTCTTTTTTAAACAAGGATCTGAAGCCAAATGTGGCAAAACGTGAACATCTGTTAAATCTGGGGCATGGGTCCACTGATGCCTGCTAGAGTCCTTTCTGTAGGACTGAAACTTTCCACAACTAAAAATAAATATTGGGTTGGCCAAAGAGTTCGTTCGGTTTTTTCCATACAATGCCTGTAGTAGTGCTTAGTTGTCTTTAACTTCATTCAAAACAATTTTGTTAGATTGTATTGTGACAGCTGTCATGTCAGTGTGCATTTAAAAAAATATCAAAATGGGTGAATTTTCGTGTAGCTATATTAACATTGAAGAAGGAAGAAAATACACAACATTTTCGGCATATTATGCTTTTTTATTTCAAGAAAGGTAAAAACACAACTGAAACACAAAAAAAGATTTGTGCGGTGTATGGGGAAGGTGCAAAGGATCTGTCGGGTAGACCAGTTGAAGTTGATAGTGATCAAATCGAGACATTAGTTGACAAACACCAATGTTATAACACATGGGAGACATCTGACATACTCAACATATACAAATTGATCAAGTTATCGGTGAAAATAAAAAATGTGCCTTTTATTTTACGGAAAAAGCTAAACGGACTTTTGGCCAATCCAACAAAAAAGCTGCGGAGACGAAAAGCGGCTGGGAAGGGCCAAACCGGAGCATGGGGAGCCCTGGGAAGACACTGGGATGCAGGTGTAAAATGAGGAGGGCTTGGCCCCAGGGGCTGGGAGGAGGAATCCGTGGGGGTGAGAGACGGGACAATGATGGAGAGAGGGAAGCGGGGAGGGGAAGGCAGAAGGAGGGGTCTAGAGAGGAGCCAGGTTTAGAACATGCTGAGGGGCAAGCACATGTGCAACTTATAAGTAGAAAAGCCTTGGAGTCAGCCTGCAGGTCAGCTCATGTTCCCATCTGTCTCCACTCCCTCAGCCCCACCCTGGGCCCAGTGATTTGTCCATGGCAGGCATTCAACAAACGCGGTCAGGTGCTCACCCACCATCCACCCTCTAGTGGATGACAGAGGCCTGGACTCTCACTGGGAGAAGATGCCCAAGGGAGGGCAGAGCCCTGCCCCACGCCTATTCCTGATGCCCTACCTAACCCAGATTGAAACAGCTGGTGGGGTATTTTGGGGGCCAGTGTGACCCTACAAAGGGCACGCCCTTTCCTGGGCAAATGCCCACTGCTCAGCTATTTCTAGCAGGGGACAGAGGCAGGGCAGGCATGGCCATAGAAAAACAGCTAGCATGGGGTGGGGAAGAATCAGGTGATAGACAGATAAGACCCAGGAGACCCCCAGTCCAGCCAGAGAAAGGAAAGAGGGGAAAGAGCAGCTGGAGATTCCTGCCTTACGTGTGCCCAGCCCTAACCCCCAAACACCCTGGGCCCTCCTCTCCGGGATGGCCTGGGTGGGGGGCTGGGAGCACGGCCCGCCCCCTGTACTCATGGGGCTGGGCACAGCATGGGATAGGGAAGTGAGACTGCAGTCTCACATCTCTCCGGGAGGGGAAACAGCCCATGGGTGGCCACCATGGGTGTCCCTGGGAGGCAGTGCGGACTCCATCAGAGTGCCACAACTCACCTGATTCCAAAAGGAATGCCTGCACAGGAGCCCCTCTCAGGAGACTGGCAAAGACATATATACCAGCACGTGCGCACAGAGGCTGGGGAAAGGCCACAGGGACAGACAGTCACTGCCAGAGACAGGCCTGCACTCAGAGACCCTTGTGGAGATATAGAGAGACAAGCAGAGAAACTAGAGAGATAGAGAAAATACCGCAGGGAGAATCCAAGACTCCCAAGCAGAGAAAAGGAAATGAACATCCTCACAGAAAGTGATGCTTTCTCTCTCTCTGCCCAGCCCAAGTCTCTGCAGCAAGGGCAGGGGGTCAGGGCAGCATCCATCCCCAGCAGCCCATCCAGCCCCACCTGCTCCGAAGCCTTCCTGGTAAGGGAGGGAAAGCACCCCTTTCTTCTCTGAGGTGCCAGGGACCCCTGCGGTGCTCTGGCCCACGTAGGGACCACGTCCAACTTCTGACTGGCAACAATGGACAAGAGGGGTTTAGTGACTGGATTCCAGAACCAGGCTGCCCGATATCAATCCTGCCCCTCACTTGCTGCCGGGAAGGTAGTTCTGCAGCTCCACCATGGTGCACCTTGAACTTCACAGCCAAAAATCATAGGTGTTCTGAAATAGCCCAGTGTCCTAGCTGCACCCCAAAATATATAAAAGAAAGGACAGACTTTCACATTTTTGAGCCCTCCTACATGTGGAGATTTCCGGGTCCATCTCTCCCATCTTGGTCCTGCCCCAGTATAAGGAAGGACGAAGGGAGAAGGGGTGCACACAGAGGGGTCCCTCCACCCTCCCAGTGGGGCTCCCTCCTCACAGGCTCCAAGATGAGGTGCAGAGCCCTGGGAACCTGAGGATAAACAACCCATCTCCTTGGGGAGCCAGACAGGTCGGCCTTCAGCAGAGATGCCCCCTCAGGAGACCAGCCAGCACTGTCTCAGCGGGGAGAATGGCCGCTTGTTGTGCGCAGAACCATCCTCTCTGCAGGCATCTCACCTCCAGCCCATACACCAGCCTCATGCTTCCTGTTTGGTTTGGGTTTTTTTTTTAAGGTATATCTGAATGTGGTCCATTTAGCCCCAGGGACCCCCCCACCCCAGCCCCATTCCTAGCCTCCTCCCCAGCCCCCCGCCAGCACTGAGCTCAGACTTCCAGCGTAGCTGAACTGGCCACTTTGTTCTGCTGGGCACCAGATAAACGCTCCATAATTAGCAGACGGAGCCAAACCCTGGCCTGGGTTTCAGGCTGTCTCCTGGCCAGCCTCGGAGCCTTTATTTGCTGCAGCTCAAGGGTGCCTAAGACCTGTTTATGGCTGGGACCATGTCCCCCTAGTCCAGGCTGAACAGACATAGTTGCACAGGGGAACAGCTGAAGCCTCTGTCCCCCGCCCCAGAGGGGCCAGAGGCAACAACAGGAATGACCACCATGCTAACCACGCTGCCTCGCTGTTTCAGGTCCAGTGGGGAAGCTTCCTGAGCCTTTTCTCCTGGAAATCTCACAACCGCTCTGGGCAGCTTCTGCAGTCAGAGCCATCCACCATATTGGAAGGCTGCGACTCTGAGAGGTTAGGTGATTGTCCAGGGTCACACAGCTGGTAAGAGGTGGGTGGGGCCAAGGCACCCCCCCACAGAAGGCTGTCCGATAGAGCCCGAGCTTCCCACCCCTACGAGACACTGCCCCACTTGGAAATTTGGGAATTTGGCACCAGAAATCCTACAAGCTGTCCTGAGAGCCTGCTGTCCCCCCAGCAGTGGGGGTCTCGGAAGAATCTAAAATCTTTCTTCCTTGGCTCCAGCTACAATGAGGATATGGAGGAAATAGTGCCAACTCTCCAACAACTCCTACGGTGGTCTGGTCTGAGGGGACATCCTGAGATGCAGGGATCGCAGCCTCTATAATCACCTGGGGGCTGAGACCCAGCTGGTGAGGGGAATCACTGCAGCTGGACTCTCTGGGGCACCCAGCTGGTGGCAGTTCTCCTGCGGGCAGAAGATCAAACCCTTCCCTCAAACGAGCCACAGCCCTGGCTGCCGCAGCTCACCCCAGCTGTCCCACACGCCTAGCTTCCTAAGAGTCAAAGCTAAACCAACTGTTGCCATCCTCAGGGAGGGTGATGCAAGGACGTCGAGACCGCCAGGCCCCAGATCCAGGAGCTGCCTCCACAAGCTGCCTGGGAGGCCCCCAGCATGCAAGCCGGATGGCGGAGGTCTGTACCTTGGGCAGCTCACCTATTCTGTGCCTTCTCCCTGATTCTCCACCAGCTGGCAGCTCCAGCCCAGGCCAAGGCTGCCGCCCTGGCTTTTCCACCCAAGATGACCCTGAGTTTTCCTCTCAGGGTCCCCAGTACCAAACCCAGTGCAGGGCACGTAGCTGGCACTCTTCAAAATGGCTTGAAATTCCCTGCTTCAGTAAGGGAGTCACAGCTGAAGGCTTCACAAAAGGTAGTGCATACACCCACACACACACCACTCACCTGGCCACCACCAGCGTTCTTCCTGCCCTCCATTCTCCAGTTTGGAGAGGACACGGTCCCCCACCCGCTTCCCGGCCAACTTCCCTGTTGGTTATCCAAAGAAGGGTAGATGCAGGCCCGGAGAGGGCAGAGCTAACCGGGGACCAGAGGAGGAGGGAGGTGACAGAAGCAGCAACTGCAGTCCGGGGCCTCACAGACGTAACACTCAAACACACCCTGACATGACATCCTTATGCCGGGAAAACAAGGTGTGCAGCTCTGGGTGGTCATGCAGGTGGCATGGCCTGACTCAGACGCTGCCTCTGGCAGAGCTGGGGTTTATTATCCAACCAGAGAGGAGGGCGGCGGCGGGCAGGGCATGTGGGCTAAGCTCCAAGAAGCAGCCGATCCTGTGAAAGAGCTGCTGTCCGACCTTCCTAGGAGCTAGAGAGAAATCTTCTGCTCTCTGCACAGGTACCTGCTCTCCAGGGAGGGTGAATGACCCCCTGCACCACCCAGGAGCTCCCTCAGTAATGCTTCCTGCCCTCCTCAGCCAAAAATAGAAAGAGGGCTTCAGGCTGGGAAGCTCGAACTACAGACTGGAATGAACTAGAAGCTAGGTTGCCTGAGTTCCAGGCCTGCTGTTACTTGCTGGCCCCGTAATTTGGACAAATCACTTCTCCTCTTACGGCCTCACTTCCTCCTCTGTCAAATAAAGGAAATGAACTACATCAGAGGGTGGACAATAGTGTCATCTCAAGGTGCCATTGCCAATTGATAGGTAGTGTCTTCCTGAAGATAATTAGTCCTGTATTTCTAGGAAGATGCTGAGGCCCTGTCTGGGATCAGGAGGGATGAACAGTGCCTGCCACGGGTGCAGGATGGGCGCGTGCCAAGGTCAGACAATGATGTCTGTCGTGGGCCTGAGACTGGAGAGCGGCAGCACGAGTGCCCGACACTCACCATCCTGCTTGATAATCTCTAGGAGTCTTCTGGTTGTAAAACTTACAATTCCTCCCCGGCTTCCCCAGTGGACATGGTTAATGCTGGTTGGCCAGCATGTACGTTCCATGCTGTGATATTTGCACACAGCTGCTTTCTTCCCCTGAAGTGATGTTTTTGTCAGCCCTGCAGGACAGTCACTGAGGGAGCAGGCAGCCCTCCAGGCCCCCATGCCCACACTCACAAGACTTCACCTGGAGGTCAGAGCCCATGAGCAGTGCCAAAGTTTAAAACCCAGAGGACATTCTCGTCTAACTGCCCCCGGTGTCCACAAAGGGGCTTCCCCACCCTGGTCTCAGAGGGAGGCTGACTGACCAGCAAAGGGCAGCGCAGGCTCCTGGCTTCCTGGTGCACAAGCAGGGATGTCATCTGACAGGGCCTTATGTCACTTAGAACTCCCTAGAGGTATGGGCCTGGATCACCTACAGACCATTGGCCATAAGCACAGGTACCTAAAAAGGTGCTCACAGATCAAGAACTCATCTGCACAGGAAAAGATTAATTTGTGGGCTGAGTGTCAGGCAAGCTTCTCTCCTCTCTCTGTATCCTTAGGCTCTGCTCAGTGGAAAGTTCTCCTCATACAGCACCCCCCACCCACTGGCAGCGGTTCTGAGGCCCTGCCCCTTTCTCTAAGGGTGATTTTCCTTTATGTACGGATGAGTGGAGGCCCTCCCCAACGAACTCTGCTGACAGCCACCACCCCTCCATCCGTTCTGGACCTGCCAGGCTCCTCGTGTACACTGTTGCTCCAGCCACAGCGCTGGGGAAACTGCACAAAAAGAGGTCACCATACAAACTCTGTGCGGACTCCATCTGCCTGGACAGGGGGAAACACAACGTGGAGTACGCTCCAGCGCACAACAAGTAACTCCAGGATTCCAGTTCACAGGTGAACTACTTTCCCTCCTGAGTGGCCTGCAGGTCCCATTTCACCAGGCCCTCCCTTCCTGACGCTCCCTGGAGAACAGACACCCCACAGCCCTCCCCTATCCCCAGTCCATCTCAGCACAGAACCTACCAGAGGGGAAATCAGGAGACAAGAGGAAGCTGGAGTTCACCCCTGGGCCACAAGGGCCAGATGAAAGGGAGGGACTGAGACAAATGCTGGCTTCCAAGGGGAGGGGAAACCAGCCACAGAATCTCCAGGAGCCACTGGAATGCCCAGAGGGCTCCCCTGGAATCCCCCTCTGTTCCTCAGGGACCTGAATGATGCCTCTTTCCAAGAGCAAGGAAGCACTCTCAGCCAATAATTACTTTATAAAAAGCAGCGTTTTCCTAACAGTATTGCTGGGGGAAAGGTGGGTTGATAATCACACTTTGGAGGTGAAAGCATTATCTGGAAAACCCTTAACACCACCACCTGCTTCCCACACCTAGAGGCAGACTGAGCTAAGGGGTGAAAGTGAAGTCTGTATAAATGAGACACAGAAAGAAGCCTCAGCCTCCAGGTGGGGTGGGGATGTCCAGCTACCTTCCTTCGGAGTCAAGTTTCTAAAGGTCTACCTGCTGAGGTTGCAGCTTCCCTGTCTAGTCTTCATGCCAGTCACGATTCTAAGGGCTTTCTTGATACGGGTTGTCTCATTTTATTCTTAACCTACTTTGAAGAGCTTTTCCGGTTGTAAAACTTACCATGAGGCAGGTTTTTTATTACCCTCATCATACAGATGAGAAAACTGAAGTACAGAGGAGTTAAGGAACTCGGCACAGGTCATACACAGTGAGGAAGGGCTAGAGCTGGTCTTGGAAGCCGACCATCCTAGCCCTGGAGCACCTGTCCTTAAGCAGTGCACTCCACGGCCATGCCGCCCGGAGTGTTCTGTCACGATGCAAGAACCACTGCCCGGCGCGATGCCCAGGTCATGAGTTCGGAGCACCATCTGAATCCTAGACTCCAGTTTGACAAGATACTATGGACAGGCCCTTGGGATTTGCGGTTTGCTATAATGAGTTCTAACCAGTTACACTCCATAGGAATGACCTAGAATGATGGTTCAGGAAATATGAAGCGATGTAATTTTAATAATTATTTTCATTTTCTTTCTCTAGTTAGGTATTTTTTTTTAACCTGTGTGTTTTCTGTCCCATTACACAGTAATGACTATAAGAGACATTTTTTTTTATTTTAGACCTCCCACTTTCTCTATCTCCCCCATAGGTGTCTGTCTAATTATTAAATACTAGTGTTGTAAATTATGTGAATTTCTGCTTCTTAAAAAATCACATTACAAATAAGGCTAAGGTTCCTCCCTGATTGAGCCCATTCCCCACTGATGCCCCCAAACCACTTTCAGAGATAACTCTACTACCAATTTGGAGGGCATCCTTCCAGATTTTTAAAAATATTCATACACTTATACTGTAATAGTACTTGCAAAAGATACCTCTTTTTGTTGCTTCTGAATAATTGCTGTAGTACTATAAATATTGTTTTGAAAAGTTGCATTAGGCACTCATTAACATTTCTAGGATGGGAGATCCATCCACAAAATTGAAATTAATCTCATTCATTTTGACTGTTGTACAAAGTGGTGTGGGAATACCCCAGTTTCCTTAGCAATCCTCTGTGGCTGGTCACTGAATCTGCTTCCCATTTGCACCATGGCAAACGACATGGCTTTTATGTGCCTTCCTGCAACCTCAGTCAAGGTCAAAATTCTCCTCTGTCCAGAGGGAGCAATCACAACGACCCACAGCTCACCACACAGCTGGAGCTAGAACTGCCATACCAGGTGCTAGAAGCTTCTAGAATGCTTGGTACAAAACTGTTCTCCAAACTTGGCAAGTACCTCCCCAGGCTTTGGTCCCCATTTGTCAATGATCTCAAACAACACAGAGCTTGCCTGGATGACTAAAAGACAGGGCCTGCAGGACAGACACCCCCCACTCCCTCTCTACTCTCAGGTGGCCCTAGGATCACCCCAGTCTGACCTCAGCTGAGGTTTGCTCTGGACATCAAACCAAATTAAAGTTTATATAAATTTGATGACTAGAAAAATTAACACAGATCTCTACCTGCAAAGTGAGGGGCTTGGGATAGAACTCTTCTAATTCTAAAAATGTGGTGATCCTACAACTCTCCATAAATGACATCATAACATGCCCAGGCAAACATACACATCCACTTCGAGGCCAGTTATCAGCGACTGGGAATTATACTTGGTTCGCCCATCATCAGCCTGGCTATTGGAGGGCTGGAAAGGGAGTGTGACCCTCGGTGGGGTAAGTGGGTGGGGACTCTGGAGAGATGAATAAGGAAGAGAGAGAAAAGCTCTTCAGAATAGGTTAAGTTCTTTAGAGCAAATAGGCAAACCTGAATAACCTTCTTGACTCCATCTACCAAGCAGCGTGGGGGGGCACTAAAGGGTCTCTCCTGCCTCTGATCAAATATTGACCCTGCGCACTCCCTGGCCAGAGTTCAGACTAAAGGGCCAGCAGCACCATGGAGCCAGTGTTTGCAGAGTAATTACTGTTGCAGTAATTGCCGTGTAGGTCAGATTGTGAAACAACCTTCGATGGAGCCTTCCGGCCCTTCCTCGGTGAGGCCAGGCCTTGGGGGAGATACTTAACAGTGAAGGAGCTGTGCAAGGAAATCTAGAGAGGCTGGAAATGTGGTCCAGCTGCCAGTGAGAGGGCGACTTAAGAGCATCTGTGGCCCTTCACCCTCCTCCTTCTCCCCTTAACTGCTCTTCCAAGGAATCTAAGCCCTTTACAACCAAACAGGCGTCGACATCAGGCCTTGTCCTGGCCAGCTCCCTCTAGGACAGGTCTCTTTCCTGGTCAGATAGGGCTGAGTGGTGGATTGTTTTTAGAAGAAACCAATTTCCACTTGAAGACCAAGAGCCTCTCCTCTCCCTGTCCCCAACTTGACTTCGAAAATGCCCTTAGAAGCCCTCTCTGTAACTGACCTGGTTTTTAAAGCGGTGTTTGGAATACTGTTGAATTTGAGCTGCTCTGTCAATGGGGCAAATCATGATGGAACTTGGTGTCCCTCTTCCTGCCAGGGCCCTGGAAAGTTTTAGAAAGAAACCGGGAAAGGACTAGGAGGTGGTAGAGTGCTCTGGGGTGAGCATCAGGCCAGATCAGGCCTGTGTGTGTCCCGGACGGTCTAAAGCACCACAGTCCCACACCCCTTTCCTGGAGGAGAGAAATGTTCCGTGTCTGCTCACTACTTAGCCTCTCATCACTGTGGCTAGGAACATTTGCAATGGAGCAAGTGTGACCAAGAAACTAAATCTATTTTTAAACATTGATTGGACTTAATTTTTAAAATTTAATCTTTAAGATTTTTAATTAATTTAAATAAATTTAAATTCAAGTACCCCTATATGGCTAGTGGTTACTGAATCCCAGACACAGGTCTAAAGCCCCCAGAGGCAGGAAGAGGGGCTGGGTTCAGTGAGCAGCCCCCGTGTGTGGAGGCAGCAGAATCACTGGGTCTGAAGGCTCCAGGCAGAAGGTGTGGGGACGAGGAGAGGGTCTTGTCCAGTTAGAAAGTCTTACCCTGGTGCCCATGGAAGGATGTCAGGGGAATGTGGAAGACCGAAAAGGCCACTAGAATTGTATATGTACATTCATGCATTTGTCTGGGGAGAAAGCCTTGCTTTCTTCAGAAGCATAAAAGCATCCTTGATCCCCAAAGTAAAATAAGATAAAAACAACCCACTGATCTGTCAGATAAAACTTAACTTCTTCAGGGAAACCTGTCCTGATCCAAAAGGATAAGGTTTCCCTACAATATGTCTATGGTACCTTTCTTTGTAGCATTTGGAAGAGCATAAAAGAATATGTATATATATATATATATGTATATCTCTCACACACACACACACACACACACACACACACACACACACAATCTGTCCTCCCTCACTAAGCTAGAAGACCCATAAAAGCAGTAATCTGGCCTGCTTTTGCTCATCACTAAATCTCTAAGGCTGGGCCTACTGCCTGGGACATAGAATGCAGGCTCTTAAAAGCAGATAGACTGAGGGCAGATGAATGGATGGACAGACAGAAGGAAGCAGGCAAGCAGGCATAAATGAATGAACAAACTAAAAAATAAATTAGGGACATACTTTACCCCAATGACTCTAATGCTCAAAAGCAACCAAATTCCCCCCAAACCGAATGGAGGTGTGTGGCTTATCCCTCTAGGCAGCTGCCACCAATCAAAGCCTCACGGACTTCTTCTCTGTTCCCCTCCTGAGAAGAATGCTCCTTCTTCCTCTTCATCCCATAACATGTTCCTTACATCTCACTCCGGCATTTATTCCACGTACAGTGGACTCAGTTGCTGAAAGTCTACTTTCCCCACAAGATGTGGACTCCTAGAGGAAGGGACCTTGTCCTTCTCCACCGAGTGTTCCCCAGCCTGTACCCCTTCTGCCCTGCGAAGTATGGATATGTTGGAGGCCTTAGCACAGGCCAGTCCTCTCTTACCCTGAGCCAGCCTGGCTCATTCACCTTCACACTTCCAGCCTCACCACTCACAGCCGCAGCAAGGCTGCCAGAGTTAGCAAGTGGAAACGCAGGACACACAATAAAATGTGAATTTTGGATAAATAAGAAACAACTTTTTTAGTGCAAGTATGTCCCATGCAATATTGGGGGCATGCTTACACTAAAAAAAAGTTATTCATTGTTTATCTAAAATTCAAAACTAATTGAACATCTCATACGTACCTGGTGATCCTAATCACAAGATAAAAACAGAATGTGAGCAGTGGGGGTTGCTGGGGAATACCTGCCAGGTAGATGGGTCTGCCCTGCACAGCCCGAAGGCTCCAGCTAAGTGTGGGCAGCTCACGGGTTATCTGTGGTTCCTCAACCCCACACCACAAACAGCACCAGGTACCCTACCGAGGACCCATGGATGTCACAGGTCACACATCAAAGAGACACTGGCTCTCCTGGAAGCACGTACCCCCTCCCCTTGCCTCCCTGCTGCCTGCCGCCTCAGCAGCACTGGTTGCTGTGGTGTGTGCCTGAGATTTTTCATTCCCTGGCATCTCCCGAGAGCACCGCATGCAGAGCAGGTTAAGTCCTGGCAGAAGCTTTGAAAATAACAACTGATAGTGATGCTCAGCTTCAAATCTTAGTTTGCACAGAGGCTGGGAGGGGGTCAGGGCCACTTGGAATCACTTTGCACATGATTCCAGGTTACATTAGAGAGCTGGGAACCCAGGGCCTCCTTGTGGTAACCTGACCTCCACCAGGAGCAAAAGATACTATCTGAGGAAGGAGAAATTAAGAGAGGCAAGTGTGGGGAGACCCATGCTGGGGACAGGGAGGGGAGCTAGGGCTCCCTCGAAGGGGTATCCAGGTCCACTGCAATGATCTGGATACTGTGTATAAACCCCCAAAGGTGCCTAAGCAGTACAGCGCGTAACTGTGTAAACAATGAGCCGAACCAGGGATCGATGGTCCCCAGAAGGCCCAGAACTGTGATTTGGTAAAGCCAGCTTAGCAGCTTCCTCTAGGCTGATTTAGTCAGCCCAGGACTTGCATGCTTCCAAAGTAAGGCTCTGCCAAAAATGGGAGGGGCAAAAATGGGAGGGGCAGAACAATTCTGAGAATAGCCACCTGTGGGCCACACCCCCACTCCCAACTGCCCCATAGCAAGCTCCAGAGAGAGCCAGTGGCTCACAGGACTCTGACCACTCTGGCCCAGAGCAGCATCTTGCACAGAGTGAAGCTGAGTGAGGGAAACAAGAAAGCAACGCCATTCGGGGAGGCACTGAGCCCCAGACCCATCCAGCAGCAGCCCAACACCTGTCACCTGCTAACACTGCCAGACAAGCTAGCAGGTAACTCAGTATGGAAACCACGAGTCAGGAAAAAGGTGGATTCGCTCACTGAATCCTCACAACAACCCTCCTGGGTGGGTACTATTTGAATCTTCATTCTACACATGAGAAAGCAGAGCCTAGAGAAGTTTTTGGAACCTGTCTGGAGTTGCACGGTGACAGAACCAATGACCAGTCCCAGGCAACGTACCTCCAGTACCTAAGCTCTAAGCCACCCTCTCAGAAAACTGAGCTCCAAGGGCCACCAGTGACCAGAGACGGAGTCAACAATGAATGCCCTGTGTTCATCTTCTACAGGAGCTGCCATATTCAATTCAGTGACCCTAGCAAATAAGAGAGCTTTCCAAAATGCACACCATGAAGTCATCACGCCATGCATTTTGTAAAATGGGCTCACAAAGATGCTATGCTTGGCTCCAAGGTTAATTCTGAAAACCCATCCCAAGCCCTTTCCCAACTACATTGATAGGGTGGCGATGATGCACGCGTACAGGCCTGGCCACGCTCATGGCTAGAGCCAGCATATCACACAAGCCACTCCGCGCACTGTGTCCCTCCCGACACACAGGAAATCAGCCTTCCAGGCGAGGGAGAAGTGGGGGCAGCAGCATTCCTTTCTTGTGAGATTCTGTAACTAAGAAGGGGGCGGGGAACAGAATAGAAAGGGGGCTAGAAAAGTTCTGATGTGAGAGTTTCTGCCGACTCTCAGACCCCATCTGGCTCATCAATGAGTCCTTTCAGGGTTCCCTCTCCCCAACTAAGTTATCATTTCCTGTACAGCACACTACACCCATTGATGGGGTGTCAGCAAATCCCACCAGTTTATGCCGGAAGGACCCAAGGAGGCTGGACAGGAATGGAGGGGGGAAGAGAAAGAAGACAGGAGGGTGAGGAGTGGCTTTCAATCCATATTCAATGGGATATTCAACCCCATATTGTTGGATTAAGAGAGGATTTGTAATACAGGAAGCTAGCTCACCTCATAGGTAATGTGATAAGGACAATGGGATAAAGTCAGGTACTTGGGGGCAAATACGCAGGCCTGGCCTCTCCAAGATGACTCACCACTGAAGGCCTGCAAAGGAAGGAACGGGCCTTGATTGTGAGGGCCAGGGGTGGGTGTCTCTTCTTGGTGTTTTTGTTGGCCTAAACTAGGCTCAGAGCCCTGAAGAAGAATCTAGAATCTCTCGGCTTTCCCACACCAGGAAGCCTTGTCTGGTGCCTGCCCCATACATAGGGGTGGGCCCCCTAGTGGCCATGTCTGAGCTACAAGACTCTACTCTAGCCACACTAATTGGTCCAGAGAGGGCACCTGACCAAGTCGGGTCAATCAGAGTCTTCCCTGGGATTTTTGAATTTGGAAGTGGCGGACAGTCTCTCTGCTGTTGGGAACCACAGATATGGAATTCAGGAGCTGTTGACAACCAAGTTCATCAGGGTATGAGGTAACGCAAGCTAAAAACAGTGCCCAGAGAGAAGCAGGGATAAGACAGAGGGAGAGTCACCTGGGTTTCAGGTGTCCCTGGAGCCACCATCTCACATCCCCCCTTCACCATCTGGTGGATTGCATGAGCTTCTCTGGTAGATCCTTTCAACCAAGTCTCCTTTTTGTCTCAGCTAGTATGAGTGTAAAACTATCACTGGTAACCCAAAGAGGCCTAACTAGACTAGCTGGCATCAAGGGAGGTGTCTGCAATGGAGCTCTGGATTCGCATCACCGTCCCCATGTGAACTCGCCTGCGTATATTAGAGAGACTCACATGCTGCCCACATGCACAAACGGGGCAGCAAGAGCCTTATTTGGTGAGAAAGATGCAGTGCTATGCCCCGTTTCTGTCTGTAGTTCAAGAAATTGCTTATTTTCTGTTAGTCTTTTCTGTGTGTTTGCTTTTCTTTGCCTGCAACGATGTGGTGGCTTGTGCCTCACCCTGGATGTTTACAGACGTGTCTGCTCATGCACACAGCACCCGAAGCCATCTTCCTGCCTCTCCACCCTATTTTCCTACCAGCCAGGCAAAGTGGGTGACAAAGCAAAACTATTAAGACCATCTGAAGAAGCCAAAAAAGCCCCAAGTGTTTGTCTGCAGTGTCCTAAACTGAGCCAAGCCCAGCTTGACCATCCAAGTTCCCTCATCTGTCCCTCCGCTCTGACCCAGACTCTGGCCCTGAGAACTCAGGGGGAGTTCTCCGAATGAGTGAGAGCCCAAGAGAGGCCAGCCCACCAGAGACTAGGGCCACAGATGGAACCAGGCACCACTTGAGCTCAGACCAACTCACCTGCAGGTCAAAGAACTTGCTGTACCTCCGGTAGATGGTCTGGGACGTGGAGTCAGACCAGGTCACGTTGATGATGTACACCTGTGGGATAAGAGTAAGTGCAGGTGAGTGGATGACCAGGGCTAGGCTTCAAGCAGTACCAGGCACTATTTAACATGGCCGGACCATTCTTTTCCTCATCTCTGCCCCCAGGGCCTAGCACAGTGTCAGGTACATGTGAATGCTACATATGCATGTCTAAATATACATATACATATGCATGTCTAAAAGGGTATTCAATACAATGCTAAGGATTATTTCAAGCAGGTAGGATTACAAGTGGTTTTAATTTCCTTCTTTTAATTTACGTGTACTCTATACAATGAACATAAAATTGGGGTTGTTAAGAAATTTAAGTAGCTAATTTCCACTGGTTCTCAAGCTTCAGGGTGAATGAGATTTCTGCAAGGGGCCTTTCACAATTGCAAGTGTCGGGGCCCCCGCACTCTGAAATTCTGCATAACTAAACTTGGGTTTTGGGGGCTCAGACAGCTACATTTTATTTTTTTAATTCTGTTTTTATAAAGAAGTTTTAGGTTCACAGCAAAATTGGGTAGAAAGTACAGTTTCCATCTGACCCCCCCCCACCCCACGTGCACAGCCTCTCCCATTATCAACACCCCCCCACCCCACCCCAGGGGCACGTTTGTTGCAGCTGGGCATCTACAGCTTTAACAAGCCACTCCAGGTAATTCTGCCACAGCTGATCCTCAGAACTTGCTCAGAACACCACTCAGGAGACCGTAGCATTTCAGAAAGGTGTGATTCATCTCCATCCCTAAGTCTCAGCTCGGCGCCTGGCACAGAGCAGGTGCTCAGAAAACGTTTTACAATAAAAGGGAGATTAAGCATGCAACAGAAATTTTAAATTATTAGAGGCTGTTCAGGTTCCTTTACGGGTGGCAGTTATGTGCTGCCCCGAGCATCAGAAAGAAGACACTGAGGTGGCCAAAGGAAACGATCTGGCCCATCGAGCAGTGAAGAGGCTGCCAAAGGAACATGTATAATGCCTTTGGTGCCTGTTTAGACTTGTCACAACTTGACCCCAAATATTCGACTGCAGACTTAGAGAAAGCTGAGGGCTGGGGTTTTGAACCACCTATATGAAACCATGGTTCATAAGTCCTGGAATTTCTAAAGCCACCTGGGCCAGGAGAACAACCCTAAGACAGTTCCCCATCAGAAAGAAGAAGGGACACAATACCAAGGGCAGTGCCTGTTTGACAAACAGACTCCACCCAGATGCCGAGGGTCCGAGGATAGAAATATGTGTTAGTCTCCGTTGATACCTTTTCAGGATGATAGAGACCTATCCTACTAGAACGGAGAAATACTCAGAGGTAATGAAAGCCCTACTGAGGGAAATAATTCCTCGCTTTGGCCTACCCAGCAGCATCCAGAGGAATAATGGGCCTGCTTTTGTTTCAGAAATCACAGGGAAGCTCAGGAAATTTTTAGGAATCAAGTGGAGACTCCACACAGCATGGAGACCTCAGGCTTCTGGGCAGGTAAAGAAGGTGAATTGCACCTTAAAGAAAAATGTAGCCAAACTGTGTTAAGAAACACATCTCCACTGAGATCAAGTTTTGTTGTTGTTTTTTTAAATATATTTTATTGATTATGCTATTACAGTTGTCCCATTCCCCCCTTCATTCCCCTCCACCCTGCACACCCCCTCCCACCCACATTCTCTCCCTTTAGTTCGTGTCCATGTGTCATAAGTTCTTTAGCTTCTACATTTCCCACACCATTCTTGCCCTCCCCATTTATTTTCTACCCACCGTCTATGCTACTTGTTCTCTGTACCATGTCCCCCTCTCTCCTCCTCCCACTCCTCTGTTGCTAACCCTCCATATGATTTCCATTTCTGTGTTTCTGCTCCTGTTCTACTTATTGGCTTAGTTTGCTTTTGTTTTAGGTGTGGTTGTTAATACCTGTGAGTTTGCTGTCTTTTTACTGTTCATATTTTTATCTTCTTTTTCTTAGATAAGTCCCTTTAACATTTCATTTAATAAGGGCTTGGTGATGATGAACTCCTTTAACTTGACCTTATCTGAGAAGCGCTTTATCTTCCCTTCCATTCTAAGTGACAGCTTTGCTGGATAGAGCAATCTTGGATGTAGGTCCTTGACTTTCATTACTTGGAATACCTCTTTCCAGCCCCTTCTTGCCTGTAAGGTCTCTTTTGAGAAATCAGCTAACAGTCTGATGGGAACTCCTTTGTAGGTGACTGTCCCCTTATCCCTTGCTGTTTCTAGAATTCTCTCCTTCATTTTAATCTTGGCTAATGGAATTATGATGTGCCTTGGTGTGTTCCTCCTTCAGTCCACCTTCTTTGGGACTCTGAGCTTCCTGGACTTCCTGGAAGTCTATTTCCTTTGCCAGATTGGGGAATTTCTCCTTTATTATTTGTTCAAATAAGTTTTCCACTTGTTGCTCTTCCTATTCCCCTTCCGGTACCCCTATAATTTGGATGTTGGGACGTTTAAAGATGTCCTGGATGTTCCTAAGCCTCTCCTCATTTTTTTGAATTCTTGTTTCTTCCTTCTTTTCTGTTTGGTTGTTTCTTTCTTCCTTCTGGTCCACTCCATTGATTTGAGTCCCAGTTTTCCTCCCATCTCTATTGGTTCCCTATGCGTTTTTATTCATTTCACTTATTGTAGCCTCCATTTGTTCCTCTAATTTGTGAGCAAAATCAACCAATTCTGTGAGCTTCCTAATCACCAGGGCTTTGAATTGTGCATCTGATAGGTTGGCTATCTCTTTGTCACTTAGATAAATTGGCTCTAGGGTTTTGATTTGGTCTCCGGTTTGAGCCATTTTTGTTTCCGGTTGTTTTTTTGTTTTTGTTTTTGTTCTTTTTTTTTTGTCTAGTCAAGGCTGTTATGTAGTGAGGGGTGGAGCCTTAGGTGTTCCCCAGGGCAGGGCAGCCCAGTTGCTGGGTAGTGACTCTGTATGTGGGGGCGGGGCCTGAGAGGGAACAATGGTGCTTGCTTTGCTCTCTCTCGGATTCCAGTCCCTTCCGTTGCTTCCAGTTTGCCTGGATTATCTATGCGCAAATGTGGGACCACCTGGTCAGCCAGCCCCCTTGCACAGTCTCACTGGGTCTGCACAGCTGCCACCCTGTGCCCGGGGTCTGCTAGCTGCCGCCTGTGCACCTGGGATCTGCCAGCTGCTGCTGCCTGCCTGCCTGGTCCACACCTCCACTTTTCCTGCCTCGACTCTACCCCTCTTATCCGTCTGGATGAATGGTTGTTGGACTTCCATACAGTTCAATTTTCTATGAGCTCTGATTGTTTTCTTGTTTCTAAATCTTTGTTGTCCTTAATTTCAGTTGTGAGAGGAGGCACACGGTGTCCACCTACGCCTCCATCTTGGCTAGAAGTTGGGATCAAGTTTTATCTACTGTCCTGCTCAGGATAAGTGTGGTTCCTCAAAGTGGGATTCATTTGAATCCCTACAAAATTGTGTACAGGTGACCATTTCAGGCTATGATGGGGAGGGGGGATATGTATGTTGATGAAGAAGTGAAGGTAAAGAACTACATACAACATTTAAGTCAGACCTTAGCTGTATTAGAGATACTAGAGATCTCTCCCCCCCAGATTCGCTACATTCCTTTCAGCCTGGAGATGAGGCTCAAGACTTGGAAGACAGGATCCCCAGAAAGACAACTAGAAAAAAATGGACCGGAACCTGTGTCAAACAAACTTTCATTTCACATCTTGTGGGTGTTGGTACTCCCCTGGAAAGATAACTGAGGACCTGTGGTAACTCCACAGACAGGGAAATGTCTTCTTTAAAAACTCGAATGGAGCCCCAGCTGAAAACATGGAACTTCTGTCAACTGTACTAAATACTGTTCTAGATGAATTGCAACACTACCACTAATGTGTCTTATGCCTTTAGTCACATCAAATTGCTGGCAGGATGGTTTCTAATATGCGGAAGGGCTGTTTGTTCAACAGCAAAATGAGTTTTACATATTCTTATCTGCATTTATGTTGTGTTGGTTCATATTTCTTTAATTAAACTAATCTTGTAGACATAGATGATTAAAATCTAACAGGGGGGACAATGAGGGAACTCAAAGAGCTAAAAGATTTTAGCTTCAGTCATAGTTGATAGGCTTAAGTGAGTAATGTCTGTGGAAAGCTGGTATTCCAGGAACTGGAAGGCATGACCACATGGCTCCAGGAAGTTGACAAGCAATCCAACCCTGTGGCCCGTAGGGGCCTGCAAGCCATGGAGACGATGTCTGAGCCATTGTGTTCCAGGGAGGCAATGCTGTGACGCAGGTAAGGAACTGGTGATTGACAGGTAAAGAAGTGCTGGGGAAACTGCCACAGGGCTGCAATTCTTATCCAATTAACCTTTTTGCCAAACCCTTACCTACCCTTTCTTCTCCTTATGAAAAGGTCAGCTTGAGATGAGAAGTTAGGATGGTTTTTGAGGGCACATAATCTGCCATCTTCTCAGATGGTCAGCATCTGAATAGAGTGCCCATAAAGATTTTAAAAAATCGCTTTGCTCTGTTGAACAACCAAACTGACCCTGGGGTGACAACAGATTTGCAGGAGAGATGTTGGTGCATGGGAGATTGGTAAACTTTTCGGGAATGAAGGCATTTCAGGACACCATTTCCAGCGTCACCTCAGTTCCCAATCTCAATCAGGCTCTCCAAGGCTGCCACCTCAGGACACTCTGGAAGGCTCCCTTGCCCAGGAGGTGGGCAGGACTGCTGGCTGCAGAACGAGAGAGTCCCCTGCCTACACAAGCCAGCCTACTGCTCCCACCATTTTTGTTCCTTTTACCTGAACCCACACCAAAGGCACACCTTCCTGGGAGAAGCCTCAGTTACAGGAAGGGGCCCCCTCACCTCAGAGCTGTTCTGCTGAAGGACAATCAATCACCTGGGAGCTTAATAAAAATTCATACTCCCCGGCCTCTATCTGGTAATTCTGATTCAGTGGTCTGGGGGACTCCACCAGTGAGAAGAACCAAGTGGGCAGAGAAGCTGGGGATCTCGGCCACTGTGAGAAGTAAGGAGCGTTAGCAAATAGAGGTAGCTTTTAGATACCTCGGCATCAGGGTAGCTGACTTTGCCGTGAAGCAGGGCTGTCTTAGTCTGCTTGGGCTGCTATCAGAAAATACCATCTACTGGGTGACCTGCACTATAAACATTTATTCTCACAGTTATGGAAGCTGGAAGTCCAACATCAAGGTCCCTGATGAGGACCCATTTGCTTGCAGATGGCCACCTTCTTGCTATGCCCTCCCATGGTAGAGAGAGGGGGCTACAGTCTCTTCCTCTTCTTACATGGGCACTAATGCCAGCATTGGGGCTCTGCTCTCACGTTCTCCTCTAAACCTAATCACCCCCCCACAGGCCCCAGCTCGGTAACATCACACTGTGGATTAGTGCTTCAACAAGTGAATCTGGGGAGGGACCCATTCAGTCCTTAGCAAGGGGTCTGCACACAGGAGTGTGAGGCTTTCTGTTTGGTTGCTCAGTGAACAGCCAAGGAAGGGAGCTTGGAGTCCAGTCCCTTCTCGCCTCTGATCCCTAAGTCTCAGAGTTAGCCTCACGCTGGGTGGAGTGTTTGTTCTGAAACGCACCCAAGGAGAGGGCCACCAAGCAAAGCAAACAGAGAGCCAAGTGATGCTAGCCTACGATGGGGTATTTATGGCCTGTTTTATGGGATCCTGATAAGAAAGGACATAAAATAAAAGGCCATCCCTTTCCTCACGAGCGCAAAATAAGCTATTGACTATTCTAATAAATAGATGGAGATATGCTGTGCTTTATATCCTGGAAACATATATCCCATCCAATGAATTGTTGAACCCATTCAGGTACTGGGTACTACACGCTGGCGTAGTGTAAAACATTCATACGCATTAGCTCCTTTAATCTTCAGCTCAATGAGGTAGCTACTGTACCTCTGTCATCCCCATTTTGTACAGGAGGAAGCCAAGGTTCAGAAAAGCTAAGAAACTTGCTCAAGGTCACACAGGTAGCAAAATACAGAGGAAAGGACTTGAACCCATGTTTAGCTGAGTCCAATGCCCATGCTTTAAACAATTATCTCCCTATGTGTAAATTTAGAAATGTGGATACTTAAACCAAACTACTTGATCAGAAATAAATGACATCTTTTTAAATAAAGCTTTAGATGGTCTGAAGAATCTGTACAACCCTCCCTTAGGGGGTGAGCCTAGAGGGACAAGGGGGAGTTAGGTAACTCTGAGAGCCTGACACCAAGAAGAGACAGAACCTGGGGCCCAGACAGAAGTCAGCGGCTAGGAATGCTACAAAACCAGACCAGTGCAGAGGAAACCCTCATATACGACTGGCTAACTACGGCAGGACACTGTGGAATGTTCACAGGGATTATAATCCACCCCGTCCCCCTGCTGACTCCCAGATCCTTCCAGCTGCATCTTCCCTCCCACCTGTATCTGCCCTTCCTGCAGGTCCCAGGCAGGGAGCAGGTGCTGTGCATACCCAGCGCCGCCTTCCTGACCTCTGCCCGGGTGGACGCACCTTTAGCAGGTCCCAAGTGGCCGTGCCCTCCCAGGAGAGAGCCTGCATGCACCTGCAGGCCATTGGACGGCAGCCTGTCTCCCTGGCCAGCCAGGCAGAGCTCAGAGGAAGGGCTTCACTGGGACTTAACGTGACCCATGCTCCATCCTCTCTAGTAAGTAGGGCTTCCCTTCAGCTCCCAGGGAGAATTAATCCCAGGCTCACAGCCACTGGGAGGCATCTCCTTTTGCAGAGGAGGAACCTAGGACCCAGGAAGTGGATCTGTCAAGGAAGAGGCAGATTCCAGAGTCAGCCTCACCTAGGTTTCTCTCAGGACTCAGCCCAGCCTCTCAGGCTCTCAGGCTCCTCCTGAATTGGAAAGGCCTTCGGGGCTGTGGCCTGATAAGCTACACTGGTTATCATCACGGGTGCGCTCACCCCGTTAGTGTGAGAGGAACCCAGACCTCCCAGTTCTCAGCCTACGACTGAGCAGCACATGGCCAGAGACCGCCTCTCTTGGAAAAGTCCTTTCTTTCCTACTCCTCAAAATAGTTGAAAAGTGACTGGGAATGATCTAGATCTAACCCTTGACTTCAACTCACACAAAAGACAAGCCCTGTAGGGAAACAGCCAGAGGACAGGGGTGAGGGGAGGGCTCCAAGGGACCCTTGTCAGCCACAGCCCCAGGACAGGACAGGCCTGTGCTCCTTCTCAAACACACTTCTCTCCTTGTTGGGCAAAGAACTGCTCCTGCAAAGAGGGGCGGGGCAGGTGGCAGTGCATAAAGGGGGAGTAAATGGTGACGGAAGGAGGCTTGGCTTTACCCACAATACAGTATACAGGTGATGTGTTATGGCAGTGCGCAGTTGAAACTTATATAATTTTATTAACCAACATCACCCCAATAAATTCAATAAAAAACATTTTTTAAAAATTGCTCCTGCTACCATCTTGTACTTCCTCAGGGTATGAGGGAGACTCCCTTGTGGAGATGGGGAAATGAACCCATGTTCCCCGGTTCACCCACACCTCTGGGATTCACCAGAGGCCCCCGGAGTCTGGCCTTCTGGACAGTCTACATCCCAAGCGGAGGGGATGGTCAGAGACCTTCCTGGAGATGAGCCCAGAGATGAGGCCAGTCTCCAGGCCCCTTTTTCTCATGTGAGCAGGAGGCACCTCTGCTTCCTCCCAAACCTTGAACGTCCTAGATTATCCCTCCAGACAAGCAATGGATACACAAAAGTCGAGCCCAACCCTTCCCCCAACCCCACCCCATCAGAGTTTCTCAAGCCTCCCTGAGCTGGCACTGCCGGCACTGGAAACCCCAGCGATAAACCTCAGAGAAAAAGCAGGTGGAGGGGAAGGGGACAGGGCAGAGGTCATCTGAGAAGGCCAGGTCTGTGTACTGGGGCCCAGATAAACTTCCCTGGTCATAGGAACAGCCGAGATAACATTACCCAGCAGCTGTGTCTCCAGAAAGGTTTGCAATTAAACACCCTGCTTCCACACACTTTGGGGTTATGTTTCCCGGATGGAGTTTCCCTTCCTTCTGGACTAAAAAAGCCCATGGCTTCTAATTTACCCTGTCGCAGGCCATTCGGGCAGATGGCAGGCGCCTAGGAAGGCTCACGAGAAGACTGGCAACTCTATCCAGCTTCCCTAAAGAGGAAGCCCCGGAACCTCCTGTCCTCAGGCCACACTCGGCCTCTACAGACCGGGATCTCCACCACAGACACAGCCATGGAAGCTCCCAACAGCCCACCCACTCTGAGGCCATCTTGGGCCGCCTTCCTTCTGCTCAGCTCATTAAGCTTAGAAATGTCTGAGGCTTCTGAGACTTCCACAGCTTCCAAATCTTGTTCCTTTCAATAAGAAAGCAGCCTCGATGCAAATCAGGACCGCAGCTCAACGCCAGAGCTCGGAGAATGAAGCCCAGCCCTGTTCCTGTGGTGGGGTGTCCAAGATCGGACCTGAGCTGCAACCAGTTAACAGCACAAAGTTATGGCCCAGCCAGTCCCAGAAGGCCTAGGACCTGCCTGTGTTCAGTTAGAATGTGCCAGCAAGTACTGGACGTTCCACTTTGCTGCAGGGAAGCACAGTTAGAGACAGGAGTTAGCAACTATGGAGGAAATTGTGTATCTTTGTGGCACTGTGGCTCAGTCTACTAAAGAAGGCCTTCTTTTCCCTGGGCCCCAGCCAGCCGTGCCACCCTCCCCCATCCCCCACCCCATGACAACAGTTAGTTAGGACTAGGGCTGTTGATTTAGGGAGTAGCCCTCACTTAGAAACCTGGACTTGGAGGGCGACCTCCAATCCAGCATGCACACACACAGGTTGACTACAGGTTAACCTGTCCTCTGAGCACTACGCCAGGCTCCCTGTGGACCTCATGATTCTGGAGCAGTCACAGTATAAGTGAACCTCAGGTGAGCTGTGGGAGGGGCAGGGCAGGGTGGGGCGTGTGCCAGCCAACACTTCCCCCAGAACTGTGTATACAGCAGGCACCACCCAAGCAGGTGCTGCAGCTGCTGACCATTTGGCCCTCCTCTGGGAAAAGGGGCTTTTTATAGGTACACAGAGGGGCGGCTGTCATCAGGCTCCTGAGCAATACCAGACGCCTTCACGTTTCATGGGTGTCCATCACACTCACTGTCTGCCGTTGTTTGCACAAATTGCGGGCCTTGATTGTTTATTGAATTTGGAGGGTAGAGGGTAGGCAAGAGGGTCCGGAGGAAGCCTCCCTATCACTGGTGCCTCCGTTTATGACGCTACAGAACAGGGATGGCAATGGCTACCTCACTTTGGGCTGTGGTGAGGATTCCGTGAGCTAACCCTGTGCATCTTCCCACCTGAATGGAAGCTCCCTGAAGGCAGATCACGGCATGATCATGGCAAGTCATGCTCAGCATGTGTGACACCTTACACATAAGGGGTGCTCACTTTATGTCCGCTGAATAAGTGAAGGAACAAAGCAACCAGTGGATGTCAAGTGAGTGCTTACCTGGTGCCAAGCTGAAGACTGAGGCCAAGTCCTCAGCCTCCAGGCCCGTATGGCTCAGCTGGCACAGCCAGACTCACACTGACAAATCAAGTAGGGCAGGGTGGAGGGATGGGGCGGCAGTGGGTGAGGCTCAGAAAGGACCAAGGGCAGTGTTGGCATCGCAGAGGAGGAAGAAGGCTTTAAAAGCACTTGATGGGTTGAAATTTTAGCTCCAACGCTTCCCCACTGTGTGAGCTCGGGCAAGTGTCTTAAGCTCTGAGTCAAGGTGTCCTTAGCTACAAAGCATGGCTCACAGTGGGAGCTTCCCTTCAAATATGACAGTGCACATGGGGTGCCCAGCACAGGACCTGGCACATGGTAGGTGCCCGATGCACGTTAGCTACTTAGAACCCAGGAAGAGGGAGACGGTGAACTGGCTTCTTTTCCTTGACCATCGGATAGCAACAGGAGTAGGAAAAGAGCAGGAAGTGGGAAGCAGGGACAGGGAAACACACACAGAGGCGGTGGACCCACGCCTAATAACGAGCTGGCCTGGGAAAGCAGAAGAGGGACAGCAACTCTGTTGCCCAGGCAGGGAGAACAATGGCCCCCTCAGGAGCGCCTCTGTGAAAGGACTAGTGAGCTGGGGCAGGCCCCCTGGAGTCAGAGGCTTTTTTTCATGTTTCCTGGAGGGAAAATGAGCATATAGATTTCTAAACTCTACACGGACCATCAAAGGTTCGGTGTCAAAGCTCTGTCCTTCCAGGCCCCAGAACTAGAAGAGAAACATCAGGAAGAGTCCGTTTTTACCAAGTTTTTTCTTACATGTGTGAACTCTCGGTTTCCTTAGGAGTAACGATAGCCACGCCCACTGATTGAGCACTTACTACGTTCCCGGTATCACGAAGCACTTTATTCACGTTATCTCATTTAATCTTTACAATGATTCTATGAGGAAGGTATTGTTAACATCTCCAGTTCATACATAAAGACACCTAGGGAGGTAACTGATCCAACTGAGGTCAGATCAGTGGAGTGTGCTGGAGCTCAGGTTCAAAGGCGGAGTTGGCTCCAAGGCTTGACCCCTTCATCCTCTTCAATAGCTACAAAGGAACAAGGTAGAGTCTCTGCCTCAAAGGTCTGCCTCGTGATTCACGCCGCTGACCTGACACCTGCTGCTTCACGAGCCGGTGACTAGTCGGGACTGAGGCCACCTGGACGGCAGGTGGGTAAGGAACCCTAGTGGGGACCAGCGCTCTAATTTTCCTGGTTTAGATTCAACCAGATCAGCTGCATGAAAAGCTGTCACTCTCTCCGAGCCTCCACCCCGCATCTGGAAAGCAGGGGTAGTGCTACCTGCCTCACTGTGAAGGTCGATGAGAACACGAGTAGGAACACAGTAGCTGCTCAATAAGGATGAGCTCCTTTCCCCATCTTCCCCTTCAGAGTGCCTGGCATGATCTTTTGCACTCTTAGAATTTTAGCCTCTCTGGTGAAAGTTTCCAGAGTCGCCAGTTAGCCTGGGTTCTACAGAGACACCCACTTTGGGTTTCCAGAGCTCTAAGCACGGTCCCTGAGAACACATGGTCGAACATTTGGACCTTCCTCCCTCCAACACTGCCTCCACCCTCTGGTCTCAAGCCAGCTTATCAGAGCAAACAAGTCTGACCACCTTGAACCAGCAGGTGCTCCTACAGAAAGGCCCAGCAATGGACAATGGATATCTTGGGCAACGCCTAGGATCCCAGAGAGGGTGGCCCTGTGCCAAGGCTAAGACGAGGAGGATCACTCCACTGTGGATATTGATAAAAGCTCCAGATGTACAGTGACATTCAGGAGCTAGAGTCCTGGAAACCTTAAATGTATCCTCTCTTGAACTGTACGGAGGATCACGCTCCTGGGCTTCCACGGGCTTGGATACAGCCCAGTGGATCTAGGAAAGGGTTGGAGAGGAGGACTGTCACCCCACACACTCCCAAACCAATGACTGACCAGGACCTGCTGACCCGGACACACACATCCTGTGAACGTGCCTCACTCCATCGTCACACCCTGGGGAGCAAGGCAAAGGTTAACACACACAGTCTGGCTTCCTCTTCCTGGGAAACACAGTGGCTGGGCAAGGCCAGAGGCCGGCGCCCCCTCCACACACAGCCTGCGGGGGAAATGACCCCACCGTTTCCTCCCCACCGGCTGCCACGCTCACATAGCCCTCTGCGCTGTGCTCAGCAAAGCTCAGCTTTTGACACAAGGTTAATAACTGTCATTAGGTGTTTTATTGCATGGGGTGGACTGAAGCAATGTTTTTGGAGAGCATTTTGGCCATCTCTACCCCAAATCTGCGTTCCCTTTCACACAGCAATTTCATCTCTAAGAATTCACCCACACGTGTGTGTGTGTGTGTGTATGTGTGTGTGTTGCTTGTGTAAAGATGTTCATTGCTGCACTGTTTGTAACCACAAAAAGGGAGGATTATTGAATGTCTGTTGATTTAAAAAATGGTCAAGTTAGGATTCATACATGTGTTAAAGACAAGATGGGTCTTTCTGTGTCACTATGGGAAAATGTCCACAGGATAGAAAGGAAAAAAGATTACAAAACAGCATGTATCCAACATGTGGGGAGGTATGTGTGCGGGGGTTTGTGTGTACACGAATGCATATACATTGTAAAACTGGAAAGAAACCAACAAGCCAGTAACAGCAGTTATTTGGGTTCAGATAAGGAGAAATGCAGTAGTTTTACTTTACACTTTGTACATTTCTTTATAATTTTACTTCTGTTGAACCTGTATGGCTCTCACACAAGGCTGTCCAACCTTTTGGCGTCTCCATGCCACAGTTGTCTTGGGTCACACATTAAATACATTGCAACACATGATCACAAAACAAATCTCATAATGTTTTAAGTAAATTTACGATTTTGTGTTGGGCCACATTCCTAGCCATCCTGAGCCACATGCAGCCCATGGGCCACCGGTTGGACACCCCTGAGGGAGATTCCATCTTATAAAACAATTATATCCTCTTAGCCTGTTCTCTGGCCAATGCCAGCTCTTAGAAGCCAAAGTTTAAAACCTTGTCTGCACACACAGTTACCTGGAGTACTTTAAAACACAACCACCCAGGTCCCACCCCACACCATTGAAATCAGGATCTTGGAAGCTGGGGTGAACACTGGTGGTTTTCAGGGCTCACCAGGTGAGTTGATTGGCTGTTATAGGTTGAAAACCACGAAGGTAGACCAATACAAAAAAGATCACTGGACTACTAAAAAAAAATACTCTTTAGCTAGAAAGCAACATTAGAGTAAGATTTGTATTATGAAGAATAAGTTAGGAAGTCTGTAGTCAGTGCTTTTTCTCAAACTTCTGCCTCCAGTTTGGAATTCACCAGCTCAAATGGGGAAAAGAAAACAAGGAGACTGGGGTTTCTGAGTTTGAGCCGGAGCTGTGACTCTGCACTCTTTGGCAGCCTGTGGCCGTCCCCACCTCTGTGGGGCCCTACATCAGTGACTGAGGGTCAGAGTCCAGCCCTTCTCGGCTCCAGGGGGAACAGCTGAAAGACTTAGAGGTGCTGAGCCCAGAGAAGCATTCAGGAGACGCACGACAGCTGGTTTCAAATATTTAAAGGACCATCAATACGGAAGGTTCAACTCCCATTGTAGCCAAAAGAAGGCAATGGATAGTAAGTGCAAACTGTAGGAAAGCAGATCTTTGCCCAATGTCGGGAAGAAGTTTCCAACCAGAATTGCCCAAGGGTTGAAGGGGCTGTCTTGTGAAGTAATGGGATCATCAGGGCAGGGGATGAGTGACCACTTATCTATGATGTTGCTGGAAAATCCCTGCCCACTCGGCCCTCCATGAGGCCAGCAGCACTTAGAAAGAAAGTTTTAGCAAAATCCACCAGGGATGCAACTCCTTCAACAAAAAGTTTTCTGCTCTCAACAGACAATGACCAAACAGCAGCCGAGTGCCAGGCCCTGCACCAGGTGCTGGACATACCTGCAGGGAGCCTGGCAGTCTGTCCTCAGGACATGTGTGGGGAGTGTCAGACATACAATCATTTCCAATGGTCCGATACAATGGAGAGCGGTGACAGAAACTGACTGCAGTGAAGGCAGCTCCTTCGACAGATGGAAAGGCCTCTCTCAAGAGAGGAGGTTTGAGCTGAGACCTAAAGTCAGAGAACGAAGCACTGCTTGCCACCTGGGGTAGGTGGTGTGGGTGGGACCTCAATGTGACTCAATCAGAAAGGAAACCCACCTCACATCATATACACAAATCAACTCAAAATGGATCAAATACCTCAGTGTGAGCAAGAAAACTATAAAAGTCTAAGAAGAAAACATAGGCACAAATCCTCGTTGACCTTGGTCTAGTCAAGGGTTTCTAATATATAAAACCAAAAACAGCAATCAAAAAAAAAAAGAAATAAACTGGAGTTCAGGAAGATTGAAAAAACTTTTGTGCTTCAAAGGACACCAGCAAGAAAGTGAAAAACCAATTTACAGCAGCGATTTTCAACCAGTGTGCCGCGGCACACTATGGTGCCACGAGAAATTTTAAAACGTGCAATACCCTGCCCTGGCCAGTGTGCTCAGGTGATCGGAGCGTCGTTCCATACATTTTTATAAATGTTGGGGGTTCGATTCCCAGTCAAGGCACATACCTAGGTTGCGGGTTCAATCCCTTGTCGTGGCACATAATGAGAGGCAACTAATCGATGTTTCTCTCTCTCTCTCCCTCAAATCAATAAACATATTAAAAAAAAAAAAATTTAGCTCTGCCTGGTGTGGCTCAGTGGATTGAGTGCTGGCCTGAGAACCAAAGGGTCACCGGTTTGATTCCCAGTCAGGGCACATGCCTGGGTTGCAGCCTACCTAATTCTAATCAAGACCCACTGCCTTCTTTCTAGAAGCCTCCGTGGACTGCCTCTGCCCCTTCATCTGGCACACAGCAAGCTTGTTTAGGTAGGGGTCACATGATGTCCGTTAGCCTAGGAGGAAACTTATCTTGGGCCTCTGAGATCCCCACGTCACAGATCATGAATACTGGCACATAACAGTTGTACCTGGCTGATCAAGGAAAAACCCTGCCTTGAAGTGCACCTGGTTTCCCAGGCTCATTGAGAAGAAATTGGTTTCTCTTCCACTGTGGACTGGAAAGAGACAATGGCGGCAACATCTTGCTCTTTTGCCTGAACATTTTGCTGGCCCCGAAGAGTGTGTGTGTAGTAAAACTTTCCCCATCGAGCAGCAAAACTGGAATGCCATCAGCTCCTGCTTGGCTTCCAGGATAGAGAAACTGCACTAAAAATCCGCTAACCCTGCCCTGACGTTGGAAGCACCAACAAGAGAGTTAACTGCAGAACTAGGTGAGAGCTGCTCATCTCTAGAAACACGTTTCTCCGCCTGCTCATGGTCCTGAGCCTGCAGTTTGGTCCAGCCTCCTTTCATCGGGCCCCCTGCCCCATGCCCTCCTCCAGGCCAAACAGCCTCTCTGCCCACAGCGCTCTCTCTCTTTTACTGAAGCCCTCAAGGGCACCTGTAGCTACAGCGTCCACTTCAGCCAATTCCATGCGTGTCCATCCCCCCAACCCCTTCCTAGAAACTGTCCTCAACTGTTCCACAACAGTTGAAAGCAAGGATTTTATCTGACTTCCCCTGTTTGCCCGACAACATCTAAGGATACTGGGCACCAGGTCAATCCTCAATAAAGACACGTCACTTCTGTCTGATAAAATTCAGAACAGTCCAGGAAAGCAGCATTGAGTGCTCCCAATGTGCCGGGCTCTGCTCTAGGCAATCGACCCAAAGTCAAATAAAATACAGTCTCAGCCCCAGGGCAGCTCCTAGACCGGTGAGAAAGAGCAGCACCAACAGGTAATTTGCCAAGGAGGCTAGACTGAGAGACATGCATGACCCTGGGGAAACCAGAGGACCGGCACCGAGTGCAGACGTTTGCTGGAGGAGGTGATGCTGGAGGTGAGGTGAAAATGAAAGATCAGAAAGGTAAGCAGGGCTAAGGCGAGGGGGGTGACCATGGTGGGAGGGTGTCCTAGGCAGAAGAAAGGTCACAGGCCAAGGCTGGGGGGTGGGGACGGGCGTGCAATGGCCTGAGCTGGGGGAGAACCAGGAGCAGCTGGGGTGGCTGGAGCCCCAGGCCAAAGGCAGTGAGTGGCAGGCAGTGAGAAGAAGAGGCCCTGGCTCTGAAGCTTGTGGGAACGTCGGGGGCAGGAGAGAGTTGGAGGGGAGGAAGGCAGAGAAGCAGAAGTCAAAGCTGAGGAGTTTCTTGGGTGGGAAACTTGGGATGGTTTGGGATTGGAGAGGGAGGGCAGAACAGGCACACGTGGAGATTTAAGGACTGAGGGAGGAGATGAGGATGAAGAACGCCTGGGTAAGGAGCAGGCACAAAGGTGAGGCCAGGCCTGGTGGTAGGAGAGGGCAGGCTGTGACATTCATGGGGTCCGAGAAGGAGAGAAGGGGAGATGGGAGCTTAGGAGAGGACACCTGAAGATTGAGAAACCCCAACCGTGAGGCTTCCGGGACCCCAGGTGGACCACATTTGGGCTTCAAGGGAATGACTGGCACAGATCTCAGAGTTGGGATTGGGGAGACCCCAGTTCCTGGCAGCACGAGATGCACTGCTGCTCACTGTTGGACAGTGCAGAGAGTGATGGAGACCTAAGGCCATTCGATGCAGGGAGACCATCAGCAACTTTGAAAAAGGAAAGGGACCAAGCGCTAGAAGTCGCAGGCTTTGTTTCACGCTCAATTCGTTCCCAGTCTCCAGATCTGAGAGCAGACCTTATAAACCTCCTCTCCCTCCCCCAAACTTGGCTCAGAACACAGAGCCATTTGGAATGAGTAAAGGGGTACCAGGCCACGTCTTCTGGGCCCCAGCCCATGTCTCCCTGCTCCTTCCTGCTGCGTGGCCAGAGGAGACCCCTCTTCTCTGCCACAGCCAACTCCAGGACGTCATTGGCTCCCTGTCCCCTCTGGGAGTGGGAGGAAGGACCTGCCAAGCCGGTTGGAGAAGAGCCTCGCACAGCGGCCAGGGAAGCCTGCCAGAGGCTGCATCTGGCCGGGCTTCCCGCACCGATTCCCCATCTGGCCAGGCGCGGAGGTGAGATAGAAACACACAGCCGACCTCCCCCTGCTCCCCCCCCCCCCGTGTTCCCCCTGCAAAAGTCACGTCATCCAGGCATTCCCTTGGGGAGGGTGGTCCCCTTCCTCTGACCTCAGCCTGTTTCACTTGGCCAGAGCCCACCCCCAGGGAGCAGGCCCCCTCCCCACACCCTCGCTCACACCCAGGCCCATGCAGGGAAGGGCGTGAGCTATAGATTCCAGCCCTCCCAGGCCGTACACCAAAGCCCCAAGTAAGGGCCCCCTCTCCCAGCCCTGTATTCTGAGGTGCCAGCTGTGCTGCTGAGGGGGGCAGGGAAGCTGGGGGTTTGGGGCACTTGGCCAGAATACCACATCCCCACCTCCCACCCTCTATGTGGAATCTCTCTCCAGCTTCAACCAAGGCATCAGGGCTGCGGAGGAAAGATAGGGAGACCCAATGTGTGGCACCCAACAACTTCCAGTAGTAAATCCTAGCTTTGCTCCTTATTTAGTGTAAGAGTTTGGGCAAATTATCTAATTTTCTCTGAGGCTCCCTTTCCCTGCTTGTAAACGGAGGTTAATAAGAGCACATGCCTTGGACAGTTTGCATAAGGATTACATGAGGAAATGCACGCAAAGTGCTTGGTTAGTACCTGCACGGCCGAAATAAACGCCCTGCTGTGGCAGTTCATTCTTTGTGTTTCCTGGCTTCCTCCTGACAGTGGCCCCAGGGGCACAATCTCTGTCAGCGTGCTCCAAATACTGTACAAGTGATAAATCTGTTCTCCCTCAAGTCATCTTTCTTATTTATGTTGATATTTATTTACCCAGGGAAACAGACAACTGACCATTTCTGGATGTTATACTTACTGTGTACACCAACAACTTTGAGTACATTTTTTATTTGGAATACACTCTCTAATGGGGTGCTTCCTGTGCAGATATGACCCCCCCGGCAGTCCAAGCTCCCCACAGAAACTCTGGACTCTCACATAGCTGCTCTCAGACACAGGTCCTTGTTTGTCATCCCACTATGCTCGCTATCCCCCCGATCCCAGAAGCAGCAGGTCTGACACCAAGCCCCCAACACAGCTATACAATCACAAACCCTACTCTGACGTACCCCCCAGCATGGGGATGGGGGTGGGGCAGGACTTTTACACCTGTTCACAGCAAGCTCAGGACAGCCCTTTCAGGGGCCAGGAGGCAGCCCCAGAGGAAACTGATTTGAACACCACCAAGCCCCATTGGAGACCACTCCCCAGGAACAACCCTCTGAATGCAAAGTAATAAGTTGAACTTTCCACCAGAAAATTTTTAAATGGGCCCGGAATGTAAATAGCATTTATCCAAAAAGAAATGCAAATGGCAGATCCATCATGAAAAGATACTCAAACTCATGTGTCACTGAAAAAAAAAGAAATCAGAACTACAAGACATTATTTTTCTTTAGCTGACTGGCAAAACATTCAAGTTGGGTAAGCCCCAGGGCTGATGAAGACATGGGGAAATAGATACGTCTCATTCGCTGTAGGAGAGATGTGAATTCTTTTCGGAAGGCCATTTGCCAACATATATCAAAATGAGAAATGCAAACCCCGTTTGACTCTCCAATCCCCCTGCTAGAAACTGATCCTGGAATAAACTCAAAAAAGTGTGTCAAGTTCTATGTTCAAGGACATTTTTGGCATTATCCATCAAGTTGTTCCAGGATACTGGTGGAATTAAATAGTTTGCAACTATCCCAAGAGCGAGATTGTCTACATTTGCCCACAGGAGCATTACCAAGGGAGAAGCAAAAAGAGCAAGTGCAGAAGAACCAGTTTTCTGCATACTCTTAATTTAAGGCAGTGCTGGCTTTGTCTAAGAAAGTGTCATTCCTTACTCTGGCTTTTATCTGTCTGGCTTTAACCACTCCCCTTACAGGACTGGGAGCCTGGCTCCTGGTCAGCCAAGTGACAGAGCACAGCAACTTTCATGGCACCTGAGGAAGGGGTGGAAGCCACCCTTCCTCACACAGTGAGAAAGCAAGTCCCACACAGCCTCAATGCCAAAGGCAGCCACCCACACATGGACCCTGCGAACGCAGGCACAAATCCTGTGCACAGGCACACGTAAGGCTCCATCTTACAGGAGAAGAGGCTGAGGTTCCAAGGGGTTGACTTGCCCAAGGTTACAGTCAGGATGTAGTAGGCTTGGACTCCAACCCCTGTGTTCTTTCCAATCCATGGCACAGCCTCAGGCCTCACACTACACCTCACTGACTCCTGGAAAGCTGAGGGAGCTTGGGGAGTCCCAGGGGTGGGAGGAGCCTGCAGAGGCAGCTATGCTAAGAGAAGGAAGGCCAGAGGGAAGGGGGCAGGCCTCCGCTGGGACAGTGGTTTGCCAAGGCCTCACTCACCATTGCAGTGATGAGAAAAGACATCTCAGCACTACACCCCAACACCCCGCCCAGGAGCGCTCCCTTGGGCTGGAGGCTACTCCCTGGCAGGCTCCCCCTGCCAGCTGGAGGCTACTCCTGGCCCCTAGGAGGAAGCTCACAGGCTTGCCAGGTTTTTTTGTTTTGTTTATTTTTAGAGAGAGAAAGAGAGGTAGAGAAACATTAGTGTTCAAGAGATACATCAATCAGTTGCCCCTCGCACACCGCCTGCTAGAGACCTGGCCCGCAACCCAGGCATGTGCCCTGAATGGGTATGGAACTGGTGACCTTTCGGTTCACAGGCCCATGCTCAATCCACTGAGCCACACCAGCCAGGGCTTGCCAGGCTATTTTGAAAGCTTGAAGGCTTGGGCAATGCGCCCATCGTGGCACTCTCCTGGGCGACCTCTCCCCCATTAACCCTCAGGATACCGTCTCCCTTCTGTAGGAGCCAGCAGAGGACACAGGAAATGTCCAGAAGGCCCTGAGGGGAGAACAAGCAGGGATGGAGTCTGGTTCTGTCCGTGGTTTTGGCCAACTCAGTTCACTCCTTTGGGCCTTAGTTTCCTTGTTGTTAAAATGCGAAGATACGGAAAAGAGTTGTGATATGTGTGCTAATGTGCTCTCCCTCACCTCACTTCTAACAGTCCCTGTTTTCTGGGCTCTCCTGTGGCTGGGGGAGGCTTATTTGGAGGAGTTCTGTGGCAGGCCAGAGCGTGGCCCCCGCTGCAAGCAACTCCAGCTTCCCGCATTGAGACTGAGTCAGCTGGGAGGGGAGGGGGACTTGGAGTCGAGGCTGGGGCTCACGTCCAGCTGGGTCGTCATGGGCTCTGTGACTTTGGACCAGAAGTGCTCAGGTTCTAGAGGAGGCTCTGGGAACAGCCTCCTGCTATGGGGGATGGCCACCCACCCAATCCCCCTGCCCCCAGGCCCTGACGCCACCCCCTTGACCTACACGAATGGGAATCTCAACAGAGGAGTAGAGGGAGCAAGAGTGCTGTCCCAGGGGTTTCAGCCACGACTGGAAAGGGCCACGTTGGCCAATCAGAGAACAGGAGACTGAGGCTCTCAGGACCAGAAGGAAATCCCAAAGGTCACTGAGCCCTGCCCTGTGCTTGCGTACACCCAGCAGTGACAGGGAGGTCACAAGTAAGGCAGTCCATTCAACCTCTGGGCTGCTGACCATCTGGACATTTGCACCTAGAATGATCCGAATCTACCCCCTGCCAGCTCCTGCTCTGCCCACTGGTTCCACCGTGGGACCACAGAGAGCAGATCAAACTCCTCTCCTGAAGGAAGGCATTTCGCATGCTCCCTCTGCCAGCATCTCTCTCCTCTGCTCCAGGCTGCCCTCTCCACTTCCTCCTGGGTCTCCCCCCGCCCCACTGCCCTCCTTGTAGCCTGCTCTCACAGTGTACCCTGGAGCCGAACCCACCTTTCCGGGTGCAGACACAGAAGGCAGAATGGAGGCAGATTCTTACCACCTCCCTCCCTCCAAACTTCCCAAACCCTGAACTTCCATGAGTGCGTTCAAAGAAAGGTGAAGTCCGTGAATGCACGCCCAGGATCTGAAGAAGCATCGTACTGCTGACTTCCCCTGAGCTCCCAGGCCACCCAAACCCTGACACTCTTGCTTCCCGGAAAACCAAGCCTGTTGCCTACACCTGGGCCACTGATTTCTCGGGTAAAACCCCACTACAGGTATGCCTATTTCATTCCAGTCTTCTGCAAGGCAGTTTTGGAAGCTGGCTTGTTGTCTCTCTCCTTCCTTCCCATGGCACCTTATAAATCTGAGCAGGATGACATCAAAATCTCATCTGAGTCACTGACAAACATTTTTGATCAGAGTCAGCAAACAGAGCCCTGTGGCACACCCCCTAGAGGCTCTTTCGGGTCAACACCAGCACACTTAGCTTAGTTCTGCATGAAGCTGTGCATCTGGGTGCTCCTGAGCAAATCACCATTACATATAACAAATTATTTGATTTTTCAAGCCATCAGAGAGGCTTTCTATATGAAAGAATCATCAGCAACTTTTTTCGTAAAATGAGAAATCCTCCTGTAGATTAAACAAATCACAAATTGACCTGGTCTGCATGCCCAGAGTGTCATGAAATCTAGCTAATAAAGACACCTACATTTGCAAAGACCTCACCATGTGCTGAGCATTCCAGGTATGAAGACATTGGGATCATCACTCCCATTTCGCAAGCAGGGGCACCTGGGCTCTGAAAGGTTGCCTGACTTGCCTAAGGTCACATAGATATAAATCCAGAAGCACGACCAGTTCTGTCAGACTCCAAAACTTCTGCTCTTTCCACTGTGCAATGCTGCCTCTGGGGTTTCCTTACAAAAGTCTCTACACAGTTACGTATCTTCTCTGGACTGAGCCCAGAGCCCCATCCCAGCCTCCCAGTGTGCTCCCCAGCTCCTTCCTGCGAACAGACAGCTTCAGACCCACTGGGAACATGGAGACATTGGGAAACAGAGAAGAGCCCAGGATTCCAGTGGAACCAGCTCCCAACACCAGCATGCTTTCCCCTAGAGAGCACAATTTCTGCCAGTGCTCCATGCACACACTAAAACCTGGCAGCAACCCAGGGCCCCTTCTGTTCAGGGTCTGCCCACCAAGCAGGCCCTGTTCAGGAGCAAAAGCCGTTCCTGGGTTCCACCTCCACTGCCTGTAACATGGGTATCACAACAATGAAAGGGAACTGCCTTCAGGGGCTGTGGTGAAGACCCTGAAACACCCACCTCATTCCCTCCCACCACCGAGCCTTTGCCAAACGTTCTTCCCTCTGCCCGGAACCCCATTCTCCGACCTTCCAAATTTGCACAGCTGTCTCCTGTTCATGCTTCAGAGCATCCTGTTGCTTTCCAGTTGGTTCCTGATCTCAGTCCCTCGCTGCACATCCATATATGTGACTCTGGTTAATGCTTGTGGCCCAGCCACTCTGTAAGCATTCTCCTCAACTGGAATGTAATTGTTTTGGTTTACCCAGGAATCTGCAACACTTGACATGCTGCCTGGTAAACAGTAGGCACTTAATAAATGCTTGATGGATGAATGGAAAAAGATCAGAGACAATAGATATAGGCATGCTTTTCACAAGGCCAACATGGCTGAGCCAATGCATGGTCGCCATTAGGGAACTGGGAGATGAAGGTAAGCAGGCAATTAAAGGGTGTGTTTTGCCCTGGCTGGATTGAGTGCTGGCCTATGAACAGAAAGGTCACCGGTTCCATTCCCAATCAGGGTACATGCCTGGGTTGCAGGCCAGGTCCCCATTTGGGGGGATGCAAGAGGCAACCGATCAGTATATCCCTCACACATCGATGTTTCTCTCCCTTTCTTTCTCCCTCCTTTCCCCTCTCTCTAAAAGTAAATAAATAAAATCTTTTTTAAAAAATAAAGGGTGTATTTCATATTGGGCAGAAGGTAGGGAGCAGCAGAGTGTGGAAGAGAGCGTGGGATGCACTCAGGTCCTTTCAAAGGAGATGTCCCACGGCTAATCTGTCATCTTGACAGGCTCACACCCACTGTAGATGACCACACCTAATGAATTACCCAGCAAGTCCAAGGTAGAGGAGGGGCAGAAGGAGATGGAAGGATGGGAGGTGGACATCACTTCCTTGGAACCAAGGAAACTTGGCCTTCAGCAGCCAGTATGTGTCATTAGCTATCGTGTGGAGGCGATGGACTTGGGATGGTGATGAAGACTGGGCCAATCACTCACTCGTGGGAAAGCTGGTGGAATTCCTGCTGCTCCCCAGGCCCTCCTGCTTCCCCTGGCTTGGATACTTGCTCCTTCCTATCTCCCTCCTTACCCCATACCACCCCCTCCAAGACCTTCCGTCCCTGACAATTCTGCTAAAATCGAGTCTCTATCGGTTGGGCAGAGAGAATGTGCGCTGGAGTTAGACACAGGAGGTCAAGTCCAGCTCCGCTTCCCGTAAGCTGTGTGGTGTTGAACAAGCTATATAACCTCTCTCAGTCCAGTATTTGTGAAATGAACCTCGCAGGGTTACTATGAGAATTAAAAGAAGTCATGGATACAAGGCATGGAGCACAGAGCCTGGCTCACGGGATGCTCCACGCCCCACGACTTCCTCCCAGTCCCCCCTAGGACACCCATGCAGTTTCAGTACCCTATTCTGCTGGGCCCAAGAATTATCTTTCCACATGAGGACACATCCTCTCTACACCCAGACTGTGAGATTTTTGAGGGCAGGGCTGTGTCCTGGCCATCTCTGCACAGTCCTCAGACAGAGAGGGCAGTGCTGAGAAGCACAGGCCCAGATTGGAACCCCAGCTCTGTCATGCACTGTCTGTGTGACCATGGGCAAACCATTCCTGCTTGCTGGAGCCTCTGCTTCCTCTCTGTAAAAACGGCGATAACGAGAGTTGATGGTAAAGTCCTGCCTTGGAGAGGGCTGGTGTGAGGCTTCCATGAAGGTCCCCGTGTACAGAGCTTTACAGTTGCTGGAGGAGAATTCAACAAAAGCTGGAGACCATGCTTATCCCCCTAGCAGGCCCCAGTGTGGTGTGTAGGCACATCTTCTGGGAGTGAGGGAGGGAAGTTTGTAAGAAAGTGCTTCGGTTCTGTTTCTCCCTTTTGAGTAAGGGCAGGGCCAGCTGAGCTGATGCATCACCCTCCAGGTAGCTATACCTGGCCGAAGGAGAAGGCTTGGGCTAAGAGAAAGCTCGATGCTAGTACAAGTGCCAAGTCCACACCAGCAGAAGGAACAAGAGTCCATTTCCACACGTGGGAGTTCTTCCTGATGATTCACGGACAACATTCTCAGGTTTAAGAACAATATTCCCATGTTGCAAGTCCGCTGAGGGATTTTACTGCCACTCCTCAAAAGAGCTTCCCCCAGCTCGTGAAAGCAGGCGGGCCAGCCACTTAGAACTGGGTCAACTTTGAAGCATTGCCCTCCCTGAGATAAGCCAGCCTAACTTTTTAATAAAAGCAAGATGATTCCTGGTCTCCTTCCAATGAAAGTTAGGCTGCCTGGCCTTAGAGCTTTCCCCCAGCTTCACAAGCTCAACCTCTTGAAGGGAGGTGGGCTGGAGAAGCCAGAATCTCAGCACTCAGATATCCCACTTCCGGGTGAGGGGGCCCCTCCGTGGCCGAGACACAGCCTGGAGCCCAAGGGCAGGGCCTCTGCTACAGCCATCAACCCTATAGTCGGAGGGTCCGTCTTCATTTCAGACCCAGGATGAGGAGTCTCTTCCTGCGAATCTGCCTTTCGGGTCTTGTAAGAACAAAGAGTGTCTCTGTTCTGCACTTCCTCCCCCTCCTCCTAACCTCACCCCCCGGCCCGAGTCACAGTTGGGCCATTGCTGGCTGAGCCATGACACATACATTGGTGCATTAATTTATTTCCCAGGCGAAAGGCACTGTCATGACTTCTGCAGCCGCATATGGAATAAACACACACGCACACTTTCTCTTTTCAATGGAGCAGTCACCTGTTTACAGCTCATGCGGTCTCGATAGTTCTTCCTCCTTTTGAAGTCTCCACCACACCTTTTGCCCACTGAGTGGCAAGTTCCAGGAGGCCGGGTTCTTATTTTCTTAACGCTGTGGAAATATGTGGCCTTTCCCCTAATATTTAGCTTTCCTGATACAATACATAGACGGCACTCTTTTAATGCTGTGTTTGCAAGGGACTGTTTATTTAATGGCGATCTGTAGGATACCACACACCGCTGTGGGCGGCAAGCCCTGCAGGCGGGGGTGGGGCGAGGAAAGGAACCATCTAGAATGTTGTGCTCCCAGCCCAGGCTGGGGCACATGCAGGCATCCAGTCTTCTCTGGAAAGTGTAGTTTATTATGTCTCTTTTAAGTTAAAGAGGCTCTCAGTCACTTCCCCAAGACCCCTCCCACCCCAAAAAGCTATAAATGAGACTAAAATGAACACTTGTGAGGGTAAGAAGGTAATGCCACTTTTTAAAGGAAGGATTGTTTGTTTTTGCTTTTTTTAATAGGTCTGGTTCTAGTCTTTGAAGATGGTGGATTAACGTGTAATCCTGCAGCAACCACCCAACGAGTATTTACTGAGCACCTGCTAAGTGTAAAGCTCTGTGGCGCAAGGTGGGGGAGGGGGGAGGGGTGCTCACAGTGCAATAGAAGAAATCAGGCAAACACGTACCGTGTACCTAACATAGGACCTAAAGCCACATTTAGGCCTTCCTGGAACCAGAAAAGGTATGAGATCCAATAGTAGCAACTGTCACAGGACAGTGATCATCATTGTGAATCACAGAGGGTTCAAGCCAAAGGTTGGATAGTATTAGGTAGGATTCTTTTCCTATAATTATCCCCCCAGCAAATAAGCCCAACTTATTTCCATTTGCAAACCAGGCTGCAGGCCACAATTTAAACGGAGCTAAATCCCAAACCTGGTTTCTGTGATGGGAGGAACACCCTGGGGGAGGGTCTGCAGCCCTCCCCCCACCCTGGGCAGCGCAGCAGAAGCAAGGCCTTCCAGGGGCTGTTCCTGCTGCAATATACAAGAATGACCAGGGAGGCTTCAAGGCACTGAGCAAAGGGGGAAAACGAGATAAGAGGGGCTTATTTCAGATTAAATTGAAAAACAAAGGAGGTTTAGTTTTGAAAGGTTGGCTGAGTTCTTAAGATAATGGAGGGAGGTTTTAGGTTTCTGGTCCCGTTAGTAAGAACTAGGTAGGGAATTATGAAAAGAACTTTCATTACAAGCAAGGGAGACAGGCCAGGAAGGAATGATATGAAGACATTAAAATTCACTATGTCTTCCAACCTCAGTTGGATTGGTCCTTGGGAAGAAGTGCCAACGGCCTGGCAGGTCCTCTCTGGAAGGGAGAGAGGAAAGTGATCCACCCTCCTGGAGAGTCCCAAGTGTTGGTGAGGGTGCAGGGAGAAGGGACCCTAGTTCACTGCTGGTCGCTGTACGAACTGTGCAGCCGTTCTGAACAGCAAGACGGCAGTATCGACCGGCAATACGTGCCCTGGGCCCTAGCACTCCCCCTCCAGGGTGTACGCACTGGAGAGATCTCTGCCGTCCGCCCGGCATGCAGTCTACGAGATGTTGGCTGCGTCAGTGTTCGCGGCAGAGAGCATTGGGGGCAACCTTAGCGTCACTGAGAGGGGGAGTGAGTAAGTCACCAGAGCTGGAAGCCACTATGGAACTCTGTGCAGCAGTCAGCAGCCACGGATGCACACAATGGCGTCAACAGGTTTTAAAAACAAACTAGGGAGTAAAAAGGGAAATTACCAAACAAAAGCTACAGCACAATACGAATGCAGATTAGGTATAAACCGCACACACCAACAGCATAATGTATTTTTGGAGGATACATGTGTTTCTACTAAACAGGTCAGAGTGGATGCGTAAGGAGAAAAGGGATAGAAGTGAGGATTAGGGACGAAGGGGAAAATAAAAGTAAGCAGGAGGAGCGCTTTGCAATGATGACAATGGGCAATGAATTGAAAAAAAAAATATGATTAACTCAACTTGCTGCACCTGAGGTCAGAAAAGCCAACATGCTACCTACTCTTCTGAGAGGAAAAGGCCGTAATACCAGGCAGGAGCAGCGAACAGTGACAGAGTTACAGTCAAGGTGCACCAGAGCCCTGTCCTAGCAAGGCTGGGACTTACTTAGCATCTAGTAAGTAGCCTGCAGCTCAAGAAGAGGACCCTGCCTGTCCTCACCTCATCCTATGCATCTGGGACAGTGCCTCATACATACTTGTTCAATTAATCTCGCAGAGGAAAGGCATCTATACACTAATAATTGTTATAAGACACAAGGAGCGGAAGCCCGAATGCCTGGATAAACCTGGAAGGCCCTTTAGAAGACACGCCTGAGACGAGCCGTAAGGGATTTTGGTAGGAGGCAGTACGTTCCAGGTAATGGAAATGGCTGAGCAAAGGTGCAGAGAGAGATGCTGGGTGACCAAAAGGTCTAGGTTGGCTGCAGTGACCTGCAGAAGCCCATCTCAGCTGCCAGGGGACCTAGAATTAGGGTCATGAAGAGAGGGGTGCAAAATGGAAATGAAAAGCTAACGAATCTATGAGACCTGGGCCATACTTCCAGCACTTGGCTCAGCATCAGAAGCTCCTGGGAAGCTTTGAAAATGACAAGAACTTTGGGTCCCGCCCCGGTGTCAGCCTCAGCGAATATTGAATCAGCCTCTGGGTGTGGAATGGGTGAACACAGAACAGGACAACAGGACACAGAATCCAAATGAATATTGGGGGAAGAGAAGTCAAAAGTCACACACAGATCTGGACTCCGGGGACTGGAAAGTGGGCGGTGCCATTAACGTAAAGACCAGGCAGTCAGGGAGTAAGGCAAGGTGGGTGGGGAGGGAGGGTCTGTCCTTGGTGAGAAGGTACTGACTGGCCGGGGACAGGAGAAGGTTCTGCTGGGGACACAGACCTGACCAGAGGTCATAGATTAAACAAAAGAGGGTCCAGAGCAAAAGAGAACAGCGAAGAAAATGGAAGTACAAGGACTGAGGAAACACCTTCATTTAGGGAGTGGGAAGGGGTTAACCAAGGAGATAAGGGGAATGGTGAGGGGTGGGGAGAACCAGGACAGAGAAAGGCCACGAAGCCAAATTTCCACTTGCAGCTGCATGGAGTCACATCCCTCTGGTGCTAACTTCACTCTCCGGGTCCATCCATGCAGCTTAGAGAGGCTTAATCTTAAAGCGGAATGGAGTCAGCCGGCAGGCAGGCTGCAATCCTGAGGCCCCACCCTCCCCATTAGGTTACAGGTAGACTGGTTGGGTGCAGGATGCAGGCTACGGACTTACCTTTGTCTATCTTTTAATTAAGTTCAGCAGTTCTCACGCTGCACAGAGTCAGATACAAAGTGCCCTCCACACTGAACTGGGTGGGCCATTTGAGAGATTTTTTAAAGGTAATAGTGACCCTCCTGGCTGACTTGAGAACCCAACCCACACACATCAGATGAGGCTGCACCAGGCTGCCATCACCTCCCAACTGGTCTTCCAGGTTCCTCTGGTCTCTTGAGTTCCATCAGTCCTTCACACCACGTGTGGGGTTTCATCTTTAAACACACACTGGGTCATGTCAAGCAACACCTCCAGAGGCTCCGTGCGCTTGCAGAGAAGTCTGAACTCCCAAGCATGACATTCCAGCCCTGTAACCCCAGTCTCGCCTAGTGCCCCAAGTTGCCACGCCTGGGCCCCTCACTGCTCCCCATCATCTGTCTGCTCTGTCCCTGCCTCCCCAGGGACAGCCTACCTTTCCTTCTTTCCTCCTTCAGTCACCTAAGGATTAAGAGTACATGCTTCAGGAGGCCAGGAGGCCTGGCTCTGACTCCCAGCCCCACCAAGCATGGGCTCTGCTACCCTGGCTGAGTTAAGTTTCTTCCCTCTTTGATAAGATGGGGATGAGTTAATACCTACCTCACATGGTTGTGAGAGTTAAATGGGAGGGAAAAAGCACTCAGCAGTGCCGGGTACATAGCCAGTGGCCCTTTAAGGCAGATATGCATGTGCTCATGGGTGTGGGTACGCATGCACATGGACTCATGTGCACACATGCCAGGTCCTCGGGGAACTGAGGACACTTTAACCCCCTCATTAAAGTGAATACTTAATTCCCTTCCAGCAGCTTCCATGCCACCTGCTGTCCTATCTCCACAGAGCTGTCACTTCATGCTACTTAGCTAGCTCATGGGAAAGGGGAAAAGGTCTCTCTCTCTGACTGTAGTTCTACAAGGGCAAGGGAAGAGTCTTGCTGTCATTCCCTCACCCAGTCCTCCGGCCCTACTCAAGCCCTACGTTCCTAGCAGAGGCTAATTTAATCTGCCGAGCAATAGGGAGCCACTGAGCAAGAAAGCAACCCCACTAAAGCAGTACCACAAGGAGGCTGCTCCGGGGTGGGTCTGCCAGGTCCACTGGGAGCTGGACTGACCACAAGGGTGGAGACCCCTGATGGAGCTCCAGACAGAAGGACTGAGCTAGAGTGGGGGCTAAAGGAGTGAAAAGGGAGGAAAATGATTTCCCAGCTGAAAACAGCGGTGCGGTTCCACGCCAAGGGAACAACAACCACACCCCTGGTGAATACACACAATGCTCTCTGCCAAGGCATCGAACAGACAAGCTCCACTCCCACGTGGGCTATTTACCCATCAATGTCACTTCAATAATTTGTCCTACAAAAATTATAGCCCAACTTCCCAAAGACATATATGGATGTTTAGGGCAACACTGTGTATAATGGCCAAAAAAAAAAAAAATTGGAAACAATGTATGTGTTCATAGATAGTTTTTTAAGATTAGAATTCCTTACTCTGTACTTCTGAACTGCCTTGAAGACATGATGATAAATCTCCGTGTGGGTTAAGACAGGTTTGGATGGGATTTTGTTAGCTGAACACCTCCTAACAGATTCACCAGTTTTGCACTGGGCTAGCTCTAGCGAGAGGAGAAATAAAGGCAGTCTGACTCCACATGCAGAGAGCTCCAAAGCACTTGGCAACTTCCCCACGAACTGCCCCCAAGAGAGAAGTCTCATGACCCTGTGTCTCGAGGGAAGACAGCCTGACCAGAAACCCAGCGACTGTCACCAGAAACTAGTAAGAGGGCTACGGAATAAGTCAATGTTAAAAAACAAATAGAGATGCTTTTTTGTTTCTCTCCCCATCCCCTCCCGGAAGGGGAATCCCTGGAGGACCAATCTGTAAAGGCTTTGCGTGGTTTCCACCCTTCCCCCACACTGCTCACCAGGCTAGAGGAAGAGATGGGAATAAACTTCAGAGAAGTTCAGTAACACCAGCCTCAACTAGCCCCAGGCTGGTAGGGCAGGGGAGAAAATCCATTAATACTGCTTCTACAAGAGCCACCAACTCTAGGAGTTTGTGCTTCTTTTATTAGCCCCATTTTACAGGCAAGGAAACTGAGGCTCAGCAGGATTAGATAATTTGTCCAACGTTACACGGCTGTGGTGGACTCCAACAGGCTTGTAACTACTGCACCACATCACATCCTAATCCACATCAGCATGGAGCCAAACAAATCCATAAGGGTTAATACCTAATATTAACATTATTAAGGCTAGGAACCTATTGGAGGACAGTTTTGAAAATTCCTGCTGCTCAGGCTGACTTGCATGAGTCTTCCTACTTCCCAGGGTTCACCTCGGCAGATGTTAGGTGCAGGGCAGAGGTCACCCTTTAAGGCACTGGGGGCACTGGCAAGAACTGTCTGCTTTGGAGGAGCTGGATTCACTAAGCTGGTTTGGGTACCAGGGGGCCCTCTCCCTGCAACTCTGGGAGCCAACAGTTACCTGAGCCCCATGGGTAAATCCCAAATGCCCCATGCAGAGCGCATCTGGGGCTGTAGCTTTGGTGGGATTTCCCACTCTGATGTGGGCTCCTGTGGACGGGGGCAGCCAGGCAATCCATGGTCCCACTGCCTCTGTCAACCAAGAACTCACACTGAGGAAATGTCCACGCTCTCTCTGTTCTTTCCAGGAATCCCAACTGGAAAGGCCTGTTCCTCTGCTCATTTCTCTATTAAAGGTTAAACCACTTAACAGATAACACTGACAGATCAGCACTGCCCCATCCCCACACACCTGGACAGGTGAACTTTCCACGGCAAAACAGAAGGGACATTTGACGTGTGCTCTTGGGAAATAAAAGCTAGGCGTTAGGTTCCTTACCCAACTGAAACGTTTACAGCCTCCTGTCCTTGAGGCCCAGAACTCAAGGACTTCCCCAGCTCCCTCTGAGCCCCTCCTCAATTCTCCCCTTGCTTTCCTGAAGTTCCTCTTCCATCTTTGCCCCACTCTGGGCCACAGCTTTTTCCTGGAGACAGGTCCTCTGGACTCGCCTACGCCAGCCTGCTTCACGCAGCCCAGCCTTGCAGCCTTCCTGCTCCCGCACTTGCTACCAGGCCTCCACTAAAGCTAGAAGTAATGTTGCAGAGCTAGTGCCCTTTCTGCAGGCGCAAAGCCACGGGAGAACCCCGCCTTCCAACTCACCACACAGGGGTCGGGGAAGCAGGAGAGGATGGGAGTTAGAAGGCTGGTCAAATCCCAGTTCTGCCGCTTACCAGCTGCGTCACCGTGAGTGAGCAAGTGACCTGACCCCTCTGTTTCCCAGTTTCCTTACCTATAAAATGGGAGAAACACAACCTGATGTGTGAATGAAATGAGGTCCGGCACAGAGGAGGCACTGGAGGCAAGTTTTTAAATAGTTATGGTGAGTATACGTGAGGATCTGTGAGACCACGTATACTAAAATCTAAGTATTCTTGGACCCCCAAGCCTGACTGTAAGGACATCTCAAGGATAAACAATGGCCCCAGGAATATGTCAGAGTGTCAATGACCCAACAGCATGTCACACACACACACACACACACACACACACACACACACACACACACACACGCGCGCGCTCTCTCTCTCTCTCTCTCTCTCTCTCTCTCACTTCTCCAAACAGACCACCCACATACACAACATACCACACCCAAATGCACACAGGTAAACACACCCTCTAAACACACATTCAGACACCACACCCAAACACCTGCCAACACACATGTACACAACACATCCCCAGCTACGCAGGCACTCCACACTCACACACACCCCCCTCAGATCTGAACACACCACCAAAACAGTTCTGCCTCCAATCTCTCTCTCTCTCTCTCTCACACACACACACACACACACACACACACACACACACACACACACACACCCTCCTTTTCTCCCTTTATTTTCTGAAAGATGTTCTCGCCATCTGTAAGGATACCACTCTCTCCACAATTTCAAACGATGTCACAAGAAGCTTTAAGGTTAACAATGTCCAACTTCCTGCCAACTAGCCTGACTACAGCAGATACAAGTAGCAAACACAGACAGGAATTTTACGACAAACAACAGCGTCTTGGTCATATGTCTCCTTGCGCGCCTGGGCACAGACGCCAGCCTCCCCCAGCCTCCGTTTCCTCAGACATTTGCTCGGCTCCCCCCCCCAGCCTGACTCCTGAAGGCTAAAGATTCTAGACTTCTGTTTATAAGTCCCCTGTTTGTTTATTTCTTTCCTGGGGCAAATCTGCATCAGGTCAGATTCCCACGTTGCCAAGGCCCGGTTTCTCTTGGTCTTGTTTACATTGACTCGCTGCTCCTCTGATGAGGCCCCTAGAAGCTCTTGTATTGATCAACTATTCTTCAGTCCTGTCCATTTTGATTCACTTCGGAGATTGCCCTCTTCTTACCTAAAACGACCTGCATCGAACAAGGCTCTTCTCTGACTCCTCTACAACAAGCGCCCCAGAAACCTCCAGAAAGACGGCATGGCCTGGGGAACTGAGTCACAGACGGAGGTTTTCAGTTGCTCCACAGCTTGCTGGCAGAGGTTTACCATCATGGTTCAGGTTCGCCCCAAAGCAGACCGTCAGACCAGGCTTTGGGTGCAGGCTGTCTATTAGGGAGCTGATTCCAGTCCAAGTGAGGAAGTACAGAAAGTCAGACCAGGAAAGGGCACAGGCTGGTAAAGGGTGTGTTTATAAGCAGGTTACCTCTGTGGACATCTGGGGCTCTTTTCCTCTGAGGTTCTGGATGGAGCTTGTCTCAGAATCCTCCTCTAGAGAGCAGGTGTCTGGGACACAAACCCCATCCCCCACTTTTTGAAGGCAACTCCCTGGGAGGACAACTCACCTCCCCCCCCTCCTTCATCAGGTGCACCTGCTGGGGCAGAACAAACTTTCTTGGCGCCACAGGGCTGGAGGAGAGCCCTCTCACAGCGGGATGGGGTGGGGAGAGGGGTGAGGAGGGGTGAACTTGGGAGGTGGGGATTCGGTATCAGCGGAACTGCTGCAGGCGAACTCAGGTAAGTCCAGGGAACATGCAGCAGGGCATCAGCAGTGTCCTCCACACGGAGAAGTCGTGTGCTTCTCCAAGCCTTTCCTCATTCGTGAAACAGGCAGGAGACACCTATCACTTCCCGGAGGGTCCCTCAGAGGCAGAGATAGCGTTTGTGCCGATACCAAACGAAGGTGCGTCACCCTCTGGAAGGGCAGTCGTGCTGCAATACACACCCAGAGGCTGCCCAGCATGGGCGAGAAGAGAGTGCAATGGAAAAGGGTGTAATTCCAGGCTCCCAGCCGGAGAGGTCAGGCCAGGGCCCACCGACCATCCTCCTGGTCCCCTGGCCAAGCCTCGCAGCTACTTAAATGGCCACTATGAAGGACAGTGACTGCTGGACGCTTTACGCTGTATTGAGTTCTCACAGTGATCCTACATGGAAGTCATGGGCACAGGTAGCTGAGAGGCTTACTCCACTAGGAAATGGTGGAGTCGTCATGTCTGAATCTTTACACTCCCTTCCTCTAGAATGTGCACAAGCTCCATCCAAGATGCCACTGTCACCAGCATCAAGTGGTGAGAGGGCCTCTCAAGGGTTCTAAATACACATCCCTCAGGCCCCAAAGGCCCTGGCTGCCTCCACCTGCTGTGCCAGCTCTGATAACAACAGTAACACTTAGTGGCACCAGCTCTGCCGCAGGCATCACTGTAAGTGTTTTTAGCCTCATTATGTCATGTAATCTTCCCAGAAATCCTACCAGGAAGGTACTATTATTATCACCACTTTACAGGAGTGAGATTAAGTGATTTGCCCAAAGTCACACAGAAACAAATGGTAGAGCCGAAATTTGCATTTAGGCAATCTGGTTCCAGAGCCCCTGCTCCAAGCTGTACTTGGTGCTCCGTTCCCCTGTGAGGTGCAGGCTCCGTTGTCTTCACCATCAGAAGGCCACATCCCCAAATGTGGGGGATAGAACTGCCCTTGACCTCCTTCCTTCCTTGGGCAAAGATTGACAAAGGCAGCAAGGAGGTGAGGGAACTGTATGCCCAGCCACCTCTCTTAAAGGGTCAGGCTCCTGGGGACACAGGGCATACGCTCTCTCCTGAGTGAGGGTCTCCTTACCAGGGGCAAAAAGGGGATGCTGACAGTGGCACCTGGCACTGTGGCCCAACACAATTACGGTCAAGTGCTTTTTTTTTTTTTTTTTTTTTAGAATGATGACTTTTCAGTCTGGATGCATTAACGGGGGTTCCCAGGACAATCTTTGCAAAAGGGAGGGTAAATGCAAAAAAAAAAAAAAAGTCAAAGGAAACAGTTCCGCAGAGCATGGAGCCAGGGAGAAGCCAAGGTGAGCTGGCCCACGGGGAGTTTGTGGAGATCATATGAAGGACACCCTGGGGCTCACACATCAGCAGAGGTGACTGGTTGACCCCCAGGGGGTCTGCCCCCCAGCTGAAGGCCATCCTGGCTGGCTGCAGGCAGGCAGTCTTCTTTCCACTGGTTACATCAGCAGAACCTGAGTCACGGGGAACAGAAATCCAGCTCTCCTTTTTTGTGCCTCCATCCTGCTTTATAACCAATTCTACCACCACCCGGCCCCTTAGGAGGAGGTTCTGATCACACGCTAGAAACAAAGCCAAGCAAATCAGCTCAGCCACACAGACCCAGAAGTCAGGTTAGGGGAAGAGTGATCCTGTCATCTCTCAGCTAAAGCACCCGAGAATGATCCTTTGGGGATGTTCTGCCTTATCTGCCAGGCGGAGCACATGCTATTCCATTCATTGAGCTCTCGCTCTGCCCAGCTTTACTGGGTAACCCACTTAATCCTCACCGCCAGCCTGGGATATGCTTTTCTTATCCACGCTGTAGAGATGAGAAAACCAAGGTGTGGGAAGCTTCAGCACCTCCCCCAGGGCCCCAAAGCTCCCGAGTGGCAAAGCTGGGATTCAACTCAGGCAGTTTGGCTTCAACGCCAGCTCCACGATGGCACTGGTCTTAATCCTCATGACCCAGGTGGTACAGATACCATTATCTGATTTTACCCAGAAGGAAACTGAGGCTTGGAGTTACTCTGGCTCCCCAGGTCACCAGCTTAGTGGCAGAACCAGGATGTTGAACTTTGGAGCCTGTGTTTGTGACTATGACGAGGACCAGCAGGGCAGGAGGGGACAGTGCCAATGGGTGGTCAACAAGCCAGCGCTGCCTGGAAGTGGGCATGCCAACTAGCCAGCAAGGCAGCTGCCATAGGGCAAAGCTGAAGGACCCAATACCCCATGCCATTAAACCCCAATGGGGCAGGACCAACCAAGTGCCAAGGGCTATTGATAGAGTGGCAACAGACAGGGACTGTGTAACCCACAGCTGCTGTGTTATTTGGGGTGCAGAAAGAGGGGGAGGACCCACCTCATTCCAACAACAAACTGAACAAGGCAGGGTGGGGAGGGTGCCCCCTCCCAGCTAAAGCAGCAGCCCCAGGCACCTGCTGGGCTTTGCAGAGAGCTGAATGGTCTAGGTGTCAGAAAAGTCTTGCCAGACACACTAATCCGGCCTCTACCAACAAACACAGTTTCCCACCCGCCCCCCTCCCCAGCTCCCTGTGCTGGACTTGTGAATGGCCTAGGAAGACAACCAACACAGCAAACCCACCCCCTGCGGTGTCAGGTTCCAGGAGCAAATGGTTTTTCCTGCCACAGGAACAAAGGAGGGCTGCTCCTGTCTGCCACCCGGGCTCTGGTTCCCAGAATCTGACATTTGTTAACTCCACACTGGTGGTGGACACCTCAGGGCCAGGATCCTGCACATAAGGTGTCCAGACAGCCGACCTGGGCCGTGGCAAGACTGGCTGGCAGGATTCCCTGGAAGGCCAGGAAGCAGGAAGCTTCCTGAAGGACTCTGGAGACCCACTGCCTAGCTCTGACCCCCTCCTCCTAGCTTACGACTTGTGATAAATTCACTTCTCTGTGGCCCTGTTTTCTCCTCCGTAAAGACCACAACAGTGCTTTCCTCATTAGGTTATGTTAAGGATTAAACGACTAAGGTGCTTAGAAGAGTGGCTGGCACATAATTAATGCTGCTATTGTTATTATTATTACCATCATTTAGCCTGGAAGGTTCCTTCTCCCTGTGAACACTAGAAGACAGTTTTCCTGGACATCACACAGAGTTTAGTTTCCCAGGCCGGCCCATCCTGCGGTAAACTAGAGACAGCTACTCCTTGGTGCTGTAATTCCATCTGCTCGGTGGATGAGAAAGGTTTTGGTGGATTGGCCTGAGAGTCTTAATAATACCATTTATAATATTCTATCCATAGGAATATATATATTTTAAATTTCAAAAAGCCAGTTTCCACAACTGTAAGTCAAAAGCTGAGCTGTGGTTCTTTTAAACAAAAATAAGAGTGGGATGGGAGGTAGGGGCTTTAGCAGAATAGAGACTTCATCCATGGCTACATTTCACAGGTCAAGGGCCTAGGCAATCCAGCCCTTCTGCCAGCACGGGGAGGGGCGTTCAAGATGGAAAGATGCGGTGGGTGCTGCCTTTGCAGAAGCTTACCGCACTCTGGCCCCCGGCTGGAGGGGCTGCTTTCAGCATGGTCCCTTGCACACAGCAGGTACAAAACTAATGTTCACTTAGTGACATTCCCTAATACGTGCCCTGTGTTTGGGGTCCTGGAGTTCCCATCCATGATGCTGCTGACAGAGGCTGCATTTTCCCAGAGAGTACCTCTTAGGGAGTCAGGATTAAACCCCAAGCAGAGTTCCCAGAATAACCTCTCCAGCAATGTTTTGGCCAGATTCCACCTTCAGCAAGTCAGGAGGAGGCCTGGCTGCTGAGCCTAGCACCTTTCTCAGTCCTGGGAGAGATTCAACACCCAACTTGACTCCTTTCCCACTCTGACCCCAAGGCCCACTGCTCACTCCACTCGGCCATACCAGCCTCCTTGCTTCTCCCTAAACGGCCTGGCATAGCCCTACCTCAGGGCCTTAGCACTTGCTGTTCTTCTCCCTCAATCACGTTTGCTCCAAATGTCCATGTACCTCACTCCCTTGGCTCTCCCTCCAAAGTCACTGTACAGGGGGCTGTCCCAGGCCACACTCTAGAAAATGGCACAGCAGCTCCCGCCACGCCCACCACACCCTGCCTCTCTCACCCTGCTGCGTTTCCTCCACGGCACTCACCCCGCCCAACACACTGTGCCCGACACACTGTACACGTTACCCATTTCATCTGTTCGTTTGTCATTTCCCAGTCCCTACAGAATATCAGCCCCCCAAGGGCAGAAGTTTTTATCTGCCCTGCTGTGTTCCCAGCGCTTGGCACATAGTAAGCATTCAGATGTTGATTGATTGATTGATTGATTGAATGAATGAGTGAATGAGTAAGTGTCAGATCAAAGTCCATCCCTCAAGAGGCTGTTTCATCAACCAAGCACTCCAAACATAGGCTTGCTGACCAATCCAATGCCACTCTCTTTTTTTTTAAGATTTTATTTATTTATTTTTAGAGAGAAGGGAAGGGAGGGAGAAAGAAAGGGAGAGAAACATCAGTGTGTGGTTGCCTCTCATGTGTCCCCCACTGGGGACCTGGCCTGCAACCCAGGCATGTGCCTTGACTGGGAATTGAACTGGTGACCCTTTGCTTCACAGGCCCGTGCTCAATCCACTGAGCTACACCAGCCAGGGCCCAATGCCACTCTTGATAAGTGTTACATGAGAGGTTAAAAATACTAAACATACAGATTCACAACAGGAAATATTGTAAGATGATAAATCTGGAAGCTTCCAGCAGCTGGCAGCAAAACCATGAAGGATGGCCACGCTAATAATGGTAACAAGCACTATCATTTATTGAACAGCTGTCGTGTGCCAAGCACAATGTAGAGTAACAATTATATGGACTAGGTAGTGTTATAATTATTCCCACTTTACAGATTAGAAAAGTGAGGCCCATGAAGGTAAAGAAATTTGACAAAGTGAAACAAGTCATAACAGGCTTCAGAGCCAGAGCCCATGTACCAGAGGCCATTGGTGCCCTGCTCTCCCCCTCTTGCCCTCAACTTCCAACTTCTGGCCCTGAGGCCCGCTCTGGGGCTCAGTCCAGCTGCCAGAGCCTAGTTCAGCCTGAGCAAGCAGCAGGCTGAAAATGCCCCTTAATTAAACTCCCCACCCCCTTCTTCCCAAACGAAATGCTATGCTAGCCTCAAGGACAAGATGTAGAGTCCCCAGCAGCTGAAGCTTCGGAAGGGCCAGGCCTTCAAAAGTGGCTCTGGACAAGAGTTCAAGGGGAAATAAAATTTAAATCCCAAAATAGAGGCCAGATCTTGCCAGGGGCCCATTCTCCATAAGAGAGGTTTGTTATCTTATCACCACCACCAGCTCCAACCACATCACATGCTAATGGAGGGGCTTGGAGGGAATTCCAGTCAGGGTAGGCAGATGGGCAGGGGTATAATCCAGACCCTTGAAGTTTTATCTGGAAACCCATCTGACGCACTCCCTAGCCCCCCAGCCTCTGGCAAGCTCTCAGAGATAAAGCCATCTCTACAGGGGCAGGCCTACCGAGATGGCCCTTCCCAGGGAAGGCCTGCTGCAAACACTCCTTCTGGGTTCACTGTGCTCTCAGCATTCCGTGTTGCAGCAGAGCCACAAACCAAGGCCCAGGCTCCCATGGGTGCCCTCGGCTGAGGGAGACATACAGCCACACAGACCCAAGTATGGTGGCGAGCAGAGAGGGTAGACGAGGTGCAGCTAGTCCGACTTGTGTGGACGCTTCCAGCTGGAGGCAGGGAAGAAGGAGAATGCCCAACCCCGGCACGTGGCGAGTGGGGTGGGGCCGCAATCCATCAAATCTCCAGGGAGCACAGTGGAACCATCGCAGGCTTTGCTCTGCAGAGATCTGGATTCAAACCCTGGCTTCTCGCCATTTACTTCCATGTGACAGAGAGCAAGATGCCACACCCCCTGAGCCTCAGTTTCCTGGACTATGAAATAGGGACAATGGGCAGGGTTGCCGTGAGGCTTAGGGGGGACAGTGGACGAGACGCCTAGCCCAGTGCCTGCACCTACATGGGGCTCCACTCTTACATTCTCTGACTAACCCCCTACTTCCCCTGCCTGGGAGCTGCCACGTCCAGCGAACATGGGGAGAATGAGGCTGCCTTTCTCCAGTTGCCCATGAGTGATGACTAAAGTAAATAATTAATCCCGGCTTGGAACCGGGATTCAGGCGTTGCTCTACTACAGACCTTAACTCTGTGAGAGAAGGAGCAGTTTGGCAGTCCACTGGGGCTTAGAGCTCCAGGAAACCCGGGGCAGCCACCTCCGGCACCTCCGCCCTCACTGGCAAGGGACCGTGTCCCTTCCGGGTGCCAGGCACGGTGCTGAGAGCTCAGTGAATCAACTCCAGCCCAGGGGGGCAGAATTCAGGAAAGAGTTTCTTTCTCTCGGAGCCCCGCTGCCAGCACCATGCCAGGCCAGCCAGGCCTCCCTCTCTGTTGTTACAAAGAAATTCTCCCACACAGTCAAGTCCCTTAAAATAGCCCTTTGGGTCTGGGCCATCAGGAAACGGAATAAAGCTGGGTCGGGATGGGGCCTACCATGAAAGAATTTACAAAGCAGCCACTTCAAACGACTGGGACAATCCCTTCATGCTCAGAACCCTTAGGTGGGCGAAAGCAGCGAAGCAGGCTTTCTCAACAAAGAACATTATTCTGCAGGAGGACAACATGTCGGGCCGGCAGAAGCCCCCGCTACCCCTGAGCAGACCTGGAGAGGGACCAAGTGAAGAAGGCACAGAGACGGTGTGAAACAGGCACGGTCGGGGGTGTGGGGGCCAAACACCCCTGACTTTGTACTTGACTGACAATGCACCCTACGCTTTCTGAACCTCGGTCCCCAAGAGTGAAAAGGGGTTAAAAATGCCTGCCTTCAGGGCTGTGTGGAGATCAGAGATTATAAGTAAAAGGCCTGGCTGTCCTGGCCCACAACAGAAATTCAATACGTGGTAGCTGTGACGTGGTAGCTGTGATGACGGTGCTCACGTAAGATGGGTCAAAGTCTCCTTTATTGCCTGCGTGAGAACATTCCTGGAAAAAAGGAAAACAGCAAGTGCTCTCTACCAGGGGCCACGCGGGGATGGGTGGAAATAGAGAACGTTCCACAGCCATGCAACCCCTTACCCCACCTGGTACACCCCACCTAGAATGCCACCAGCATTGGGTAGCACCCCCACCTCTTACTCCTTGGAGTTGCAGTCAGATCTGGTGAGAGCGATAGGTTTCTGCCACTTCTGAAGTTCACGATCCAGGGATCCCAGGGGCAGGTTGGAGGGCTCCACACATCGCACTGCATAATTTATGCTGCACTGACACACACAGAGGAAGGGGTTCTGCCCAGCCCACCCTGCATCTCCACCCAGGCTTGGGGAGGGTGGCTTCCTCACCAGCCAAAGGGAAATGACAGCAAAGAGCCCGAGAAAGCCACCACAAGGAAGGGCAGAAAGCGCAGCTGTTTCCCCTTTGCTAACTCAGCCGCCTGGATGTCACTTCCTCCCCTCAGGTAACAGCAGAGAGAGAAGGGACTGGAAATAGCAGTCTCTTCCCATTCACAAAAATGATAGGTTTGGGAAGAAGCAAAGTGCAATTCCTGGGGTGGCTTTCTAGAAGCCACCTTCACTGAGGGCGTGTAGTGATCCTGAGCCAGCCCTGGCTGCCAGCTTCAGGGCAGGGGCTGTGGATCAAGAACAGCCCCTTTTTGTAAAGCATCCCCTTCCCCAAACGATTAAGAAACCAGATTGGGGGACCTAGGAACCCTTCACACAGCTATTTTCTCTGGGATCAGCACTTCCAAAGCTTCCTTCACACCCACCCTCCCCTCCGCAAGGCAGGCCAGAAAGGAAGCAATCAGCCCATTTTCTAGATGGGTGAATGGAGATCTAGGTGGGGAGGGCAACATGTGGAAGTTTTCCACCTGCCAGGCCTCAGGTGGAATTTCCTTGGCGTCCAGTCTCCCCAGGTGTGTCATGTGATTAAGGGGCTGTGAGGTCTCTGAGGGGACAAGGCAGGCTCCTCTCTGCATGCAGCTTATGGGCTGTGCGGTATTTGGTGATTCATTTCAGCTCTGTGGGCCTCTGTGTCCTGGCCTGTACGATGTGGATGCCGGCAGTAAATACACACATTCGGGGGCAGTTTCAGGCATTTCCATAAAACTCATACATGGAGAAAACATTCGGAAAGGTTAGTTGTGATTTTTATCATTAGGTATTCCCTAAAGAATCAGGCTTGCTAGAACATCTGGGACTGGGGTGGGGGTTAAATCCATGAAGAGGTCGTTGAAGCACTGTATTTAAAAGCAAAGCAAGCTCAGAGAGAATGGAAGAAGGCAACACTAGCAAGACTGTTTCAGGCAACACCCTTCAAAGACATCCTGGGCCCCCAGGAAGCTGCTCAGTATCAGCACCCAGACCCTACAAGGACTGGGGTTTCCTCGCTCTTGCCCTTGGGGTGCTGCAGTGTCTGGGAATGTGGATGGAAAGCGCTCGGCTGTGACGTTCTGCGGCTGCAGTCAAGGCAAGGCCCTCCCTCCGCTGGTGAGGCCCTTGCTGCTCCCCCTTTTCCTCCTCCTCCACCCTCCCTCTGCAAGACCTCGGGGTGCAATCAACTTTTATGAGGCAGTCTGACCCCTCAGAGTAAGAACTGTAAACAGAGAGGACTTGGGTCCCTGCCTGCCAGCTAGAGTCCCCCCCACGCAGCAGAACTAGAAAAAACTCCGTTCCAGCCACGGCTGCAGGAACCACCCTAGGGCCAGCTCTGGAACCGACCAGAAGCCCCCCACTGTGGCAATCAGCTCCCTTTCCCCCACAATCCTTGGGGGAAAAGAAGGTTCAGAGGTGTCTACACAATACACGGAATTCCCTCAGTTCGTATTTGAGGCTCTCAGAAGCTGGCGGACCTTTCCCTTCAGCCCTCTCCCCGACGTGGGCTCTGCCCCTGTTTTCCCTGTGTGTTCCACCTCCAGCAACTTTGCTTTTCCCTTTCTTGGAATGCCCGTCCCTCTTTTTTCCCTTCTAAATCCTACTCTTTGCCATCCACATCCTAATTACTCCTCAAGGCCCATCGTGAAGCTTGCCTCCTCTAGCTCATCTTCCCTCAAGCTCCAGTTCACAGAGAGCTCTCCTCTTCTAAACTTAGTAATTATCATGGCAAATACCTACATTGTGCTTAATACGTGCCAGAGACCGTTCTAAATCCATGACATGTATTAATTCATTTCATCTTCACCACAACCCTATGAGCGAAGTCCTATTTTCCCTTCATTTTTTGTGTTTGTTTTTACAGATGAGGAAACCGAGACACAGAGATATACGTAACTTGCACTGGGTCCCACGGCAGCAGATAGACGGTGGAGGCAGGGTTCCAGCCCTGCAGTGCCAGAGCCCAGGGGCTGTCCAATGACATGGGCTTCCGGATGCACTTGGCATCCGAGGTGGCGCTGCCTGGACCCCGCTGTTATGTCCAGGGCCCTCTCTGACTGGCCGGCTCTAACAGGGAAGAAGGCGACAAGTTCGCAGATGTGGGGGTCAGAGGCCAGAGTGAGGATCCCAGCTTTGCCACTGAATTACTGAGTGAGGGCCATGTAAACTCTCTGGTCTCAATTTATGCATCAGTAAAGGGGAGATAAAAACACCTACCTACCTCAAATGGTTGTTATGAAGTTCCAGAAAGTTCCCCTCTAAAAGGTGTCTTCTGCACCGCCTGGCACATAATAGGTGTGTGTATGGTAGAGTTCTCACCCTCCTCTCCTCCCTGTGCATCGTACCCTCCCTGGCCTCTGCTCAGCACCTTGGCAGAGGTGGTAACTTGCCTGGAGGTTCCTCGGGGGCACAGGAAGGGCCTTCTGGTGGCTCACCCTCCCCACCTCCTGTCCTCTGCCCAGGCCCCTGACCTCTCCATTCACCTGCCTTCCTGTGGCTGACTCCACTGCAGGTAGCAGCCACGAGAAGTCACACGCAGCTCTGGGAATCCACTCGTGAAATGCCAGACCCTACTGATGCTTCCATTATGTTTGGCAATTGCCATGGCAGAGTCAACCTCTGGCCCTGGCTCAGAACCTATTTCCCACACACACCCCTTGCCCTTCCTGTTCCCCGGATCCCTGTCCTAGTCCATTATCCCTTTCCTGGATTCTCAGAACTCAAGAGGAGAAAGTGTAACTACCGTGTGTGTAATACTATTATTTGTTTTACTTTGTTTAATCCAGAGGCTTAAGAGAACAGAGTTGCCTATTAGACATTTTCTGGCCAAAATACAGTCTGGTCAGTGACTCAGGCTGAGGAAATTAGAAGGCAATTTCCAGGGGATGGCTGTACAAACCCGAAGTCAGAAGTCCTAACGACACTCTTCTAATTCAGAGCCTCCACTGGCCATTAACTCAGGCCAGGCCTGGAATATCTCTTTGGAAAATGCAGCAGCTGGTACTTATATTTCTGGAGCTGGAACCAGCCTCCTATGACCTCAAATAGGTTTATTTTTCCCTTCCCTTCCCCTCCCTTGGCCTGATACCACACACGGTGATCCCAATCCTGATTTGCCCCCCACCCCAAACCCTCACTCAGCTCTAAAAAGGGCAGTGATAAATGGCTAGTGGTGCTCCCCGTCCCAACGGCCTCGACGGATGTGGTTGGTTGTTCCATAAGTAGGGAGCCTTGTCAGACCTCTGAATCACCCCTAGATCATTTCCTTCCTTGGAGAACGAGAAGAAACTCTTCTCATGTGCGTGGCAGAGAGAGGAAGCAGGCTAGAGTGCTAACCTGTGTGTGGCACTGACCTTGGGCCTAGGACCCTATTTGGCCTAGCCCTTTCCTGGAGCACCCCTCTACTCCTTTCCCCCAACACATGCTCATCCCTACTCCTTCCCGACTTACCAGGAAGCCATCCAGATCTGAACAGCTGTTCCTCGCTTATGTTGTTGCTCTTGTACGTTGGGTGTTTTCCACGGGGCATGAAGCCCAATTTCCCATCCGACTGCGAACAGCTGGGCCTTCTTTTTTTGCCTCAGTCTTTCCTTTTCTCTTGGCTTCATCTATGGGGTCCTAACTGCACTTGGGCATTTTGGATGGAAACTAGTGTGTGCTGAGTGCTCACGATGGGGACCAGGGACTAAGTGGAAGCTTTACCCCAAATTGTCTCAGGTCAGTTTCCCCAGAGCTCTGTGAGGCTACAGGTGAGGAAGCTGAGGCCCAGTGTGGCTGGCCCTGGGCTGTGCAGCGAGGAAGAGCCCGAGGCGGGATTCAAACCCTGATCTGCCCAACACCACTCATTCACTCAGGAAACCCGCCCTGAGAAGACCCTTCCCACGCCATCGCTGCACATCCTTCCTCCCGTGGGGCCAGAGCCACAGTCTGAGAGCCCAGAGAAAAACTGACGGGCTAGGAAATGAACAGGTCTGGGACCAGCTCCTAAACATGTAGCTCCCAGGACCAAGAAAAATCTGTAATGATCTTCTTGCATGGGAGAATATTATTTCCACAGGGCCAGGTGTCATCCTGGGTTTGTTCCACTCCTCCTGCCTCACAGCGACCTCCCTCCATGGCACAGGGTGAATGTCCACGCAGGGAGGTCGTCCCCAAACACCACCCTGCATTGCTGTCTCACTGCCACGCAGGTCTGAGGCGGGCCTCCCCACCAGCTGAGAGGAAGGGCCCGTTTCAAGTTCATTTCCTACCTTGCAGGTAAACTAACCTGAGTTTACCCAGATCTGCCTTAACCAGCTAGGAAACCCTGAGCAATCTCTAACTTTTTCCAAGACTCTGTTAACCCATCTGTGCAGACACCAAAGAACCAACCCCACGTTAGAGTACATTCAGTGAAAGGTAGGAATCCCATGAAATCGGGCACATTAAGCGTTTGGCTCCAATGGTAAATGCCAATGCTGGCTTTATTTGCATTCCCTAAAGAGTCCTGTAGAGGATCAGAACATTCATGACTGGTATTTGTCTGAATTAAACAATCAGGAAAGGAAATGAGAGTGAAAGCACAACGCCTCCCAAAGCCAAACAAATAATTTCTTGTTTGCTTTAGATAAACAAGCTTCTCTCCACCAACTTATGACTTGATATACACCTACGCAGACATGTGTGCACAAAGAATTCTGTGGACACATAGCCTTGTGGAAAACTTGCAAATGAAGACATGTGCAGTTTGCACTCAGCATCATCAGGATCATTTGAAACACAAGTGGTCTGGGGCCAAAGCCAGTTTACCTAAGGTCTCCCCAGGGGCAGCTCACGTAAGCTAAGAAAGGAGCACAACTCCACGCCAGGGAGCATGGCCAAGGCAGCGGCTGCCCATCCTCCCCTAACCTCTCCCCGGGCAGGGGCTTGGCGAGAGGAGGGAAGCCAGGGGCTGACAGCACCATCCAAAAGATGGAGGCCACATGCCTGCCTTTCATAAACAGACCAAAAGCACAGACCCCCGGTGTCCAGGCAGCTCCCCCTCACCCTTTGCTGGATGTCCTGAGAGAACCTCTGCGTTGTGTTCCCAGCGTTCTGGAGCCAGCAGAGCCCTCCCCGCTTGGACCCCAGGCCTCTCATCAGCTCCCTCCAGCTAATGTGCACATCCCATAAAACCTCTCTGTTCTGCAATTTGCCAAAACACAAACTCAGAATTCACCATCAGCGGAGGAGAGGTGGGAAGAAGGCATGCTTCTCCAGTGCAGAGGCTGCCAGACCATATGCGACTTGGGCACAGTGTGTCCTGCCAGCTACCCACACCAGAGCGAGTGCCTTACCAAGAACGCCTTACCCAGGACACTTAACCTTCTGCAGGGTGGTGTCCACCGTGCACGAGCTGAGAAAGAATGAAACCCTGAGCTTCAGAGGCACAGCCTCCCCAACCTGCTTCTCCTGCTGCTGTGGGCCCCACCTACACTTTTTATTTTTACTGGGCACCTTCTCCTTAAACACTATGCATTTACTCCCCAGTTGTTAGGGACCTCTTGCTTCCACCAGATATTGCCTTCCTGGTGAACCCCATGTAGACTTAGGATACGTCAATGAACAAATTCCACACAATAGGCAAAAGATCAGTTAGACCCAGGGGTGTGACTAGCTGTGCTGCAAATGACTTGACCCCATCTGGTCCTCAGTTTCCTCATCTGCAAAATGATGCGGTTGGAGCCAGATGAGTCTGCGGGTCCCTGCCAGCTCCACAATTTCACAACATGAGACACTTTCTCCTTTAACTGTTTTCCACAGGGTTAGTTCATGGCTCTACATGACCCCATCGATTCAGTGACATCATTCTCTGCCCCAAACATAATGTCGATTTTTATGTGAGAAACAGAGATGTCCTGGGAAACATCTCTGAATCGATCGTTTCAAGGGAATTGGACAAGACTTCTTTTGTATTTTTCATATAAAACAAGTTATTATCAATCTTGAAACCCAAAATCTCTCTTCCCTTTTGCCAGACCATTAATAGCTGCTTTTCAAAAGTGCTTTCTTAGTCGGAATCTCACCAAAAATAAGTTACCATTTAATGACTGCTTGTTACATGCCAGGAACTGGGCGACGTGCTTTACATGGATGACCTCACTTAATTCCCCCAACAACCCTATGAAGTAGGCACTATTATTACCTTCGCTTTAAAAAGGAGGAAACTGAGGCCCATGGAAGTTAAGTAACCCTCCTGAAGTTACCCAAAGCCCCAGCGCTTGACCACTCCTCAGCTGCCTGCAGTGGGTCCCTGGTCGCTTTAGCAACACATCTGGTCTGCTGCCGGTATGTCCTGCATCTGTAATCTTGCACTACATTGGTCAGATTGGTAAAATTTGATGTTTTCCTTAAAATCCAGAGCAGGACAAGAACATGCCTGGGTCTCAGAGCAGAGAGTGCCATCTGTTGAAAGCAGCGCCAACTTTAACTGGGGACTGGAAAAGAGAACCCCTAAAACTTAGCCTGCAATATTTGGCAGGGGGAGTTAGGAAGGCAACTTGATAGTAAGTGCTGGGATGTGCAATGCAAAAGGACTTCTGTCCCTGGAGCAGGATGACCACCTGGTGACTTAAGTCCTCCAAAAAGAGCTTTCTTAAAAAGCAGAGTAAGTTGCTTGTTGAGCCTAATAGCGAAAAAGGAACAACTCTACGACTGAGTCAGGGAATGTCCCCCCTGGGCATGCACCTCCCTGTCTAGTCAGGAACCAGCCCCCACAGTTTACCTCTTCTCCACCCTGAGCCCAGCCCCATTTGCTCCTATAAGAAACCTCAAGTTCAGAGCTATTGGTGGTGACAAAGGCAGAAAGTCCCTGAGACTGACATTAGCATAAACCCCAGTTCCCTCCCCACAGGGAAATAAAAAACATTTCAGAGATCAATGTGCAGTCTAGGCAGCAACCAACAGCCTGTTTTAATTGTTAAAATTAATGCTTTGAGCAGTCTAAATGCTCCTTTAAGTGCTTAATTTGCAAATAAGATGCAGTCCTTCTGCTTTGGTTGCCCGGCTGCCTGCCTCTTCTGCGTCAAGTACAGGAGCACAGGCTGCTCAGCCGGGCGTCCCCAGGCGTCAAGGACACCCAGTTGACTTCCTAAGGTGCGAAGGATGGGAAGACAGGACTGGCTGAGATGAAAGGCGGCCAAGCCACACAGCCTCCGGAGCTCGGCTCAATCAACCTTAGCCCTTTCTCATTAAGTTTGGGGAAGAAAGGGGGAGGGGCAGCCGTTCCTCGGAGACCGCAGCAAACATTTGCCTCCTCGTGTCTGGAGATGGATCATCACTTTGGAGGAAATGAACCCGGTTAAGGGTCACGTCCAGAATAGGGATAAAAGGAAAAGCCACAATTCTCCTCACACCGACAGACACAATGACTGTAAGAAGGAAATCAAAGCTCAGGGCGAGGACGGAGGTGGGGCTGGGGGCGCGGCGGCTTCCCTCTGCCCGCAGACCCAGGCCTAGGGAGGCAGAGACCAGCGCGAACGTGGGGAGAGTGCGAGGCTTCCTTCCCCAAGGCCGGCCTCGGAAAGCATCCCGGTCTGTGCGAGCGGGAGCGAACCGACCCCCAGGGAGGGCCGCGAAGGTGCTGTTTCCTAATAGCGCTTCCCGGCGAAGGTCTGACGAACGCTCCCCCACCACCCATCAACGCTCAGGGAGACAGATGACTTCACCGCTGTAACAGACAAGGGCAGCCAATTGCCAATTTCAAAGCCAAAAAAGAAAACGCGGGGCTGGGGGAGGCAGTGAGTAGAAGAAGGATTGAAAAGGCGTCCCTGGAGAGCACAGCCCCGCAAAGAAACTCCACAACGAGGGCTACCCTGGGGGCACTTAGCTTCGGGACTTAACTGCAGAGAGGGGCAAGGAACGACCCGGGGGTCCCTGGCAAGCCCCCTGCAGAGTCGTTTGGGGCAGTACTCACGTAGTGCTTGGAGGGGTTCCTCCGCTTCTCCACGTCCACCACGGTGGCATCTTGCACGCAGTAGGCGAGCATCTTCCCCCACAAAGCGAGTGGCGCCCCCCGGCGGCGTCACCTTCTCATCCCGTCCCGGCTCTGGCTCCTTCTCCTGCTTCCCGGGGCCACCCGCCACTTCGGCCCCGTGTGCCTCTGCCCGGGCTCCCGGCGCCCACGGATACTGCGCTGGCCGGGGCGGTCCCGGAGGGCACGCGGGCTCCTTGCGCCCCGGGCGACTCCCTTTGGGCCTGCCGCGCTCCCCTTCCCTACCGCGCCGCCGCCGCTCTCCGGCTCGCCCGCCTGCTCTCTCCGCCGCCCGGTGGGTCCGGCGGGAACAGGCGGAGCAGAGGAGGGGCGGGGGTGTGTCCCTCCGGCGAGGGGACTGGGCGGGGACCGGGGAGCCTGCTGTCAGCGCGCCGGGGAGGGGCAGGCGGCGCCCCTTCGCGGTGCTGCGGCTCCGGGGGGCTCGGCGCTGGCGGAGACTGTGGGCGCAGGAGGCGGGGGCAGGGCCGGGCAGGCGAAGGGAAGGGAGGGGAGGGGAGAGGGGGGAAGCGCGCGGGGAGGGGCTCCAGGCCCGGGGGAGGGGCAACGAGGAGGGGGCTGCAGCCCAGGCGGACAGGCCAGGGCGGGCCGGCGCGCCCCCAAGGATCCGAGAGCGCAGTCCGCGGCCGGGCACAGCCCTGGGCTACTTCGCGGGGCCCAGAAACTCTGGGTGGCTTCTGAGAGAGAGAAGGGGCGGGAGGGTTGGAAGAGGAAACTGAAGCCAGCGTGCCCCCACCCTGGTTCTTCGTCTTGGAGCAGATTTGTGTTTTTTGTCCACACCTTTACATGCCCTCTCACTCCTATACCCCAGATCTATTTAATGAAAAGTAGTTTATTACCCTGCTGTTACTGCCCAGGCCGCCCGAGGAAGAGAGGGCATGGGGAATGGAGAAGGGGCTGGCATTAAATCCTTCAAGTCTGAACCTCTTTTGATAAACCACCTGCCCCCCCGCGGGTCACAAAGGATCAATTTCTCCTTGGAAATGTGATCGATCTGCTGCCTGAGTCGTCCATCGATCTGGGCCTCTGTAAATAACCTGTGACATCATTTACCAGAGAGGTTACAAGACTCTGCATAACACCACTGCCTTAAGCCCGGGGCTCCCCCGGGGCCTCTCCTCCCCGGGACTCTCCTCCCCGCGGTGGAGGAGGGAAGGGAGCACACAGTGGTGGGAAAATCCACTGGATTGGGGGCCAGCTCATTATTGGACCCAGACTCTGGCTTTCCCACCACCTCTCCCTCTTGCATAGAAAACTGACTTTCCAAACCACTTGTCTGTCCCTGGATCTAGAGCACAATTACTATTTAATTCAATTTAATCCCATTTATTTCAACATTTTTTCCCATTCTAGTCTCAAATATATTTAAAGAGGTAGTGTTTTCACAATGAAACTTACTGCTTCACAATCACAATAAAGCTTTGTGGACATGGACGAAGGTGAAACAGCTGAATTAACTGTGTTAATATTTTCTTCTCTGCACTGTCAGAACCCATGTACCAATCTAAGACTTTATTCACACATTTGTTTCATACAGCATGCCCCACTATTCCTCCAACCTTCTTGGGGAAGGATGCTAGAACACCAAGCAATGCCACTATCTGTGTATTTGACCTTGTGTAAATATTTAGTCACCTTAGTGTTCTCATTTGTAAAATGTGGGTGCTGAACTAGATTGTCTTTTAAGATTCCTTCCTACATACACTCCAAGATCTTAACAGTACTTATTCCTATAGGGATATTTTGAGTTCTTTGTTTTTCATAATTAACATGTATAGATTTTGACATTTAAAACAATTTTTAAAATTTCCTCTCTAAAATTCTAGAATTTTAGAATTGATTGAGCACCTATACTATGCTTGTTTGCAAGGCATTTAGGGACAGAAGAGAGTGAGAGAATCCAATTACCATTTGTGGCACTGAAAACTGAATCCTGTGGACAGATGGTTTGTCCCTTCCCTCAAAGAGGAGAGAGTACAATTGAGAAACGGGGACCGCATTTAGACTGTACCTAACATAAAGTGATTAGGACCCAAGGAAATGGAAGCCTGAGGTAATCAAGGAGAGCTTCATGGAGCCCACTGTCCCTGTGCTGGGCCCTGGAGGATGGGCAGAGTTCGGAGCACCTGGGAATACTCGGCCTCCTCTGAACTCTCCTCTGAACTCTCCTAGGCCAGCAGCTGCTTGGACGTGTGTGTATTTGTCCGTAACGTGCTCCCTTTCCTCTGAAAGCACCTTGTGCAGAGGGACTGACTTTAAGTTATCTTATACTTCTTTGCACTCCTCATATAGCCAGGCACACTAACTTATACGCAGTAGTAGTCACTCCATAATAATCTGTTGAATGACTGATCAGTGGAAGAAGGCAAGGTGGAGTGAGGAGATGTGACACATGTAACCTGAAACCTGAACCAGCTGGTGACAGGCAGAGGGCCAGGAGGACAGCACCTCTTGGGGAAGGGTTAGGGAAGGGAGTGAGGCACAGAGAAGGAACTAAGGAAACAGTAGTCACAAGGCTTCTCTATCAAAGAAGATAATTTAAAAAAAAAAAACATTGTAAATGCTGGAACAGGGGTCCTGGGAAAAGGTAATCTGACAGCAATGCTCAGTGATGAAAAAAGAGGAGTCCAGGCGTCGCGCCCCAGCATGGGCCGGTCGGTGGGCACAGGGTAGACCCAGAAGAGGCCCTCTGCACTGAGCTCCCCTCAAGGGAAGGGCCTCTGATAGTGAATCAAGACAGCCTGTGGGTTCACGGTAAAAGGTTTCAAAATGGCACTCAGCCCCTCCTCCTCTCTGGACCACAAAGCATTCTGAAAATGCTAATTCAGCCTGAGAAGCCCCTGGTGAGGAGAGCTGGCTTCAGCTGTAGGAGGGAAAGGAGAAGAGGGGGCTTGGCTTGCCAGGGTCCTCTTGCCAGTCAGAGCAGTTGGCTCATCTAAGAGGTACCAGTGGTTCCCTACTCACCCCGCTGCTTCTGACAGGGACCTGAGCATGACCCCAAGCACCAGAGGTTGGGGGGGGGGGCAGGCGGACACGGAGGTAACTCAGCACTAGCCTACAAGGTGATGGCCTTCTTCCAGCCTGAGAAACCCCAGACGACCTGATATCTCCTAAATCCAGGGTCTTGAAGCACAACTTGAGTGCTTCCAATGCCCCCTGAGCTCCCAAATTACCTCAATTGGAGGGAGCAACTGAGTGCCAGCCCTTGCCCCAGTCCTATGGTGCTAAGATCTCTGGGGATTAGTTGGCAGAAGTTATTTATACCTGTGGGAGAAAATCTCTTTCCTCCTGGGGCCATATGCCCAAGAGTCTTTAAGTATAAAATGGCACAGGCTCTCCCTTCTTCCTAGGGACATTTCAACCTCTTTTTCTTTTTCCCCAGCAGTGCCCCAGACATTCCCCGCTGTTCTAGACACATATACTGAGTGCCTGCCTCACATGTACCTGGCACATCCCAGAAATGATTGAGGCTAGCTGAAGACTCCTTGGAGAACAGACTTTGGTTTGTTCAATATCCCAGCATGCCTGGCACATAGTAGGTGCACTGGGTGGTCCCCATTGAAAATATCTGGAGCTGGTAGTGCTGGAGAGGATTAGGTAAACCCCTATGTTGCCCACCCCATCTGTGAACTGGGGATGACTCCAATCTGAGGACCTTGTGTGAATTCAAGCAATAAAATATAATTATGATGATATCTCAAAAGTTAGGATAAAGGGGAAGAGGAGCCTAAATAAAGATGCATACTGACTGCTACCTGAAAATCTGATTTTTCAAAAACATAGTTGTAGGATGCTTTGAACTCTTTGCACACTCACATGCACCTGCAGAACCAGAACGTCGCTCTCCCCTGAACTCAGAGTCCCTCATTCCAATTCTCCAGTCACACAAGCATCACACTCTCCCTGGACCCCCATGGAGGTAGAATGGCCCTCCAGGTTGGGAACCGTGTGTGCGTGTGCGCGCATGCAAATCCTATCCTTACATGCAGAGCCCACCTACCTCCTCTCCCCTTGGTTTTCATGACCACCCCAAAGCAGATATACAGGAAAGCACTGAAAAGAACTAATGCTAAAGAAAGGCACAGTTTAATTCACTCTTCCTCTTCAGAAAGTTTATGGCCATTGCTAATCATTCATTTGGTTACTAACTGTACTTTGCTTTATGACAGCTCAGTCGCTACTGTACTGAACCCTTATTTACCTCTTTTATTGTTCTTTTACTTTGCTGTGCTTAGGTTGTGCCTTCTAAACCAGTAAGAAGCCACTGAGGGTCTTGAGGACCCTGAACCTAGACTCTGTCACCACCCTTTCCTGCCCCACCCCCACCACCCAGCACCTGGGCCACCTGCCAGACACACACTGCCCAGCACAGGGCTTTCTATATAAAAAAGACTCAATAAATGGTTGTCTTTTTTAACTTTCTGGGGCCTCGACAGGTAATTGTAAATGCTGCCGATGAAAGTAATGTTGAAGGAGATTTTATTTGAACAGGGTTTGGGAGCAGGACTTACCCAGCCTGGGTTCTAGTCCTGCTCAACAACAGCGCAGCTTTGTGGCCTTGAAGTCACTTCCCGTATCTGGGTCTCTGGTGATCTTTCTGGTCCCTTCCATGCCCTAGCATGGTGGATAACTAGTGAGGTCTAAAGGAATGTTACCCAGAGGTGTGCAAATTTGAGTGAAATTTGGGGCCCCCTCCTGGCCAAAGTGGTTTTAGCATCTTTAACTCCAGCAGCTGGCCCAGGCTGTATCCCTTTCTGTCCCCAGCTGACCTCTGGCAGAGACAGGGACGAGCAGGAAGGCCTGGCACAGGTAACCTGCCAATCTACAGACTGTAAGCAGTCCAGGGCACTCTTGCTTCTCTCTTCTTCTCCTCCTTCTTTCCTTTCTCTCTCTGTCTCTCTTTCTTCCCCCTCCCCACCCCACCTCTCTCTCCTGCTGCCTCTCTTCCTTTCTCTCTCTTTCAAATCAGCCCTAATAGACGTATGTATGGAGGAACCTTGAGGATGGTCCCTCTGGTTTTGGAGTAGGCAGCGAGGCCTACCTCCATTCTTTCCCCAGAGGGAAGTCAATTGCTGGCCAGACTTCTCCTTGCCCTGGTTGCTGGGGTACAAGACCAGGATGAGGCCCCAGACCTGCCCTGTCTGCTGAGCTCCATTGTTCACTAACTGCAGCCATAATAATAGCCCCCTCCCCGAACTTGGCAAACCACCTGGTGGTAGATGCCACCTCTCTCTGACTCCCAAAGCGGTAAGTTCATCAGCAAAATCTCAACAGGTTTCTTTACCTGGTGCCATTCACTGGGTCTCAGTCTCCTGTAAGAGCTTTGACTCTGATGAGCTTCATTATGCAACAGAATTTTTTGTGACAGAGCCACTTGAAGTTCCAGCCTTAGCAAATGACCATGCCCTGCAATACCAGAGGGAAATCTGGTAACATGCATGGCTACAGAGGCCAAGGACACAATTAGATTCACAGAGGAAAAAATATTATTACGTAACTCCAGCCTGCATCCCTTATACTGACCAGACGTCTTGTCCCAAAACTAGCGCACTATGTTTTAAGACACTCATGAACAGGAGTGAGGATGGTTTCATACCATCTCTCTCAACTACTAAACATGACTTCGAGTGTGTTCCTGCCTTGTATGTGGTTACCAGCATCATCTTACTATAAAAGATCAGTCTGCACGGTTCCATCATAACCATAAGCCACCCTAGATTTTCTTTTTCAAAATCCCCTGGATTTTCCAGAAGCCAGCAAACCCTGAGCTGGCCACTGAATGACAAAAAGAAAAGAAAAGAAAAAAAAAAAAAAAACCCTTGGGGAATTCAAAGGCAGTTCCTTTAAATAGCCTGAAGCCACAGCTCAAAACATGTCTGGTTTTAGTTTGAGCACCCCCCCCCTTTCCTTTTCAGTTCTCTGTTCAGAAATGTCACAGAAATTGCTGCTCTTTGTACTGTTTGGATCTATATGTCTATTTCAGGTGAAAGATTCAAGACTCTCAAAGTCAAGTCTGGCTCCAGCTCACATCCTGCCCTCTCTGTCTCAAGCAGAAGATCTCCCCGGAGTTGATTCATTTTCAAGGGGCCAGAGAAGGCAGAGGAAGCCTCGGTAGGGTGGGTTTTCCCATCTAGGTGAGTCTGGCTGGGATTTGGACTGTCATCAAAAAGGTGTTGCCCTAGACAGATTACCACCTTATATATGAACAATGCATATTTTAGTTGAAATGCTTTGGTTTACACATACTAGAAATTGAGCTGAGCCAGTTAAAAAAGGAGAGAGAGCTTTATTTCCAATGTATAGTGGCATCTCATTATCCACAGACATCTGTGCTTCTTGGAATAGAACTGGGAAGTAGCATATCTTTGAGAACAAGATCATTTTCTCCATATCTTATCTCTGCTTAGCGCCATGTGTCTATTTTATCTTCTCTATTTGCAGACTCTTTTTTTCTCTGCTTTCTCATCTCCATAGAAGGAGACCCCAACCACCCAAGTGTCTACCAGTCCCTCAATTCCTGACACACCTGTCATTCCTTGGCTGCTTCTGGAGTCCAGATTCCAGTTCCCAGGAAAAACAAAGCTTGGGTCACATGTCCACCCTGACCCAATTAATTATCACAGGTTGAGCCACACAGCACAAACGTGACTGTCATGAACCAGCTCACTGGGCTGCAAATTCAATTCTACGAAAGCAGGCTGGTGTGAGTGGCGCACACACCCACAATATAGCTACTAAATTATTGTTTACTTTTTTAAGGACTTCACTTGTTTATTCATTCAATGACAACTTGTTAAGCTACCAACATGTGTCATTCACTCTCTAGGAACTGGGCTATACTTGGAGCAAGCTGAAGCCGGAAAGACAGTGTGCGGGCTGCCTGTCAGTCACTGCCGGAACCAATAAGCAGAGACAGGGATTGACTCTTCATGGGCGCTTTATTCAGATGGCCAGCAATTGAGAAGATAGTGAGTTAAGTAACCTAACAGACCATCTTACATTTCCTTTCAATACAGCCTTTTTTATAAGGAGAAAAAAGTGTAGGAAAGGGATTTGGAATTCAAGGGGGAAAAAAGTATAGATAGGGGATTTGGAATTCAGGAAAGAGGTTAATCAGATAAAAAATCCAGTCTGGCAATTTCCCTAACATCCTCTCATCCGGTGATTTTCTATCTGGGTCCTGTGTCCTGTGACATGGGAGATTTTTTTTATCTGTGTCCAGGCTTTGGGATGTCTCTCCCTGGGAAACAATGGGCAGATGCCACCTTGATTGCTCATGGTGTCTTCTGGAGCTCAAAGGTTGACTTGCTTGTGGCCTCCCAGGATCAGGGTGGGCCGTGCCCTCAGTTCTGAAACAATAGCTTTTTACATGCATTAACTACTAAGCTTATTAACTGTTACCTAAGACTAAAATTTTCCAACTCTTGAGTTCCCCCATCAAAGCCAGACAAAGTCCTTGTCCTCAGGGAGTTTCGTCACTTTTGGGGAAGATACACCTTGCTTTTTTGTTGTTGTTGGGTTTTTTTATCCCACCTGAGGACATGTTTTTCATTGTTTTTAAAGAGAGAAGAAGGGGGGGGGAAGAGAGAGAGAGAGAGAGAGAGAGAGAGATCATCATGACAGAGAAACATCTATTGGTTGTCTCCTAATACACGCCCCAACCAGGATTGAATCTGTAAACTGGTTATGTGCCCTGACTAGGAATTGAACCTGCAGCCTTTTGGTGTATGGGACAATACCCAACCAACTGAGCCACACTGGCCAGGCCAAGATGCACATTGTTTTTAAAACTACAAGTGAGTGGAAAATTGTGACTGTGACAGACGTTGACAAGGTGAGGCAAACACAGACACAAGTACAAATGGTGGGAATCTCGGAGGGTGGGAATGTCAAGTTTTAATTTTTAAAAAATAATTTATTTAAACACTTAAAAATTCTATAGTGTATACGCCCTTCTCCAGTAATAAAAGGGTTGTATGTTTGTGTTTTTAATTTGCACTCTGAAAGCATCACTGTGGCCCTCTGGTGAAGGGCTATGGTGAGTGAGGGGCAACGTTAGAATTTCTGCAAAGGAAAACACGAGGTGACCACAGGTTGGAAGAGGGTGGTGGTCTTGGGTGGAGCAAAGGGAACTGCGGAAGGCAGAACGGCCTCTGTTTGGTAATGTTCGTCTGGAAGGGACCTGGAGGTGCCAAGGACAATTGTAGCTTCTTGGTCTGCGTCACTAGGGGGAGGGTGGTGCTGCTCAGTTTTCTAACTTTTCTTTAGTCTGTAATGGGGGCTTGTCTAGTCAGAATCAGAGGTTCCCTTTAGCTATAATAAAGATCGTGATAATAACAATAGTGACAATAACTTGTCATTTCTATTATTACAACTCTATTGCAAGTAATATCAACAATTTTTTATCGAGCCCCTTTTCTGGGCTGGGCCAGGAATTGTGCTGACTAAGCAGTATGCTCATGTATTTATTCCACAAATGGGAATTTAGTGACAAACAAAAATGTCCTCTCTTGTGGAGCTGAGAGTCTAGGTGGAGGAAACAATGAATTAGTCAGGGAAAAACCAAGACTTTTGGGGCCCCTTTGAATCTCTATTTCAATTAATTAATTAAGTAATTAAGTAATCCTCATCTGAGGACATCTTTTTATTGATTTAGAGAGAGAGGAAGGGAAAGAGAGAAAGACAAACATCAATCAGTTGCCTCCCACACGTGTCCCAACTGGAGATCGAAACTGCAGAGTAGGTATGTGCCCTGACTGGGAATCGAACCCACAACCTTTTGGTGTATGGGACGACAATACTCCAACCAACTGAGCCACCAGGACAGGGTCAAATTTCTGTTTTAAAAATGTTTGTTCAGCATTTATTTAATGATAGCTGGAAGAAATAAATTTTCAATTAAGTGAGCACTTCTTTCTCTACATTCAAAATAAAGCATTTGCTACATAACTGAATACAATGTGTCCTCCAAACGGTTCTTTATTTCATGGTTTTCACACCTGGATAATGTCACTCACATTTTTACAATGAGTGACAGTAAACTTACATGGGTATAGCTTTGAGTTTAAACGATATTTTAAGAGTTTTATTTCTTTATTTTTGCTTGTTTTTACTTTCATGGAGGCCAGATGTTAACCTATTTTTCCGGAGTTCTTCTTTGTTTCTTTAATTTGTGGCGGGGGCAGAGGGTGGTGGTAAGAGGAAGTTTTCAGAAGAGTTAACTTCTTGGGAAGCATATTAAAAGGTCTGAGCTTTACCACAAATCATTCCTTCCACTAAAAGGGCACCAGGCCATGCATTACTGCACAGTGACCTTGCACTGGGCAGTGACTGCTGCCAGCCTCGGGCTGTCTGCTGCCAGGGGTCAGAGCTGGCCCAGCCCAATCTACAAGTGCAAAGCCTTCTTCTGCACAGGCTCACTGCAAGAACACTCCATGCGGAGGGGAGGTGCTAGTGAGAAGGGGCTCAGAATTTCTGCTCGGGAATGCTGTTTGCTGTGGTGGGAACTGGACTTTTGTGCCAGGAGATCCTTGGAAAACCCCACTCTTTCAGGCCAACTCTTGCTTAGCTCTTTGTCTACCCTGCTTAACATATAAGGGGGCTGCTTCTCAGACTTTTGGGAACGAAACAGAAAAATCTCACCAGTGGACAGCCAAAAGGAGTAGATAATGTCCGGTTATTGATCAGGCCGACACTAAGACGTTAGAATGCCGGCTCCACAAGGCAGAGCGTGTTGGTCTGTTTTCCCACACCCTCCCAGTGCTGAGAACATGTCTGACACGCACATTTTCCCGAAACGTTTGTTAAAGAATAATAGTGAATATTTTCAACTTTTGGGGTCACATAATCTCTGTTGCAGCTACTCAACTCTGCCTATATTATGGCCCTCAACTTCACTCCTAGGTATAGATCCTAGAGAAATTAGTGCATATGTTCACCAAAAATGTACTAAAATATTTTCAGCAGCATTATCCATAACTCAAAACTGAAAAGCGCCCTATTGTCCGCCAGTGTTGAGTGGATCAATGAATGGTGTGCCATTCACTTAGAAATCAATAGAATGCTATTAGCCAACAACCATCACACGCAACAAACTGGATGAAGCTCACAGAGAGTTGACCAAAAAGGACAGACCCTTAAGGCACTCACTGTATGATTTCATTTACATGAAGTTCAAAACAGCCAGAAGTTGTTTGTGGTGCTAGAGGTCAGATTATCAGTGGCTGCCTGTGAGAAGTATGAACTGGAAGGGGGCACAAGAACCGGCGGGTGCTGGAAATGGCCTTCATCTTGATCTGGGTGCAGGTTTTGAGCTGTGTATGAGAGTTGTGCACTTCGGTTTATGTACATTATACCTTGCTATGGACTGAATGTTTGTGGTCCCCCCAGAGTTCATGTGTTGAAGCCCTAATCCCAAGATGATGGTATTTGGAAACGAGGACTTTAGGAGGTAATTACGTCGTGAATGTGGAGCCTTCCTGATGGCAATAGTGCCCTTCTAAGAAGAGACACAAGAGAGCTTGTTTCCACCCCCTGCACCCCCACCCCACAGGAAAGAGGACCCTCACCAAGAACCCAGCCAGGCTTGCACCCTGACCTCAGACTTACCAGCCTCCAGAACTGAGAGAAACAAATGTTTGTTGTTTAAGACACCCAGCCTATGATATTCTTGTTATAGTAAACACAATTGAGTAAAACATACCTAAATAAAAAAGAAAAAAGAATGAATGAAATAAAACTAAACAAATCAGGCTGGATAAATCTCCACAAGAGTCTGGTGAGTAGAAACAATGCAAGTTGCAGAAGGACAGGTACAGGATACCTTTTCTGTAAATGTCAAAAATAAAGAACAGTTGGGAACCAGTGCTCTGGGTCCTTCTCCTCCTCCCAGTGTATTCCGTGACAGGACTTCCTTTTAAATGATAAAACTATCCCTTCCAGGAAAAAACAGAAAACAATGCAAATATATATATATACACATACTTGTATATATTTATGGATATACACATCTGTGGTCAAAGTACTAAAATGATGGGATGATGGATGGGAAGTATCGACTTCAGGGTAATGGTTACTTCTGGTAACAGAAGGGAACCAGAAGATTCTGAAACTTATAATAATACATGTCTTTTAAGAAAGAATTGAATGTGGTAAAATGCTAATATTTGCTAAAATTGGGTGATGAGAACTTAGTTTTCATATTGTTCTTTATCCCCATGAAGTATCTTTGAAATATTCATGGTATTTAAATAATTCATTATAAATGAAAAGATAAAAACAATATGAATGTGTTCTGATAAGCACAGAAATCAGAATTCGGTGGTTATGGATGTCAGTTCCAGTTTTATATTACTGTCACTAATCAATATCTGTATATTGTTATTGTTGTACAGTACCAGGTCATTCTTTTTATTTTAAATTTTATTTATTGATTAGAGAGAGAAAGAGAGAAGAACATCGATTCATTGCTCCACTCATCTCTGCATTCATTGATTGATTCTTGTATGTGCTCTGACTAGAGATTGAACCCACAACCCACAACCTTTGCATATTGGGACGATGCTCCAAGCAACTACACCACTGGCCAGGGCTCAAGTAATTCCTGATTCACAGGAAGACAGTCCTTTCAAATAGTAACAGTCTTTAAGCAACTTGTCTTGCAGTCTTCCGCCCCGTCATATTTTCCTGAATTTCATTGATAATCTGAAATCTCTTCCCTTTCGAAGGTGATTTTAGTTTTGGGGAAAAGCCAGAAGTTGCAGGGTGCCAGATCTGGGCTGTAGAGGGGCCGAGTCACCTGGGTGATTTGATGTTTCACAAAAAAACTCTGCAGGAGACATGATGCATGAGTGGGCATGCTCATTATGAAGCTGCCAATCACCAGCTGCCCATAGCTGCAGCCTTCTGAATCATTCCAATAGTTTCTGCGGAGGAATGTTCAGACTTACCACAAAATTTGATGCAGATTCATTGCTCTACTCGCTCAGTTATTTTGAATGTGACGACCACACAGTACACATGCGCACTCAGGAGCGTCTACCACACACTGACTAATACAGTGAATTTGCCATTGCTCACACACGCACATTGCAGTCCACTCTCCTTGGTTGTGAGGTTACATCAATGTCATGCAAACTGTTCTTGTGACATTAACAATGGCTGGAATTTCTCCAGACAGACCTTGTACGTCAGAGGGGTGTAGTGGGGAGGTCTGGGTTTGGATCCATGTTCTCATTATTCTTTGTGCCAGTTTTGCAAGTTTCTTGACCTTTCTAATCTCGTCTATAAAATGGAGATAATAATGCTTACCTTATGGGGTTATTGTCAGATAAAAAAGAGACAATTCATGTAAAATGGTCAGCACAGTGTGGGCACATAGTGAATCCTCAGGAAATAGCCATCACTATTTACTAAATAAGCATCACTTGTTCACGGGTTCTGTGGTTTGTAGAGATGTGCATAACTTTAATCCTCAGGAGCACTTCATAACTACTGAGTACTTTGTGAATAGGTGGACCCCCACCCAGGGAACTTGCATTGCTAGTGCAATTTGTTCATGTGCAAATTTCTCTCCCAGCTGGACGATCAGGCAGAGGTTCCTATCGTTTTTGCACAGCAGCCTGCTCTTTCGATATTCTTGTTGCCCAATTACTAATAAGTCTGATTAGTAATAGCTTGAAGTTTCTTATGCTTTTCCTTAGTAGCATGTTCTTCTACTTCACGTGCAATGTGTTATGTGTGGCGCTGTCAGTGCACTTTCATCACAAGGCTTCCTTGCATATGTTTTTTTTTTCCCCCAAAACAGTAAGCTGTTCACTTTCCATGGGATGAAAGGGAAAGCCTGGTTTTCTGCTCCACTGTGTTTAGTCTTGAAATGGCATTGCAACTTGGCATGGTCTATAATATAAACTAATTTGCAAAATTTACTCCACAAAACATATTTAGGACCTGGGTAATTTTTATTGCCATAAAAGGTTGACTCCTCAAAACAACTCTCATCATGCTCCCTTGCATGAGCATTTTCGGCACATTGTTTTCATAAATAGTGAGGCTGATGCTTTGAAGAATTGGTTTAAGGTAGGATATTTGATATCTTGGCCCTGATCAAACTTATCACACTCATCATCAGATTTTCATCTTAAATATCCTGCTTTTTGCCCGTAAAATCCATTGTTAGTTTTAAGGGTAATTGTGTAAACTACTTAAAGAAAATATGCATTAGCCATGCAGGCACTCATGTGATATCTATAGTAGAACTGTGTCTCAGCAAGAAGCATAACGTTATTGCAGGATTGTAACAGGTGGGTTTGACCAGCTGGGGAATAAGGGAGACTCCCGTCTGGGAGAAACTCTCTCTGATCTGTCACAGAGGCTGCACTCCCCTGAAGAAGGGGCAAGTGTCGAAGGTGTAGCCCCAAGGAAGTGGATTGAAATCACAAGGGAAACTGTGCCTTCCCACACCCTGGGGCTACTGTAAACAATCAACACAGCTCATGACACAGGCTGCACAGAACCTGCAAGAGCTGTGGGGGCGGGTCATCCTGCCCTGGGTCTTGTGCATGGCTGGGAAACTTCTGCCTCTTTTTAGTGGCCTGAAGAGGGTCAAAGACACTGGGGAGCTGACAAAAATGGCAGATGTCAGCACATATCGGTGAAAAGCCAGATGCTCCAGGGAACGTGAATTTCTGGCCAAGTCTTTAAAATGCAACATGTGGGGAAACATGGATTTTCTCCCTCCCCTAGCTAGCCCAGTCAGCCACAGCAGGCCTGATTGTCCCTGAGACCAGCAGAACCCTGGAGACCGCATGGTCTGGGAACATGCCTGGTGCCCCTCCTGCACAGAAAGCAGACCAGTGCTGGCTTGCTGCACAGGACTCCAGCACGAACACACAGACTCATGAGAGATGCCTGCAGCTGAACTGTGTCTGGGAACCAGCTGAGCCTCTTGAATGATCGTGCAGCAGACACCTGTGTTTCTTAAAGGACGGTACTTTTAAATGGGAAAAGGGGTTCCAGGCACATTCTGAAGCAGTCTGGCCTGGCAGAGAGTGATGGGATTATTAGCCTTTGGGTGTTTTAAAGGGAACAAGACTCTGAGGCAGAAACCTGCCAGCATTCCAAAACCGTATAGCCTTTAAATAAACAACCCCTTTCCTTTTTCACCAAACTTCTGTCTCTGGAGTTTTGCATTTAGGCAGCGAGCAGTAGAACCCCACTGACTGCTCAGAACAGCACTGGCTGGTTCTAAACAGGATTGACTGTTGAACTTTGTATAATGAGTGTACTAGCCCTGTGGTCACCAATGTACTCCCACTTGGAGTTGCAACACATTTGGATGTGGATATTACAATGAGTTTTAAACTGAGTTAAAACATAGTTTTGGATAGTTTTTACAGAATAATGTCTAACAGGATCCTTTTTATGTAAAGAGTGTTATAGATGCGTATCAGGCTCTGTCAACGCCCTGCATGTCTCCCCTCAGCCCACCCCGGAGACCTGACCCTTCAGTGGTGTTTCCTTACACAATGGTGGCCCTTCCTTCAAGCACCCGTTTCTTGTTTGAGGGCTTTCTCTGGCTATCAGGTCCTTAGGAGCAACCGCAATTGATGAGGAGCTGCAGTTGGTGAATGAAGCCCCTAACTTCCTGTCCCTTGGACAATTCTGAGGTGTGTTCTACACCGTCTCTCAGGGGATGCAGTGGGATTGAGCCCCAGTTGCCCAAACTGCTAACCTATTCATTAACATACTTTCATTGGTTCTCTCTCTTTCCTGTCTCATCTCCCTCACCATGCACTTTGGATCATATCCCTCCAAAATTGTTTGCATTCAAATCATTGACATGGGCACTGTTTTGAGGGGATGCCACAGTGAGACACTATGTAATATACATTAAATGATGTGGAAGGATTCACACCAAATAAGGGTATAAATCAAAGTGGATGTCCAACTTTCAATAGTTCTCCCACTTATTATATATATGCTGCCTATTTCCTTTGGAAGAACTGTTTCCCTCCCAGAGGGAACTGCCTCCTTTGCTGTAGTGATTGGTTGGGGTTGCACATCTGATCCAAACCATTAGTAAAAATTACCTCATGCCCTGGCAATTGTGATTGGCCCATGGAGACAATGCAACTCACACTGGACTAATCAGAGGCCTTTCCTGGGATCTTTCTGACTGGTGCTGTGGGAAGAGAACCTTTCCTTTCCTCTCAGAGCTATGAAGCTCTGAGCCCAGCACTGACCTCAGCCATCTCATTCCACACAGAGAAGCCTGCTCGCAGTGACAGAGCGTCCAGTGAGCTCTTGGAGAGAGGGGAGAGATGAGTGACAAGAGCATCTTCATGGCATTCGAAAGCCTAGGGCCAGTTGATCCTGAACCAGCTCACTCTGTCTGTCCCCACGGTTGGGTTTGGTTTCCCTGTACCCCTCAACCTTGCTATAAACTAGCTAGAGTCAGACCTCATCAAGTACAACCAAAGAATCCTACTACAGATGTTTAAATCTGGGGCAGAAAGTTGGGTGGGGAGTGAAAATGTGAAGCAGAGGGGTCATTTTTCAGATACTGTATTTTTCAGTTGTACAATTTCCATTTGAATCTTTTTTTTACAGTTTCTAGATCTCACCTGAACTTCTCTTCACCCAGTATGTGCCTCTTTACTATATAATCTTTACCATATTTATCAAAGTTATTTAACGTCCTTGCCTGCAAGCTCTGACATCTGGGTTACTTGCGCGCCTGTTTCTGTTGCCTGATTCACTTCTTGACTGCGGCTCACGTTTTTCTTTGCCTTCACATATCTTGTGATGTTTGTGTAGTGAACATCGCAAATAGGTTCTAGAGACCTGACTCTGGAATCTTCCTCTGACAATTGTTTTCTTGCAAAGGTAGGGAAATTACTGGTGGATCACATCATTTAAGCTTGCTTTTAGGTTATGTTAGGATGGGTCTATTTTAGCTTTAACCTTAGTGCTAGCTAGGGTGAATGCCTTCGTCAGTCATGGAGTCTTAGGCTCTGGCCCTTCCATGGTTTTTATTGACAGCTTGATCTAAACCCCTAAAACTTGGTGAGGATTTCACCTCCAAATTCTGTCTCCCCCTGTGTTAGGCAACTGCTGAAATTTCTGCTCCTTGAGGTCTCCCCTGAACATGGACTGTTCCAGGGTCAGCCAAGGATTTGAGAAGAATTTATACACATATACGGGGTCTCCTCGCTGTGTGACTCTCTCCTTTCCAGAATTTCTCAATTTCCAGCCATTCTTGTTGCAAACTGCTTTTCAGAATCTTCAGGCTTTCGTCCCTCAGGGACCCCTTCCCTGCGCAAGCTGACCGTGGCTCTCACAGGTGTGGTCCCTGGACCAGCAGCATGAGCATCACAGGGAAATTGGTTAGAAATGCAAAATTTGGGGTCCCAATCCAGACCTAGCGAATCAGAAACTCTGGGGAATGGAGCCCAACAATCTACATTTCAACAGCTCTTGGGAGATTTTAACGCACCCTAAGGTTTGAGAATGACTGCCTTAGGGGAAAAGCTGTAGAATGTGGATGTGGATCTCACCCAGGGCTGTTCCTGTCCTCTCCTGTCCGCTCTCCAGCGCTATCAAATAGGGTATTTGTCTGGGGGTGGTGGGTTTTCAGAATTTATAATTATTAATTGTAGGAGGGATTAGCCTTAAATAGACTACTCTGCCAGCTAAGAATTTGGACATTCAGTTTTTAGTATATATTCTCACTACATTCTGTTTCATTTTTTCCCCCAAGCATGTTCTTGGTAATTTAAAAATAAATTTAAAATATTTTGGGGATTTGAATAAAATGTTTGTAAAGCCCTGGAAGCACCTTACAGTTTTATGGAACACGGCTTGCAAACCTCTAGTTTAAAGCATATGATTGACAGTATGGTTGGGCTTAGCTTCAACCATGCATAGGAGTATCTCCATGGCAACTGTCACCATAGCATCAGGCCTATGACCGCGGTGGTAAATGAGCTTGTGTTAAGTGGGGAGGAACACAATGTGGTGTCTTCCCGGACTCATCCCAGGGTATACCAGAGACATACCCTGAGATAAAGGAAGCCTGCAGGTAGTGACCAGATGACAATGACCTCTTTGCTAAGAGCCACACTGCCAGCGTTCCAACCTGTTGTTGCACTTTTCACCTCCTGTGGGTCAGACTCACATCAGCATTGTTTCATCAAGCCTCTCACGTTCCCCTCACCTGCTCTCATTCCCCAAAGTGCAGAGGGTCCCTCTTCCTCAATGGGAAGCAGGACCGCCCCCCCTCCGGGCCCCAAGAAAGAATTGGCCTTACGTTTAGAGTATTCCCACCCTACCAGACTTATGGAATGGAGAGAAAGTTTATCTAATAGATCATTCCAGCCTTCTTCTCCTTTTCCCTGCCCCATTCCCAGACAGACCCACTGGTGTTTTACCCACTGATGGCAGGCACTGGGTAGTACTTTTCCAACATCAATGTGCACAACCAGTCCCCTGTGAACCTTGTCAAAATGTAAATCCTGATTTAGTAGGTGTTACGGGCTGAACCATGTCCCCTCAAAATTCACATGTTGAAGTGTAACCCCTAGCACCTCAGGAACGTGACTGTATTCAGAGATGGGGTCTGTAAGGAAGGAATCACGGTTAAAGGAGGTCATTGAAGTGGATCCTAACCCAATATGGCTGGTTGCCTTATGAGGAGAACACAGAGAGACACAGAGGAAAGACCATGTGAGGACACAGGGAGAAGATGGCCATCTACAAGCCAAGGACAGAGGCTTCAGAAGAAACCAACCCTGCTGATACTTTGATCTTGGACTTCGAGCCTCCAGAACTGTGAGAAAATAAATGTCTGCTGTTTATGCCACCATCCCCTGCAGTCTGTGGTACTTGCGATGGCCACCTGAGCAGACCAACACAGCAGGGCTGGGGAGGGAACTGAGAATCCACATCTCTAACGAGTTCCTTCCTAGATGATGTGGCCAGTCCCAGGACCATACTTCCAGCAGCAAAGACGGAGAATCTGGCTCCCTGTTTTATGGCATTACCAGGGCTTCCAAATCCCCTAGCAGGTGGGGGAGGAGGACACTATTTCTTAAACTCTGCTTTCCTTAAGATGGCTAAGGCAGTTGTTCTCAACCTTTTTATATCTGTGCAGCACTTTAGAAATTAGGTACATACAGTGACCCCTTTGAGGGATGAGCCACAGGTTAGGTTATGTGAATGAATGAAGTGGGCTGGATAGAGCGACAGGACGGCAGAAGCAGGAGCTCAAGTGGGGAGCTCGTGTCTCGTCTAAAACGGGTGCTGCTACTCCATCTCTGAGCCGGAGTATGGTTGCCTCTGACACGCCCCGCAGTGGGGACCGGGCCTGCAACCCAGGCATGTGCCCTGAATGGGAATTGAACAGGCAGTCCTTTGGTTCACAGGCTGGTGTGGCTCAATCCACTGAGCCACACCAGCCAGTGCTAGATTTTTCAACTTTGAAATGTTGGCAACTGCATCAATTGGTCTTTGAACTTCAAGGCAAAGGCACCCCTGAGGCCCTGAACATGTTCCTGATCTACAGCTTGTTTTGGGAGTACACCTGCATAAAAATTTATCAAGCTGTGTGATTAAGATTTGCAGTTTACCACTTGTGGGTTACGCCACAACAAAAAAATCTGCATGGGAATGATGATACACATTCCTTCAAGGTACTTGTTACCTGTAGGGGCAGAGGCGGGACAGGAATGGGGTCGGCTTTACCTGAATCCCTAACATTGTTTCTTTAAAGACATAAACCTAAGGCAAATATGGGAAAACATTAACAGCTGTCTCCTCTCAGTGGAATCTAGGTTTTCTGCTTCATTATTTTTTATGCTTGAAATATTTTATAGACATCTCTAATATTTAAACACACACGCACAGAACTTGAGAGTACGCATGCCGCGTGGGCCAAAGCAAAGCCCTCGGAGGTTACTAACCCACTCTCTGTCTCCCTCTGGGATGGTATTGCTGGTGGGTAGAAATGTTTGCTGTCCTGACCCAGCTCTCCAGCATGCCTGAGTAAACCCTTGCTCCCTCTTTACCGGGGGGTGTGATATCCCCCCACCCACTCAGCCCAGGGTCCCATATGACCTTTATCACCAGATGGGGCTTTCTCGGTGCAGCCTCAGCTATAAAAGTAATGTTTAGACATCAATTCAAATTTGAAGACATTCTTAATGGCTTCGCAGTGTAGTTACCAGAAAACCGGCTTCTCTGATCCTGAGAGCAATATAGCCTAGTGGTCGGTTTCCATGGGAACAAACCTGTCTCTTCCAGTTACTGGCTGCATGCCCTTGTCAGCCTCCATCTCTCCATCTGCAAAGTGGGAGTAATAATAGCACCACCTATTTGGACTTATATGAAGATTTAAGTCTGCTGAGTGACTGATGAGTAACTGTTCAATAATCATTAGCTATTACTACGTACTTCACATCAGTGTGATTTAACTTTCAAGATCTTTCTTACATCATGGTTTAAGTCCCAGGGCACAGCATTGCTAAGCTGATAATGCATGGGAGTATTTTCAAGTCCAATTCCCATAGCAAAATGGGTCCAATGCTGTCAAGGCCGCTGTTCCATGGGGCAGAGGCAGTTGAAACTCAAGTTTCTGCCTTTAAGAACGATCCATTTCTGTCCTCCGTGCAGACCCCAAACTGCTACTCTGAAGGGAAAGGGGAATGGCAGATACAGCTCCGGCTGGTTCCTTTACGGCCTGCCTCAAACCCCAGGGGCAGGGCACGGCCCTTCCCTCTGGACAGTGCAGCTGGCAGGGCAGCCTGGCTTGTTGATGGGCCAGGTGCTGTTTGGGGCTGAGGCTCAAGGTAATCGCCGCAGGTACGGCACCCTACTGGAAGCTCCGTGACCCAAAAAGGGCTTTTGTGGTGACTGATGAAGCTGTAAGGGATACACACACAGATCCCAGAAAATCCAGTCTCTAAAAGACTATGATTTCAGCTACTTTTCAGTTGGTGCTTCTTTGCCTTTTAAGCTGCAAGCATTAAATTTCTCTGTTCAAAATCCCAATTCCCCCAGTGAGGCCACTTTTTCTGGTAAATCACTATTGGTGCCTGGAGTGGGGGAGAGGAGCTAACTGCCCCCGCCCCCCTTGTACTTCAGGAGATGCACTTTTTCGGCATTTCTGCTGTCTACAGTTCAGAAGGCCCACACACCTCCCGAGTCGGAGCCCTGCTTCCCTTCCATTAGTCTATAACGCCTGTGGCACTCAGCCGGGTCTGCCTGGCAGAACCCGGGCATTGCCCAGCCTTTCCCTCTACCTCAGTAACCCACCTCTCCGTTCTGTTTCATGAATGTCTGACATCAGGCTCCCTGCCTCGCTCACAGGGTAGGCTGGCACTGCCTTTCCCTGGCTGCCTGCAGAAGATGACCTGCCCCTGAACTTGCTTGCCCTGATGCAGGGCTCCTCTGCTCTGCTGCCGAGACCACCTTTCCGAAAGGTGCATCTGATGCCAGCTCTCAGCTTAACTTCCTCTAATGCTGCGCCTCCCCCACCGCAAGATGTGTCCAGACCGCATGCTCCCAGTACGGCCAGGATTCTGAGCTGTCAAGGAAAGCCTGAAATCTGGGAGTTTTACGTGAATTCCCACAACCCTTGCTGTTTATTTTTGGAGTTATCACATTTTACACGTTAAAACAATTATACAACGTTGCAGTAAGTCTCCCACCCATTCCTGGCCCCAGCTCCCAATCCGAAGAGGCCAACCAGTTGCCAGTTCCTTCTGCAGCCTTCCAGACACAGGCAGACATTCACATGCACAACAGCACCTCTTTGTTAGACAGAGGGCAGGCAATTAATTGATTAATTTTTAGAGAGGAAGAGGGAGGGAGAAAGAAAGGGAATCATCAATGTGAAAAGGAAACATCGATTGGTTGCCTCTTGTATTCACCACGACTGGGGACCGAACCCGCAACCTAGGCATGTCCCTGACTGAACTGGCGACCTTTTGCTTTGGGGAGTGACGCTCAGCAGAGCCACACTGGTCAGGGTGGTAGCCATTTTTTTTTTTGTGTTGGTATAAATTTGGAAAACTCTGAGGGTCAAACATGACACATTTGCACCCATGGGCTACACATCATGTAGGTATGACTGAAAGTTCCTTGCAGACAGGGGTGGTGCTTTGCCTTAGCACCCACCTCTGCACCTGGCGTGATGTTTTGCACACAGCTGGCACTCAGTAAGTACACTGCTCTTCCACTGACACAGTTATTAAGCACCATGTTGTGTCTCCTGGACACAGACTTCCAGGTGAACTGTGACATGGACAACCTCCAAACCTTCAAACTTTCTGCTCTAAACACCTGGGAACAGGTGGGCTCGGTTAAGTCTCCAGCCCTTTGGAAACATAACTGGAACTCTGCTGTCTGTAGGTTCAGAACCTGCCCACCTCCCATCTTTCCCGGTTATCTGGATCTACAACCAATGACAGAAATAGCAGATCGCTCCCTGTCCTGGGGCTCACTGTGACACGGCGTCTGCTTGTGCTGACAGCCCGGCCCTGGACAGAGTGCTGACACCAGCATTCCCGGGCCAGCTGTCATTCCCAGGAGCAGGGTTTCCATTTCTTGCCCTCTACCTGGCAAGGCAAGCCTGGACCGGACAGAAACCACAGGACGGGCAGCTTGCTGACTCTTCCGCAGGCGCTGGGCTGGGCCGGGCTGGGCCTGGCTGGCTGTTGGCTGAGTAAGGCCTTTGCAAGCTTCTTCCTGTTGGAAGGAGGCTCCCTGCTCGGGTGGTACAGGGCCCTCTCCTGAGTTCGAGTCTATCCGCTCCCTTGCCTGGGCTCCCAGGTCGCCTCTGGCCGATCAGCACACAAGATGCTTGTGAGACAGGGTGATACTTTCAGTTCGTGACAAGGTGGACCCCACTGAGGAAACACAGCAAACTCTTCCGCAGTCTCCCCCTCACCCTCTGAGGTGATTTCCGTGGATTCTTCAGTGATGTGATGCGGGCAGTTTTCATAGGTTTCATGAGCAATGTCCCTGGAACTGTGCTGTTATGTCATCCTTTTTTCTCCCACCCAAGAGAATATTCTGGAATACAACGTGACCTTGTTCTAAGATTCATGGTGAATTTATTTTGAGTGTAGTGTGATAAGAGTCCCAAAACTCAGGTGGAAGAGACCTGTCAGATTCATTTTTGTTTTTGTTTACCCTCAAAGTTACCTCAGGCTTAAGAGACCTTGCCTTCAGGGCTGGCAGGAAAATATTGCTGATAGCAGGGTAGAGCAGCTCTCCCCTTCTCTGGGAATGTGTGAAAGTCTAGGACAGTGATTTTAAGCCTTTTTCATCTCATGGCACACATAAACTAATTACTGAAATTCTTCAGCACATGGAAAAATATACTTTTTGCCAATGTGACAACTAGGTATTATTTTGATCTATTCACACTGGCAATTATTGTTGTGTTGGCCATTGTTATTTTTTTATTTGACAATATGGAGAACGAGGTTAGTGCAACTGCCTGCTAGTCGGGTAGCGCAGGTTTTAAAAAGTCCTGTGACACACCAGCAGAAAATTGCCAGGCTAGCAGGTGATGTGGTGCCCGGGAAATGGGACGAGACTGCTCTTCTCCTGAGACCAAGTCTTGCTGATATCCCCAGCATGTCCGTCCCTTCAGAGGAGACTCAAGGAAGCTTCCGTCCCACGCTCGGGAATCTGGACTGAGGCTGGGAATCCTCCACAGAAGTCCTGCCAACCTGCCACCTGCTGCAGGCACAGCAGGGAGCACATTCCAGTCTGCAAGGCCTGGGGTCCCCCATAGCCTCCCCCGCTCCAGGCTTCCCGAAAATAGAAGCCAGCTTGTCTTCACCAACAACTTCTGCGTTGGGCCCCGCAAACCAAACATCCCTGAGGCAAGGCTGACTTTCTGCTAGAAAAGAAGAAAATACAGGAAAAACAAATCTCATGCTAATAGCTCGGTATATTGTCCTGCCACCTAATTTATAATTAAATAATCATTCACAATTCAGTACATCACACAATGCAGGACTTTCTACAACTTCATCGTGCCACACATCCCAGCTTATGAGACAGACAGACGTCACTGTGGCTTTGTTCAGGAGTGCATGCTAGCTCTGAAGTGGCCAAACGTAGAAAGATACTTTGTCTTCACTCTTGCTTTCTTTCCTCCATTCACTGATTATCTTCAGGAAATAAAACCCAAAATCCCTTTTCCCAGAGGAAGCAACTTCTAGCCAAGCAAATTATCCAAAGGGGTGTCGCCTAGTGCCCTAACAGTACCAAATCCAGTCAATAATGAGAATGCAAGCACAGCCTTACTACAATTAGGCTACGTTGATTAAAGTGGAAACAGCGTTAAGACCATGTTTCTAAAACTATCTTCTCCACTTAGCACTTTCTTAAAAGCCACCTTAGTTTTTCACATTACTGACTCGGCAGAGTCACTGAACCAGAGCTGAGTGGCGTATGGTTTATGAGAGGTCTGAGGGATTGGTTTTTAAGATTGTTGTCTTCATGTATTGTTAGAATATTTGGGCACACGTGTAGCCACCTGAAGTTGCAGACTGGGAACCCTGAGGTTCGAGTCTTCCTGATGTTTACCCCAGCTGTGCACTACCTGACTGCAGCAGCCTGCCTCCGGACTGGTTTTGCAGCTGATACCCCTGCTAGAACGCATGGCCCTGGCTGCCCTCGGCCTCTGCTGCCAGCAGTGGCTGATGTCCAGCTGAGAACTGCGTCTGAATAAAGGTTGCCCACAACGAACTGACGCTCAACACCACTCATACCTAAAGAAATATAAATGCAAACAAAACCCAGAAATCGTTCTTACCCATCAGATGGACAGTGATTAGAACTCTCAATGATGCGAGGTGCGGGTGAGCTTGAGGACAGACGGTGGACTTATAAATCACTGATAGGAGTATGAAATGGACCAATCTTTCCAGGGGGTAATCTGTCAATGTCTATTCAAATTTTTAAATACCGATGCTTTCTCCCACCAGTTGCATTGCTAAAAATTTATCACAGAAATACATTCACAGACATGCGCCAAGAAAAGGAAAATGTACAAAAATGTACAAATCCTGCAGAATTGGTTGCAATAGCAACAAACTGGAAACCAAAGAAATGTTTCTCAATAAGGGTCTAGTTAAAAACATGAAGGGGGTTCAGTGGGTTTGACTATACTCACGGAGTTTTCCAAACACCAGCACGATCTAATTCTGCAACATTTCTGTTACCCCCCAAAGACCCTGTATACCGCCCACTCCCCTTGGTCCCCCATGCCATGGCCACCACTGACGCATTTTTTTTGTCTCTGTAGAGTTCAGACATTTTATATAAATGGAACCATGCAATACATTGTCCCTTGCATCTGGCTTCTTTCACTTAACATACTGGTTTCAAGGTATGTTAGCACTTCATCCCTTTTTGTGGCTGAATAATGTTCCGTCGTATGGATACACCACCTTTGTTTTAATACATTCACTAGCTGATGACCACTTGGGTCATTTCCCCTTTTTGGTGATTAGAAATAATACTGCTGTAAAACAGGCACGCACAAGTTTTTGCACGGACATGTTTTCAAATTTCTTAATGTTCATGTACTTATACATCATCACCTACTGATAATAAGTGATACATAATAATTAAACAACACTGAGTAATAATGATACACAATTCCAATATTTCTTATCCATCACAGCAGGTTCCCTAAGAACAGCAACACATTTCCTCGTGGTAACTCAGATGGAACATGGAACACCTAAAGCGATAAAATGGCACTGTTTCAAACCCAGATTTTTGGCTAATTTACATAAACTTTCCACCAAATCAGTCTGAAGTAATGAGACACTGCTTTACTGTCTCCATCTAAAAATAACTAGGGCTATGATGTGGCCTTCAAAATTCCTCTCTGCATGTTCCAAAATGAAAACCTATCATTTTAATTTCACATACGGGGAGGGACTCGAGTCTCTTCAGGGATGTGGAATTTGACTGAGTATTCTCATGCATATAGAACCTTGGGCTGGGCTGTGACTTACCCTGTGTGGACTCATCTAATAAAAGTTCAAAAAAACCCCGCAACAGGCTACCTTTGAAAAATAAATTCTGGATTACATAAAAACTCTCCTGTGCAGGAGTTTGGGCTCCCATGAGAGCCTCCGCCAGTAGACCATCAGGCAAAGGAAAACTGCAGCCAGGTTCCTCCTCCACAGGCGCCGCTTCCCTTCAGAGGGGCCTGCTCTTCTCCCAGCGCCCGCTGCGGGGCGCCCCAGCAAGCCTCGTCGTGGCCTGCGAGTTTGCTCGTATGCTTCACGTCAATTTAATATGGAAACGAGATGCTTCTTTGGGGATAGTTGCTGTAGAGGCCACTTGCAGAGAAGAAACCACACTAATACGAAAGTGTGGTGGTTTTCTCCAACGGAAAATTACCAGTTTGCTTGGTTTCGATCCTTGGCACCAAGTCTTGGGTTCTTCATCACGGAGTAGACTTCCTCCCACTTGGCTTTCTCTCAGCCAGTGTCCTGGCGCACCATCAGAAGGGAAAATAATGAGAAAGAAGTGTTTTAGGGGGATGAGAAGCACTGGTAGCTTCCCAGATGGGGATAATCATGGATCTTCAAACCAGCCCTTGGCCAGATGGTAGCATTCGTCTTCTCGCTTACATAAACTCAGTCAGTGTTCACACCTCCCGAAACATGTGCACACCCAGAACGGAATGCCTGCTCAGTTTTCCTCCTCTTCGGAGGAGTCCTTGGGGGGCTCTTCAGTACGTGAGGATGACCCGGCTGTGGTTAGCCCCAGAGGGTTTTCCAAGAACTTCTCTCATCTCATCAGTTACTATGTTGCTGTGGGATATAAGGTCCTTCTTATTCTTAGTTTGCTCATGACTCAGCTAATATGAGTGTGGGGTGGGGAGAAACAGCTTTATTGTTTTTGTGACTCTTGCCAATTGTAAACAAATCAAAGAATAGACATGTAGTTAAAAAGCATCTGACATCTCACCTTTCTGAGGCAACAAGTGTATCACTTTGGTGAGCATTTCTAGTAATCTGTGTCTGATGTGGAGAGTGATTCATACATTTCTCAAATATATTTATGAGCATGGTGTTCACTTATGTTCATCCAGAAGCTGACCCTGAGAAAAGGATTGGGAGGCATATCAGACAGGAATGGGGAGTGGGGAAGTAAGGGAGGGGAAGGCAGCCAATCAAGGATGGTTATCACTAGCTAGTAGTGTGGTGGATGGAGCTAAATCCCACAAAGAAACCCTGGAAATGGTGTGGAACATGTGCATAGAGACAGATCATTTGAAGGGCAAGTGGAGGGGTCAGCAGGAAGTTGAAAGCAGGGGTTTAGAGTTCAGAAGAGGTCCAGCTGGATGTAAATTGCAGAATTTCTCAGTGTATAGATGGTTGGAGCCACAAGATTGGTTGAGATCTCCAGGAAGGCGAGCTAGACAGAAACGTGGTCTGGGACTGAACCCGGAGCCCTCAGGGAGACGGAGGACTGACCAGACGTGGCTGAGAAAGAGCACCCAGAGTGCGAAGTCTGGGAAGCCCTTTTAGGAACATGGACTGGGCATGTGGAACAGAGATGTGACTCCATCACCTGTCCATGCACACACTGGGGCTGTGTCTGCGGATGGACAGGGTCAGGACATCCTGCACATTCAACGATAACCTTGAAAATAACGTCTACCACCACCAGATAATTGGCCAAAGGCATCCAAGAACTTCAGGGCATTAAGGGGCACTGTATTTTTAGTCATGTATGTCCCCAGTGCGGGGAAATGTACTGAGATACCTTTTGACCCAGGAAAAAATATATAAATGTATATATGTGTGATATTTATATAGAGGCACATACAGAAACACTCTCTACAGAGCTATTGTTGGACACATGTGCACACAGGCAGTTTTAGACCAGTAGTATTATACTATATAAACAGACCTGTAACTTGATTTTTTTCCCACTAAATCTATTGGGAACAGTGCCCCGTCGCAATAATGTCTGTCTGCTCCCATTATTTTAATGGTTGCGTAGTATTTCATTGTATACACATACTCTATTTTTTCCTATACTTTCCCCAACATAGAACTCTAAATTATACAGCAGTGGGTGTTTCGTGCATTTGTCATTTCTCACCTGCGTGGCCACCCCCTTGGGATCAACTCTAGAAGTGGGGCTGCTGTGTGCAAGAGAAGTGTGCCCTTTTAATGGCCTCATCCAAGACTGCTTCCTGGCAGTTCCAATAATCTGAGATGTATTCGATATGGAACAGCCAATGCCCTCAGGGAAGAACCGCGGGGGTATCACTCCAGGTAGACCCTCTTCTGCACCACCGGGAGGACCAGGGCAACCACCTGGGTAATTGCGATAGAAACAGGGCAGAGGTCTGGGTCCAGTCAGAAAAGCCCGTGACAGAAAGCCATCTGCCAGCAGTAGCCCCCCTGCCTGCCGAGAGGAGCTGCAGCTGACTTCTGATGTAAAACCACCGCACCTCCACACGCAGCAGAGCAACCCCCCAGGCCTGCAGGCTCTGCGGCAGAGCCGCTAAGTGCTCATTACATCAAGAGCAGACACAGCGGACTGTAATTAACTCCAAATCTCTCTCCACACTTGATTTTTGCTGGCTGGGTTTGTCATCTTGCTGTTAGAACAAGCCCTCTACATGCCTCAGATTTTTTCCCTTGACCTTGTCATTCAGAGCAGAGGCGTGACTCCATCACCTGTCCAGGCACGTACTGAGTCTTTGTGTAGATACACCTTGTGACTCAGAAAAAAACACGAACCCAGAGCCAAGCCTGGGACCCATTTATTGGCATCACTGGGTGGGTCTGTAAAAGCACGGAATGCAGGACTCATGACCCACCGTGGGTGCCTGACCCTTGGAAAGCATAGTTCCACAGCACTCATTCAGGGACAGCTAGCTTCCTACACAGGGTTCTCAACCATTAAGCAGACACACAAGAATATTTCTGATAGTCTAACCTTTTAAAAAGTTTCAGGCCTGTGTGATCTGGCTGCACACTCTTCAGTTCCCATGTCCACGGGCTTTACCATGTGATGTCCCTTCACCACAAGAGTCCCCCCCAAACACACACCAATTCAGCCACCAACACTGTATCCACCCCTTCTGCTTCACCAAGGATGCTTAGTCCATTGAGGAGGTCAAATAAGAGGTTTTCTTGTATGTCGTGGCTGAGATAAAAGTCACTTTACCCCAAGAATGCAGCAGGTAGAAGGCAGCCTACAGAATTTACGCCGAATTCCATTCCTCAAATGACCATATTTCATAGTTGATTATAAGACAGCTGCCTTCCAACCTATGAGCCTCTGCATGATGTTTAAAATCAGGGCCTGGAAATGAACACCACTTGGTCCTTCTCGCTGGCCTGGCTCCGCCAGGGCTGTCTGCGGCCCGTCCTCAGAACGCTATGTAGTATTGCTCCATTGTGCTGACGATGTCACTCTGGTCCTCCAGGAACTCCAGCACCTGCTGCAGCACGGGCTCACTCAGGCCCGGGCTGATGCTTAGGCGGGCGCAGGCCAAGATGTGCCGGAAGTGGCAGCCCTTCTCCATGTCTGCAGGAAAAAAGCAGCTGGCTAAGCTTGGACACACCTGTCAGACCCTCCTTCTCCTCTCCCTCTAAATCAAAGCCGTCTCGGGATCTCCTGAATCAGAACCTGCACCTTAATAAGATCTCCAGATGATTCTTATGCACATTAAAGCCAGAGATGCACTGGTCTAGGTTACCAGGAAAAAGCAAAACAAAACACCCTGATCTTGGGCCTATGGACCCACTGCTCAGGGACTCAACTTTCAAGGATTCCCAGTCAATAATTTTATATCCATAACCAAATAGCTTTTTAGCGCTCGATAACCTTTCTGCTCCCATGCCATTACATGTATAGGTGTGTAAGTACAGTGTATTGTGTGCTGAGCCCCTAGCTCCCCAGGTGGGACCCCGCTTGAGACTGAGAGCAGAGCCTGTTTACAGCAGCCTCCCTCTCCTAAGCCTTGACTGATGGGACTGCCTTGGCGATGGGGCTCCCAGCTCTGCTCTGCTTCACTCCCCTCGGCATAGGCTTCCAAGAAGGTCTGTCTCTGACAGTTGTTCTTCTAGGAGCTTCTTACCCTCTCTCTGCCCAAAAGGAAGACTATTGGGTGTGCAGCGGTCAAAGCTCAGGAGGAGAAACTTCTCTCCTGGTCAAAACCCATCAGTGAGCTGGAGCAGCAGTGTGCAGCTAGCTCGGGCTGTGACGGTCAAGGGTCGAGAAGTCAGCTGAGTGGGTTGTGATTAGCATTCTCTCTCTAACCCAACAGACTAAGGGGGAAAATTACAGGATGCACTACATCACAGGCAGGATGAGTTTGTTCTGTGAAACCATTTCTAAATATATGTAATATATATCTATCTATTGCATTATAATTCTGTAATTTACTGGGTCAGGATGTAAAACACATTTGTAACCCCGAGTCAAAGCTGAACCATGTTACTAAAAACAAGCTCTCCCCAGTTTTCACCTCAAGGTCCCATGGCAGAGCCAGGCTCAGCCTCTCACGTTCCACAGTCACTGGATGTTTTCAGATGACAAAATGTTTTAAGCTCCAGGAAGGTGCACGAAGAGGTACCATGGTGTTGGGCAAAGCATGGTGGACCCTTGTGGCTTCAGCAAGTCATAGAACCTTCAAGCTTCAGTTTTCTCACCTATGGGGAGGGAGGCTGGGGAGGGGGACGGAGGCACCTGTGCGATCCTTTCCAGCTCAAAGGGAGCTCAAAGGGTCGGAGACTAACCCAAGTAAAGGCCTGGGGTAACAAAAACTTGCTCAATTCTGACCTCTAGTGGCTCTGCCAACTCATTGTTCCTCCCAGTTGGGGTTACTGTTGGAAAACTTGCCACCTCCACTTGTCTCCACATTTCCAGTCTGTTTTCTTCAGCATTCACTTGATAAAGATTTCCCGAACACCTACTATGTGTATATTATTTTTAAAAAGGAGGGGGGAGCAGATAAAGAGTACGGATGGAGAGCTGACTATTCAGGTCCAGGCTCTTTGACTGGGACAAAGTGGTTCACATCTCTGTTTCCTCATCTGTAAAATGGGAACAAAATCACCTACTTCACCAGTGGTCATGTGGATTTAAGGAGACCCATGGCAGGTGCTTCTTACATTGGGAATGACTATGTCACAGCCATAACCTGGGAAGATGCTTGTAACCTAGTCCCGGCTGTAAAGATGCATCGAGTCTTCCCAAAGGTCTTACACCTTACACTACTTCCTCAGAAAGGCCAGTCTGCTAAGAGCTGTCTAGTAAAGTGACCTTTCGGTTACACAGAGAGAGGGACTGTTCTTAGTTCTTCTTTAAATGTTTGGTAGAAATCATCAGTGAAGCCATCAGGTCCAGGGCTTTCCTTTGCTGGGAGATTTTAAATTACCAATTCAATCTCCTTCCAAGTCACAGATCTATTCAGATTTTCTATTTCTTCGTAATTTAGTTTTGGTGGGTTTTATGTTTCTTCATCTGCCGTACATTTGTTCACAGTATTCTCTTACAATTATTTTTATTTCTGTAGAATCAGTACTAATGTCCTCACTTTTATTTCTGATTTTAGTGATTTGAGTCTTCTCTATTTCTTACTCCATCTACCTAAAGGTGCGGCAAATTTGTTGACCTTTTCAGAGAACCAATTTTTGGTGTCAAAGATTTTCTCTATTGTTTTTCTATTCTCTACTTCATTTATCTTTGCTCTAATCATTATTTCCTACCTTCTGATTGCTCTGGGTTTAGTTTGTTCTTCTTTGTCTAGTTCCTTAAATAGCAGTTAGGTTGTTGAGACCCTTCTTGTTTTCTAATGGTTTTAGCTGTGAAGTTCCCCTTAGCACCACTTTCGCGGTGTTCCACATTTTGGTATGTTGTGTTTTTGTTTTCAATCACCTCTATTTTCTAATTTCCCTGTGGTTTCTTCTCTGATCTATTAACTGTTTAAGAGTGTTTAGTTTCCACTGATTTGTGTGAGTCTTCCAGCTTTACTTCTGTTACTGACTTCTAACTTCATCCTATTGTGGTCAGAGAAGATACTTTGTATGGTATCTACCTTTTCAAATCCATTGAGACTTAATTAGTGGCCTAACATATGGTCTGTCCTGGATATGTCCCATGTGCACTTGAGGAGAATGTGCACTCTGCTGTCAGATAGTATTTTGTATACGTCCGTCAGATCCAGTTGATCTATTGTGAAAATTTCTCTATTTCCTCCCTTATCTTTTCTGATTGTTCTATCCATTACAGAGAGTGGGGTGCTGAACTATTGTAGAATTGTATTTCTCCCTTCAATTGTATCCATTTTTGCTCCGTAAATCTTGATGGTCTGTCATTAGGTGCATAAATGTTTATAATTCTATCTCCCTGGTATACTGACTCTTTCACTGATGCACAATGTACTTGTTTCTTGTAATCTTTTATGCCTTAAAAATCCTAAGTCTATTTTGTCTAATATCAGTATGTTTTATCTACCTACTTTATTTTATCTAATGTCAGTATAGCCACCCCTGCTCTATTTTGGTTACTATTTTACATTGGATATTTTTCCCCCCATTCTTCACTTTCAATCTGTTTGTGTCTTTGGATCCAAAATGAGTCTCTTGTATGTAGCATACAGCTGGGTCATGGTTGTTTTTTTCTTAAACCCTTCTGCCAATTTCTATCTTTTGATTGGGGAGTTTAATCTGTTTATATTTGAAGTAATTAGTGATAAGGAGGGACTTACTTCTGTCATTTTGCTGTTTGTTTTCTATATGCCTTATACCTTCTTGTCTCTCATGTCCTGCATTACTGTCTTTTATGTTTAGTTGACCTTTTTCTAATGAAACATTTAAACACCTTTCTCATATCCTTTTGTATATATTTTCTAGCTACTTTCATTGTGGTTACCATAGGGATTACACTAAACATCCTAAAATTATAACACCCTAATTTGAATTTATTCCAGCTTAACTTCAATAATTTACAAAAAGTCTGCTCCTTTGTAGCTCTGTCCCTACCCCTTTCATTTGATGTCACAAAATTACATCTTTACATATTGTGAGACTAAGAATATAAACTAATAATTCTTTTAAATGCGTTAATCTCTTAAATTATGTGGAAAAAATGTGGAGTTACAGACCAAAGTTAAAATAATATAAATATTTAAACCAGTACTTGTTTTTTGTTGTTAAAAAATGTATTAGTCTCTAAAATTGTGTAGAGAACAAAAAATGGACTTACCAACCACTGTTATGACAATATTGGCTTTTCTAACTGCCCAAGTATTTCCTTTATTGAAATCTTTTTTTCTTCATATGGGTTTGAGTTACTGTCTAACGCCTTTTCATTTCACCTTGCTGGGCTCCTCTGAGTATGTCCTGGAGAGCAGGTCTAGTGCTAATAAACTCCCTTAGCTTTTATTTATTGTGGAATGTCTTGATTTCACCTTCACTCTTGAAGGACAGTTTTTCTGGATATACGATCTTGGTTTACAGTTTTTCTCTAGCACTGACTGTATCAGCCTACTGCCTCAGGCCTCCAAAGTTTCTGAGAAAGCTGCTGCTACTCTTACTAATGATCCCTTCTACGTAACGAGTTGCTTCTCTCTTGCTGCTTTCAAGATTCTCTCTTTGCTTTTAAAAGTGTGATTATGATGTGTCTTGATGTAGTCTCTTTTGAGTTCATCTTTCTTGGAGTTTATTGAACTTTTTGGATATTTATATTCATGTCTTTCATCAACTTAGGGAAGTTTTCAGCCATTATTTCTTCAAATATCCTCTCTGCCCCTTTCTCTCTTCACCTTCTGGGACTCACACAATGCATATGCGGGTCCACTCCATGGTGTCCCATGCATCCCTTAGGCTCTGTTCACTCCTCTTCAACTGCGAGTTTGCTGGTTCCTTCTTCTGCCTGTCAAAATCTGCCTTTGAATCACTGTAGGAAATTCTTCATTTTAGTTATTGTACTTCTCAGCTCCAAATTTTTACGTACAAGGTCAGTCCAGAAGGTATCCCCCAAAGTAATATGAAAAATAGAGACATTTATTGATGAAGATACAAGATAAAGAAACACTGTACATAGGACAATGAAACCTCAGTCCCCTTCAAAGCAGGCACCTTGAGACCTCACAGGGTTCTCCCAGTTGCCATCTGTTGCCCTATCATATTTTCCTGAATCTCATCAACTGTCTGAAATCTCTTCCTTTCTAAGGTGATTTTAGTTTTGGGAAAAGCCAGAAGTCACGGAGTGCCAAATCTGAGCTGTAGAGGGGCTGAGTCACCTGAGTGATTTGATGTTTCACCAAAAAACTCTGCACCAGACATGGTGCATGAGTGGGTGTGTTGTGATGAAGCTGCCAATCACCACTTGCCCATAGCTGCAGCCTTCTCAATCATCTGATTAGTTTCCATGGAGGAATGTTCAAGCTCAACAGAAATTTATTGGAGATTCATTGCTCTACTTGCTCAGTCATTTTGAATGTAATGGCCACACAGTACACATGCTTACTCAACGGTGTCTATTGCCCCCACTGACTAGTACAGTGAAGTTGTCATTATTCACGCATGGGCATTCCAGTCCACTCTCCTTGGCTACCAGGTTACATCAATGTTGAGCAAACCATTCTCATTATACTAACAATAGCTGGACTTTTCTTGGACAAACCTATATTTTTAGGTTTTCTATCTCTTTAGATTTCCATTTTGCTCACCATTTTCTTGACTTTCTTCACATCTTCCTTCAGTTCTCTGAGCATCTTTAAGATAGTTATTTTAAAGTCTTTGTCCAGTATATCTGCCATTAGGTTCTTCTCAGGAGCACTTTCTGTTGAGATATATTTTTTCCTCTTTTAAGTGGGTAATACTTTCCTGTTTCTTTGTACACCCTGTGATCCTTAGTTGAAAACTGGACATTTGAATCTAGCCATGCGGTAACCGGGAGATCAGATTCTCCCCGTACCCCGGGGTTTGCTGTTGTCTGTTGTTATCATTGTTACTACTGTCTCTATGCCAAGGGTCAGGCTGAGGTGTAAAATTTAAGGTCTTTTCAGGTCTTCTTCTGAGCCTATGTCTTTCTCTGGGCGTGTATGGTCACTTTCTAGTTTCCCTCATATGTTCAGTAGCTTTTAAATGCATGAGTTTTTCTTTTCTGGTTCCCAAAAAGGGGAGAAAAGGAAAATAAGGGGGGGGGGCATCAGTACTTCCCCTTAAGCCACTTCAGATGTTGAGGGAGGGGCTCACAACATTGGGACGAAATGCAACAATGGCCACCCGCCTCTTTATCTGTCCCTCTGTAATCAGAAGCAACAACGGGCAGAGCACATGTCCCTTACCTTTTGAGGACAAGCTCTTTTCTGCCTGCCCTAGCTCCTGCAAGCTCCATGCAAGCTGCTCCAGAAACAAATGCACAGCTGTCCACAGCTGGGGTGAGGGATAGGTTACCAAGAGGTGAACATTGACTGAAATTAACACCAACTTACTGTCCTTTGGAAGTTGCAAACCTTCAATAGCCTTCAGAGTTCCAAAACACTTCCACCAGTCAGATGCAACTGTTGTCTACATGGACAGATTCCTAGTGCTTCCTACTCTACCATCTTCATAATAGCTTTATAAAATATCAATTTATTTAATCCTCATAACAATCTATCATGTAGGCAATGTTATCCCCATTTTACACATAAAGAAACTGAGGCACAGCCTTACCCAAAATCACACAGCTGCAAAGTGGCAGAGCTGGGATTCAAACCCAGGCAAGGTGGCCCCAGAGCCCAGCTCTTTACGACTATGCTATGCTGCCCATCTTTAGATAAACCTGGTACTGGTGCTTTAGGAACCTAAAACAAGCCTCATTTTTACAGCCCTTTTATATTATAGGTTTAACCTTTGCTAAAATACTCATAAATGACTATAAAGATTTTAAGTTCTCTCACTAATCATCCTGACAAGGAAAAACTCAATGCTATATTTTGTATGAAATGTTAGTAATGAACAAAAGGTCTAGGACGAATGATTAAATAAATGGTCAAATATCTATTTATATATTTAATGGAGTGCTGTGCAGCTATTAAAAAGACTGAGATACTTTTATATGTACTGTTGCCAAATGACCTCTAGAAGCCAATGTTCAATTTAAAATACAAGGTATAGCCCTGGCTGGTGTAGCTCAGTGAATTGAGCGCAGGCTGCAAACCAAAGCGTTGCTGGTTCGATTCCCATTCAGGGCACATGCTTGGGTTGCAGGCCAGGTTCCCAATAGGGGGAGCTCGAGGGGCTACCACACATTGATATTTCTCTCCCTCTCTTTCTCCTTTCCTTCCCCTCTCTAAAAATAAATAAATAAGATCTTTAAAAGAAAAAGGAAATAACTACAAGTAAATAAATAAGTAAATAGAATACAAGGTACAGAACACTGAGTATTGAATGCTAACCTTTACTTGTCCTTTTAAAAAGGGTGAGCTATACAAACATACTTACAAGTGTGTATACACATCCCTAGAAGGACATGCAGGAAACTAGGACAACTACTGCCTTTGGCAAGGGGAACACAAAGCTTTGGTCTCGTTGCTGGGAGGGAGTCTGGCTTCTCTGTGTGTATTTTTGTACTGTTTGACTTTTTATCATGTGCATACATTATCATTCAGAAAAAATTTTTTAACGTCATAGATATTTCCTGTGAAAAGGGGTAGTTGCAGTAGACTCCCCAGCAGTCTCTACAGAGTATTTTCATTGGCATTCTCAGCTATTCAAGCTCCAGAATCCAGCTCCCGGGAGGGCTTACCAGTTCTGGGGAATTAGTTTAGAAGCGCCCACTTATAGACGGAGTGACAGACTGTCCACCCTGACACAACATTCACGAAAGCAGGAACTGGCCTGTGGATTAGAAGTGGACATAAAATATGCCACACCACAGACCCTCAGATCACTGAGGCTATTTGGCTCTCCTAAGAAATAAAGTATGAATTCCTTTCATTTGCTGTACCAGGCCCTGGGATTATTTCAATCCATCCTGTTCCTCATGGAGATCAAAATAAGAATCTGGAACTAGGATGAGTACAGAGATGTTGCTTAGGGAACAGCTTCTTACCCTTTCTTGGTGAAAGCCCACATTCCACTGCTCTTAAAAAGCTCCTTAAAGAGAGAATAGACGGATTCCTCCCACTCCTCAGCTAAAGGACATTTGTTCTTATTGCTCTGAATGCAGCGAACAACAACCAGAAACCTTGCATTCAAATAAGTGGTTGCTTTAAGTTTATTTTAAGATCTGTCATCATGCGACTCAGGCTCTTAAAGGCTAAACAGGGCTGCATATCAAACACCAGGGCCAGAGACCTGGTCCAGCTCTACCCAGTGACTCAGCCTGGAAGAGGTCCAGGCCCCAGGGACACACGGGCTAAAGGGACTGGAGGTAGACTTCTCTGGAAGGAAAGGACACAGAATGAGGAGACCTGTGTCACTAACCAGCCTTTTCACCTTTCTTCTAGTCTTATTTGTTGATGTATGCCAACATTTGTTATTAGCAGATATTTGCAGAAAATAGATTTTGAAAAGTTACCTTTAAGACTGATGAGTTTTTACAGGATTTAAAGATAGGACTGATACTTTTTTCTCTTTCTAACTAGTAGGAAGGTAGTAACGCCTGTTGTCAGACTATCTGCAGTTTGAGTTTCTAACCACTAGGGGCTGACCTAACACCACTAAAACCAACTATTTCCTAAACCACTTTTGCAAATTACTAGGTTTCAGGTTGACTGAATTATAATGTTCATACACTGTAATGTCTAGAACCATTCCTTCCAATACTGAAGGGCACGAAGTCAAAAGAGAGGAAAATTTCAGGTTTGGGTTCAAAGACAAACAGCAAGAATAGGACAAGAAATAACCCAAACCAGAGAGCACATTAGAACCAGAAGTACATCGAAAGGTCCTTGGCTCCATGGCTTGCCTCACTGGATGGGGACCACCCAAGGAGCTCACCCATCACACCCCCACCCCGCTCCACGTGAATCAAAATCCCCAGGAGTGGGGTCTGAGCACCACATGTTAAAAAAAATCTCCACGAATGATTTTTACATGCAGCCAAGGTCAGGGCGACTGTGCCACCCTAACACTCACTTTAGAGAGGAAGAACCTGAGGCTCCGAGAGGGCAGGGGCCTTGACCACCACACTTCCAAGTGACGACTGGGGAAAGCCCCAGTCTCCTGACTCTCCATCCAGTGCTCTCTAGGCGGGAGCACTCCCTTCCAGCAAATCAGGACACACGTACGTGACGCCACTTACGGTTGGGTTTCTGGCAGTCTTCTTGAATGATACGGTGGATCTTTCTGTGCAGTTCCTTGTCTTCTCTGGTTACCTAAACAGCAAAAGAAGTTCAGAGAGAAAGGGTTCTTAAGTAACACAGAGGTTGTATCATCCAGACTCCCAAATTAGTACTTGAGATAGTTTCTACAGATTTCGTACAATCATCATCTTGACACCAAGATGCTTACCTTTTTTCTTTTTTTAAGATTTTATCTATCTTTAGAGAGATGGGAAAAGAAGGAGAAAGAGGAGAGAAACATCAATGTGTGGTTGCCTCTTGTGCCCCCCTACCACCTGGGACCCGGCCCACAACCCAGTCACATGCCCCGACCCAGAATCGAACAAGCAACCGTTTGGTTCACAGGCCAGCCCTCAATCCGCTGAGCCACACCAGCCAGGGCCCAACATGGTTTTCAATACTGGGCCTATTGTCAAACCAGTTCTCACCCTCGGCAGCTCGCTGCTTTGTCACTGACCCAGAGGTACACTCTTCAGGGGCTGGTCCACTGAGGTCATGATGTAAAGAGAAACTGGAATACTTTTAAGGAGCAGCTTTTCTTCTTAAATATTCCTAACACATTCATAAAATTTCTCTTATTTGTTATATTTTTGAGGAAGGCACAAGTGACCGAAGGCTCTGATCTCAACTCCAGGACTCTTTCCTCTGGGCTTTGACACCTGCCTCGTGTTTTGTTAGTTTTATTCCTTTTTCCAACCACAAGGAAAAACAAAAGAACTAAAACTGTAAGGAAAAGCTAGCAAGGGAATAAATCTAGCCTATCCCTTGAGACCCTTTCTATTTTCAAAGGCAAACCTAACCTAGTTCCTTTCTCAGCCAGCTCAGGTAAGAGGAAAGCAGCAGCCAAATGGGCCCCCCTTCATGTTCAGTAGTAAATCTAGTAATAAAACAAATAAAAAAATAGAGAGGGGAAAAGAGGAACAAAGGAAAAGAGGAAGAAAGGACAAAGAAAAAAGAAGCATGCAAACAAATGCATACAGGGTGGGGCAAAAGGAGTTTTATAAGTTGTTCACATGGAAAAAGAATAATAAATAATACAAGAACAAACTGTGTTCCCCTGGCTGGGTGGCTCAGGCGGTTGGAGCACTGTCCTGTACACATTAAGGTTGGGGGTTCAATCCCTGGTCAGGGTGAGTACGGGAGGCAACCGATTGATGTTTCTCCCTCCCATTGATGTTTCTCTCTCTAAAATCAATAAAAACATATGCTCGAGTGAGGATTAAAAAAAAAAAACAAAGAAGTGGAAACTGTGTTTTGTGTACTTACAATGGTAAACTTACTGTTGCTCCACCCTGCCTATCAGGAGTGCTTGGTCTGATGGGACTTACAGAGTGACCAGACTTGAGGATGGGGACACCAATAATGCCGCCTTTTCACAAGGCTGTTGTGAAGATTACGTGCGGCGATGGGGGTGACGGCTGCTGAAGGCTGGAGAGCACTCTACAAACAGGAGCATCTACAGCGGGTGATAACTACTCCACGGAGGCCAGAAGGCTCTGTTGCAAGGGGAGGAGTGAAGTCAGAGCGGAGGGGCGGTTCCACTGAGGAGAGAGCAATTGTTGCTTGATCACCCCACGCCAGCTCACACTGACTCACAGGAGGAAGTGCCCAGCCCCGACACACCTCAGCCACGGCCTGCTGCCCAAGGTCCTGCAGCTCCTTGAGAAGGGCTGCTTTCAACAGGTTCAGCTGGCCGAACCCAGAGCCTCCCAGGGGCAATGTGACTGGGTAGAGGGTGGGGACAGGTTGGGGGATGCTAAGGCGAGCTGCCCATCATGAGCTTCTGCAACCCCACAATAGGCAACTGACTCCCAACTGGCCTTCCCATCCCGGGAGGGAGTGGCCTGCACTCAGCCTTCTGCAGATTGGAATACTCTTTTCTAAAGCTATTCAAATAGTATTTAGAACATCTTTTAATTTTTAAAAATGCTCTAAAATGGGGCACCACTAGAGTAAATCGATATCAAGAAAATGTCTTGTTAAGGAAAGCTTCCCCTCAAGAATTATGCCTGTAAATAGTGAGACTTCTGGCATGCCTCCGAGTTTTGATCTGTCTCCCGGTCTGTCACTTATAGCTCAAGCCATATCTGTGCTACTGATATCAATGGTCACGAGGGGGCCTGACTGCAGCCTGGCTCCTCCAATATTAAAGGTAGGCAGTGAAAGGTGAACCTTTAACTCTGAAAGTATTAGAAAAGCAAGCACTTGAGCCCCCCTAGCGAGAATGTCAACTGGTACAAGCTTTTGAGTGGCCCATCAGACTGTGCTGACCGAAAGCTTAGAGGTACATGCCTTTGCTCCAGTAGTTTCTAAGAATCAAACTTATAGAAACACATAAGTTCACACAAATAGTTGTGACAAATAGCCACAACAGCAGTATTTGTGAGAGCAAAAGTGGAAACACCATAGATGACCATCAGAGATAAGAGGTTAAAATACGGATGGCAAGTTCCCATAACATGGAATACCATGCAGAAGTCAAAAAGAATGAGGTCGATTTCTAAGTACTAACATGGAAAGATGGTGCATTGTGCTATTTTGGTGTCAAAAAAAATGTTGCTGAGCCCTGGCTACTGCGGCTCAGTGGACTGAGTGCCGGCCTGAGAACCAAAGGGTTGCCAGCTGGACTCTCAGTCAGGGCACAGGCCTGGGTTGCGGGCCAGGTCCCCAGTAGGGGCCACATGAGTGCAACCACACAGTGATGTTTCTCTCCCTCTTTCTCCCTCCCCCACTGTCTAAAAATAAATAAATAAAATCTTAGAGCAGTGGTTCTTAACTGTCCCAGGGGACACTTGACAATGTCTGGGGACATTTTTGGCTGCCACAACCCAGGAGCTGCTACTGGCATCTAGTGGGTGAAGGCCAGGGATGCTGCTAGTCATCCTACAATGCAAAGGACAGCTCCTGCAACGAAGAGTCATCCAGCCCAAACCATGTTGAGGTTGATAAATTCTAACTTAAAGAATGATCACATTTTTTTTGTAAAGCAAAAAAAAAAAAAAAAAAAAAAGCCAAAGCAACATATATTTATATGTGTGTATTTGTAAATGCACAAGTGTCTAAATGCACAAATGTTTAATAGAATGCTATTAAAAGTAGTACCTTAGGGTTGCTTATGTTATGTACCTCTTTAGTGATTTTTACATACACTAAATAGGCATTCTTAAGTAATACATATATTTGTAATTGAAGCTACAAAGGAAAACATTAAGTTGCAAGTCTCTTACATAGAAGAGGTTATCAAAACCGCCATCCTTCTGGTAAATGAACCCTTTTTCCTGCAGGAGCTTTATAGCACTCTTAAATATGCTATGAATTGCCTTGGAAGTGGTGTCATTCTTAAAATCTGCCTGTGGGAAGGAAGAGAGAAAAAAAAGTGAGCTCCATCTTACAGCACCTGAGAGCAACTCCCTGGACCAACTGGTTTATGAATCCACCCAACAGGCTTTCCACCTGCTGAGTCAAAAAGACCCAGGTGCACAGCGGCCCAGCAGGATGGCAGGTGAGGACTGGGAAGCTTGCTCCACAGGGTCATGCCCGATAACTGTTCTACATCCTCAGTGATGACTCTTTAATTCAATGATATAAAGTGGAACACTCAAACGGACAAATTTTTTTCATACAGAACTAAAACACTGTATACATATTACCCGTTTCTTTTTTCCCCATGAAAATCATGGCTATATACAATCTCTCGCTAAGGACTTTAAAGAATTTCACACACACTGAAATGAGTCAGGGACTCCAGCGTGTAGAAAGCTTTAAATCATCTCCGTATTTTAAATGGAGAATGACGGTGGCAAGTAGCTCTGCAGAGACCCGTCAAAGGTGGTGTGTGGGCTAAAGACGGACAGGGGTCCCCAAGTGGGGCGAGGCCGTCACAGGGAAGGGACCTCAGCGGCTGTCAGTCAGCTTGCTGTCGCCTCAGGTTCAGTGTTCCTTCCCTTCTCTAAGAGACAGGGCTGCCTAGAGAGCTTGCCGGGTCATCCTATTTCTTACTCCCAAGGAATCCAGGTTTTCGGCTATGACCCATGGTTCACTGGACTCTGTGGTTCTTCAGCTGGGGACTTTGTATTTCATATCAGCCACCCTCTCCCTGGCACAACAGAGGGTGATCAATAAAACACCTGTGTAATCAATGGGAATATTTTAGAGGCTATGTCCTCTATATTCCATTAGGGATTTTCATTTCATTCCTCAAACACAGGAAGTGGTGAACAATAACTGTCCTCCAAGGCACAGATCCATTTTTAATGTGACAGAAATCTGTCAATACAGTGAGAAGATCAGAGCGCCAAAGAAACGTGGCTAAGCTTCCAAAATAGTGTTTGAAGGGCAAGTGACAGGTACCTACGAAGGCTCTCTCGGACAGTGCCCAGGGATGCTGAAAAAGACAATGTACTCGAGACTTGCTGTTGCCACTTCCTCCAAGTGATACTGAGAGGAAAGAACCCCCCCAATGATCTCAAGGGCTGACAATACCATCCCTAAAGAAAACTTCTCTTTCTGGGAGAGGCTTCCCAAACAGGCACTGTCTTAATCTAATAGATCCTGGCAATGTCTCCCAAACGTGCTCTCCTGGGTTGAAGAGCAGAGTCTAAGACTCTTAAATTATAGTCTAAGTTTTTCCTTAATAGAATAAGCTGGAGAACCTGGCCATTAAAACATTGGGGCCTAAAAATTGACAAATATTCCAGGTTACGACAGCACCCACTCCCTGAAGGGAGAATAAGGCCCAGAAATATTTGGTGACTCCCACAGGCAGAAAAGTTACCTGTGTGTGTTTAGAATAAACACCTCCTCTAGCAATCCTCAGTCATACATGTTCTTATTCAGGGGGGCTTCAGACAAAGCTGTTTTTAATTTTATATATGAGTTCTTCTACTTAGGGGAAATACAACCCAATATAGGCTCCCCCACAAAACATTATACTTAATCTTCACACTTCTAAGGAGATTCGGTTTCTTCAGTCAGTTTAATATAAAGATCCTAGGGGTTGAGGTATTATTACATCTCTATTAAGATAGAACTGAACTGGAAACTAACTAAGAACGTTGTTGCATAATTATTTCTGTCATTAAAAAAAGACTCCTGGTTCTCCCTACACCGTACAAAAAGCCCTGTTCCTGCTCCCCCAATTTCAGTCAGATCAAGCAGCAGGAAGAGAGGGTGGCAGGCCTGCGAGCTTAAAAGCACAGTTTCAGCTGTGAACAAGGAGGACCCAGCAGAAAAGGCTCTTTGTCAACATAAACAACATGTGAAGCTTCCTTGCCAGAAACGTTTGCCTCAGCTGACCTCAAGACGTATCTCCCTGTTGTAAAAACACAGAGTCTCAAGGGTAAAACCTCCAATCTTCTCTTCTTGGCCAGTAGTAGCTCTTCCTGGCCTGGGATGTGTGTCCTTCTTGTCTTTTTCTAAAGAGCAATGACAGAGTCATCCGATTCAGGAAACTGAAACTGCTCAGAGGAAAAAACTGACTGGCTGGACGTGCTGAGCCTTAGCAGGCCTCTCCTTCTTGCAGGTCAGGAACTGGGTGGATCTCTGAAATATATATAGTCTTCATTCCCAAACAAACTCAACATTTATCCAGCTGTCAAACAAACAATGGTTTTGCACGGCCTGCTTATCAGGTTTCTGGATTTGCTAAGAAGGTTTCTTTGCTAAAAAGAAAGGGGAAAACATTCAAACCCACTCTCCCTCTGCCTATCAGCTCTAACACTATCCCAGTGATTTTCTGTGAAGCTTTCATCTGCACGGCAACACGAACTGAACTGGATCTAGGGTTTCACCAGCACTGTAACGCATCCTTACTCTCCCAGGCTCAATTAAGCAGGACTCAATTGAATGACACTGACCTCACCAAACAGAGCCATGTGAGGGAACAATTCATAATTGATGGAAAAATAGTTTCCAAAGACAGAACAAAGTGCCATATTCGTTTCTTTTTAAACATGCAGCACTGGGCAGATGCAGGTTTCTCCTCTAAGCATTTTCAAAAAGAAATCATGGCCAAAGTTCTCCACAGATTGTTCTGAATGGAGGAGCCTTGTAGTCCTCAGAGACCTCAAGTCTCTCTACTTAATTAGAGCCCTCCCCAAAGAGCTGGTTCTCAGGAAGAATGTGGTCTTTGCTAGGCTTCAGTGTTTCCTTCCAAACATGCCAACAGAATGGTCAGGAGTCCTGGAAGGCTAACTTGGCATTGAGCCCTCTCTAAATGATTAAATGGAGAAAGGTCAACCTTGCTGTCAGGGGACAGCTGGAAAGCTGCGACTGGTCAGGAGCAACAATGACACAGGACACAGCGGGCAGTCATGACCCACTCCGCCTTGGTGTTTCCTGAAACAATACCCCTCATCTCTGCCTATGAAATTATGGGTCGCTGGACACACAGTCTGGTGCCAGGAAGAGGTGATTAGGTCCGTGAATGAAACTGAGAAGCAAGGGTCATGCCTAGGAAGTTGGATGGGGGCCTGGGATCTGCTCTCCCAGAATCACCAAGCGTAACTTACGTTGCCTAACAAGGGAACTCAGAGCAGCCCTGTTGGTAATAGCAAATAACTGGAAACATCTAAATAGTCCAGGAAAGGAGAGGCTGGCTATATAAACTATGGTACATGTAACGAAAGATTATTGTGCGGTGGCAAATCACTGTATGGCACAGAAAGGATAAGACACAGTTCAATGAAAAGCTAGGGACAGACTAGTGTTTAGCATGATACCATTTGTGTAAAAGAAAAGAGGGAGTACAACTACTTCCAGTTCATACATGCACAGACATCTCCGAGTGGGTTTCCGTGGTACCAGTAACAGTGCTGGTCTCTGGAGAAGGGGTGGGAGGGAAACATACTTTTAACTATACTTTCAGGGACTATTTGAATTTTTAAAAACCATTCATTCTTCAATTAACTAATAATTATCGAAAACCTACTTTATGGTGGATCAGTGCTAGGCCCTGGTTCTAGAGAACAGAGTAGGAGAGGTGAGACCTCTGCTCGTAGAGAGCAGATTCTGGGGGAGGAACAGGCGGGCACACCAACGAACACAGTGATGCAATGCGGCACAAAAACAGGGTGGCAACACCATGAGGAAGTGGCCATCAGAGCAGATGGTCGAGGGGGGCAAGAAGGTGACATCTAAGCAGAGATTATCCTCTGATGGGATAAATGAAATAAATAAAAACACAAGTCATGTTACAACAACAAAAAAAATCCAAGAATTGCAATGAAAGGGAAAGCCAAACTCCTAAGTCTCAAATAATTCTTAATTCCAAGCAAATATGGAAACACCAAACTACATTAAGTTCACCTTTAAAAACGAAAAGATTTTATCCATTCGTTCTTAGAGAAGAGAAGGGAGGGAGAAAGAGAGGGAGAGAAACACGGATGTGAGAGAGCAACATCGATCAGAGGTCTCTCATGTACGCCCCGACTGGGGACCGAGCCCACGATCCAAGCGTGTGCCCTGACTGGAAATCAACCCGAGACTTTTTGCTCTGCGGGATGACGCCCAGCTGAGTCACCCGTCAGGGCAAGTTCACCTTTAACACTAGGGGTGAGAAAATGGGGACAGCTCTTCCCAGGAGAAATAAAAGTTACTTAAAAGTGTTCCTTGAAATTTCTACTTATAAACCAGAATGAAAATAATTGGTCTTTATTCAAACTCCTAAAACATGATAGGTTAACTTTATTCTGAAGAGACAGCAAGTCAGTAAAAGCCTTGGTTCAAGTTTAATAATCTTGGAAGGATAATTACCTCTTATCGCCCACTTCCCCCACATTTGGCACCTGCTGACATTAAGTACCCATCTCAGTGAGTACTAAGAACTGAGTTCTATGAAGCTTAGACCATCATATATTTTTTTTTCTACCCAAAGATTAAGCTTAATAAGATTAAGTCAGTGACCTTCCCAGAATAGAAAGAACATGTAATAGAACCATAACCTCCATTCCCTGGGTCCACCCTGTGAGTCTTCCTAACTCATTCACACCCTCCAGCTGCAGGTGTGGGGCAGGGGACCTGCATTCTCACGTGGGCCTGCCGCACTCACCTGCTCGGAGCAGGTGCTGCGAGTCACAGGCTGATTGGCCAGGGACAGCAGAGACTCCACCATTTCCAACTCCTGCTGGTAAAAGGTTTGCACTCTGTTCTTCACGAGGAATTCTTTGGCTCTTTCACTCAGCAAACATGTGAGACTGGCAAGGTCCAAGGCACCTGGATTTTTGCTGGGGAAAGTTTTAAGAAGCCTTGTTGAAAAATATCACCTCCTTTTTGCTGTGTGTAAAACAGAAACTTACCTAGAAGGCACAACGCCACACTGATGTTCATTTTTGACATAAAGGACTGTTCATACTACGAACACTGGGTGGTTGTTTAAAAAGAATGAGACAATGACAAGAACTAATATATTCATGATAGCTTAAGAAAAAAAATTGTAGAATGGTATGTAAGGCAGGGGTGTCAAACTCATTTTCACCGAGGGCCACATCACCCTTGTGGTTGCCTTCAAAGGGCTGAGTGTAATTTTAGGACTGTATAAATGTAACTGCTCTTTAACAGTTAAGAGAGAGCTCGGCGCTGCCGCCTGGTAGAAACAAGGTGGAGGGCCAGATTCAGCCCACGGGCCTTGTGTTTGCCACCCGTGATGCAAGGTATGATCCTATTTTTGTAAGAGCAAGGGACAACCCACAAAACACTTGGGTGGATACTGCTGCTTGTGTATGCACAGAGAAAATTGTCTAAAAGGGTAGAGACCAACCCATGGACGGTCGTAAGCCCTCGGGATGGCTCTGAGGCAGGAGACAGGGCCACAGAAGACTTTCACTTCTTATTTCATACAGGTCTATAGTTTGGGATGTTCTAAATATAATTTTAAAATAGATGGAATATATACACATCAAAAAATTGAAGTGTACACAGTGAAAAGTTTCCTTTCTATCCTCCTCCCAGTTCCTACTCCTTTGCAACCACTATCCCTGCTTCTGCCTTCTCCCAGAGCTCTTTGATGTACACATATACTAGAAAATACACACATATTCTCACTCCTCCTGTTTTTCTCCCCCCTGCCCCCCGCCGCACCCCACCAAAGAGTAAAATCAGCTTTAGTTGAGAATGACTGGCATTGCATTTTGTAGTTTTTCATTATGACGTGTCATGAGGTCATTCGATTAGGATGCACCTTGGTGCAATTTTCTTCAGGTTTCCTGCCTTGGGGATCATTGGGCTTCTTGGATCAGTGAGTTTATAGTTTTCATCATACTTGGAAAAAATCAGCCATTATTTCTTCAAATACTTTCTCTCTGTTCCCCCTACTCCTTCAGGGACTCCCGTTACACATGTATTTTCCTCCCAACAACCTTATAGCCTCACAGTGAGTAGAACAATGGTTCAGGATTTGAACCCAGGGCCACCGCAGCATCTGGGCTCCCTCCCTCGCCCTGCTTGGCCTTCCTGTGGTGGTTGCATCTTCAGCAGTGATTGGTCGAAACTTACCGTAGCGCCTCTTTTTCTAGGGCTCGGCTGTGGAAAGGCTGGTCATAAACTTTCCTGTAGACTCTGGGCAGCTCGAGCATCCTTGCAATTTGAGTGTTGCACACTGGGTCATCTACTTTACCTAAGAAGCCATGGGGAAAAACATGCCACAGAAATTATAGAGTTCAGTTCTTTCCCATGTCCAAGGTGCTGCTGGTGTGACACTGAGACTCTCAGGGGGTCTCTTTCCTTGTGGGAAGTCATACAGTCTAGATGCACTAAATAGATCGCAGCCATCGGGCAAAAAGGGAATGCAATGCCCGAAGGATCACACACGTGGCCAGGAGTGGACGGGGACTAGGGAGAGCACATTAGCTTATTCCTATTCATCTGCTACCATGGTGGGCAACAGCGGTCCTCCCAGAGATTCCCAAGCAACAACCAGCCAGAGCAGTGCAAAGGGCATCATTGCTCAGATGATGCAGGGCTGCCGTGTATATGATTGGCTGTTTTCCTTAAGAGTTAACAAACTTAATGGTACTCAAGAAATCTCCATCATTTTGAAGAATATGAACACGCTGTCCTAAATGGATTTACACTTGTAACTTCAAAATACTTTAGAAAGGACTATGTTGTCCAAATAACTTTTCCAGCTATACGTAATAAATCATGTTTTCTTTCCCAATTTATTTATGCTTAACTCTCTTTAAAATAAATGTAAGAAATGCTGCTTTTCAAAAAAAAAAAAAGCATGTTATAAGGTATAATTTCCTCCATTAAATAGTTAATCATTTTATTTGAACTTTTTAGAGGTGTGACTTAGCTAAACAAGTTTCCTGGGCACACACCCAGAATAACTACCAATCTGGCAGAAATATCTTGTGCTTACAGTAAGAAGTGGCATGAATTTCTCGCTGTTCTCTGAATGTGCGGACGTAACCTCTGATCCGGACGATGTCCCCAATTTCTATCTTTGTTCTCTGCTCAATGGACTCCTGCAGCCTCTTAAGCCGTGAGGTTAAACTCGGTTCTCTTGTACTTGGAGCAGCTGTAGTTGTTAGGGCCAGACCAGAAGAAAAGAGAAAAATGTGTAACATAATCAGTTCCACCACATTTCTAAGACAGTTTGCACAAGACATTTATTTATTCTATTTCAGATTAGTTGTTCTACTATAGGAAATCTGCATAACCTTTTGAAATCCTCCACTGAATAAAAGGCACTGAGCTGTAATTATTCATACCAGGGTGAAGGGAACAGTCTAGAAGCCCTGCAGAGCCAGTTCAGTCAAAGGGCTCTATGTGGTCCTCAGCTGAACTCTCTAAGGTTCACCTGGGTTTGGTGGCAATAGCTGTCCACAGCAGTTTACGGTGTCCTTGCAGGGAGACGGAGGCCTGGAGCAGGGGAAAGGGGGCCGGAGAGTCTCTATTTGTGATTCTGTTTACGGGGAAGGCAATTCACCTTCCTAGGTGATCAACGCCTTAACAGCTCACCTCTCATCTTTATTGGGTATCTAAGCTAATCAACCAGTATTTCTCTCTCTCTCTCTCTGTCTCTGTCTCTGATACCACTTTGAACTATAAATTTAAGCAACAGAGTCCACCTTATGCACACAAGTGCCGTGCACAATCTAAGCTAACCCTCACCTCATGAGCTTAGTCTTAGCACAATGCTAGATCCATAGGATAAATTCAATAAATGCCAGCTATTTGGACAAAATTATTTTGTTTTCTTTAGGGTTTTTCATTGGGGAATTACTGGATATAAAGTACAAATAGGCCCACAGTTCATTACATATTGTTGTAACGTTTGCCAGGAAAAAAAAAATTAAACTATTCTCTTTTTACAAGGTGTCACCAGCCATGTGTGCATGCTTGTGACTCCTACACAGGCTTCGGTCACTGGGGTTTTTAATACCTTAGGAAATATGCTCTGACCTGTGCAGCTCAGTTGGCTGGGCATAGTCCCTCAAAGCAAAAGGTCACTGGTTCAATTTCTGGTCAGTGCACCTTCCTGGGTTGCAAGTTTGGTCCCAGGTAGGGTCATATTCAAGAGGCAACCGACTGATATTTCTCTCCTTCTCTTCCTCCCTCCATTCCCCTCTCTCTAAAAATAAATAACATCTTTAAAAAAGAAAAGATGGCCCTGGCCGTGTTGCTCAGTTGGAGCAACATTCTGTGCACCCAAAGTTTGCTGGTTTGGTTCCCAGTCTCGCTCTTTCTAAAAATCAATAGAAACAGGCCCTGGTTGGTGTGGCTCAGTGGTCTAAGCACCGGCCTGCAAACTGAGGGGTTGCTGGTTTGATTCCTGGTCGGGGCACATGCCTGGGTTGCAGGCTGGGCCCTCAACTGGGGGCGTGTGAGAGGCGACCGATAGAACCTCTCGAACATCAATGTTTCTCTCCCTCTCGTCCCCTCTTTCTAAAAATAAATAAATAAAATCTTTAAAAATACAAATAAAAATCAATGGAAACATGTCCATGGGTGAGGATAAAAAAAAGAAAAAAAATTGGCTGGTGTGTTTCTCCACACCATGCCCCTCTCCTTTCTCGGAGAGTGAATAAAAAACTTCATTCTCTACCAAAAAAAATTTAAAAAAGAAAATAGGTAATAATTCCATAGTGTTTTACTTTGCTTTTAAGTTGGCAGAGAGGCTGTTTTCGTATACCCGCAAGATGACATACCCTCTGTATTCTTTACATTCAAGCCCTTCATCTCTTTGGAATATTTTATGTTAATTTGTGAAAGACTTTTTAGGGAAACTTTGTCAAGTTAGGCATACCATACCCACTTTCCCAATTCCACTGCATTTTTGTCTTTCATTTCATTTCATTTCATTACATAAAAGTCTGGAAAGCATCTTTCAGTCTTGTCACTAATGAGAGCTGTCAGTGCTTTAAGGGGGACTCAGGAGAGTCAACATCCCGCCCCCCAGCCCCGTCTTCACTGGAATAAATACATAGAGCTCCCTGCTTTTGGGTTATTTTATGAAGGCATGGATGGCAGTTACTCCCTTTTCAACATCATTATCTACCTAAACCAACATCTGTTAAGTGCTACTTTATTTCCTGCTACTGCATTATTTTTGGTTTGTCATATATGCACTAGGGTTCCTATAAGGAAATGAATCTCTCATTCGGTCAGAGAGCTGCTCTTTGATGTAATACAACTTAGATAACTGTGGCTTTATAGTGTGCAAAGGCATTACTTTTCTTTTAACACATCTACCACACCAAGGGAAACAGCACCCACAGGAGCCCAGAGGACCCTGTGGATCCGGTAACCCACAGCTGGGGATCGAGACACAATCTGCACTAATGCCACTCAGCTCACTGGGCTTCTTCAGAAAATACCCCATGTTACTTTTTAAAAGGTTTTCCGTCTGTGTTCCTATCCCAACCCCTCATCTACTTAGGCTGAATTTTGACTGTATTTATAAGTTTCACTGCCATTATTCAGACATTATAGGTGATAAAACGCTTCATACAGCTCTGCTGAAATAACTAGACCGACGGCTGAGAGAGAGAGGCCCAGCTTTCAGTTAAAGGGCACGTGAAACTACCAAAAGTAGGTGTTCAAGCTGTATAGTTTAATGAATATGATGAAATGGCTGGAGCCTGACAGAATTTCATTTTAAGTAGTCTATTCCACACTGAAAGATAAAGCCTTTTTAAAACTCTGATATTAAGGGCCAAGCTTTCTTAACTTTCCTTATAAGCTAAGTCCAAAGGGTATATTCCATGTGACATTTATAAGTTAATATCATATTCTTATACCTCAACTGATTTTGAAACACGATTTTGACTCAGGCTAAAATTTTGTTTAAAAAGAAATAGTCTTCGTTGGTCACTTCCCAGTGGAAAGCTTTAAAACCGAGGGCAAATAAATTAAAAGGAGAGAATGGGCTGATCAGAAATAATTTAAAGACCCCACTTCATATATAACATTATGAGAATCATATCAAGGCTTTCTCCTCTTACCCACACTTTTTCTTCTCTATTAAGTCTATCCACCCAGATTATTCATCTATTTATCTTAGAGATTTTTTTAAAATCTTACTCTCAGTATTGAGAGCAATCTTACCTAGAAAGTTACTGAGTATAAGAGTTATATAATATTCCTAATGATGTCATTTCTTTAAAAAAAGAGTTGATTCTGAAGATTAAAACATGTTCAAAACAGGGGTTGGTGAACTATGTATGCACCATGGGCCAATTCCACCCACAACCTGTTTTTGTCAATAAAGTTTTATTGGAACACAGCCATGCCTGTTTGTTTATGTGTTGTCTACGACTGCTTCTATGTTACAAAGGCAGTGCTGAAGAGATGAGACCCAGATCGAGTGGCCCACAAAGCAGAAAACACATTTACTCTCTGGCTCTGTACAGAAAGTTTGCTAAACCTTGGCACGGAACAAGTATGCATATTCAAACTACACCTTCTGAATGAAGATTGTGACAATACAACCATAAATCTACAAATGATTTTAATACACTAGACTTATGCAAAGTCAAATATCTGATTGTCTTATAGGGTTATTTATTTATTTTTTTAAAGGGGGGGTCCTTTTTAAAGAATTTCATGTTATATCTTTTATTATTGTTTAAAAGATTTTATTTATTTATTTTCAGAGGTGGGGAGATGGAGAGGGAGAGAGAGAGAAACATTAATGTGTGAGCAATACATTGATCAGTTGCCTCTCACATGCCCCCAACCTGGGATTCAGCCCGCAACCCCGGCATGTGCCCTAACTAGGAATCAAACCAGTGACCTTTCGGTTCGTAGGCCAGCACTCAATCTACTGAGCCATGCCAGCTGGAGCAGATCATCTTATACGTTTATTTCTTGCCTGTGAGACATCTGCATAAAAGTCTGTTGTCTGTCTTAATTTTTTTTTTAATGTACAATCTTCCTAAGCAAACTTCTACAGTGCCATTGATTGAGATTTTCCCAAATTAGGAAATGAGAATGTAAAGTTATGTGAAATCGATAGCCAAATTCTAAATGTAAGTATATCACAAAATTAAGCAAAGGAACATCCACTGGTTAGTACAGTCAAAATAGGGGGTTGAGATTTGGACAGGAAGAAGAATCCACTCCACGGATTACATTCTCACCATGTATCACATGAGACAGACACTAGATGTCAGCTATGACAGCAGGCAATATATTGAGTAACCCCACTGTGTATGGCACCATACTGCGTATGTCATAAAACAGGAAAAACAACAGTCTACTTTCTGTAGCTTCTCTAGAACCAAAATAATCACAAACAATGCATCATATTTTTTAATATTATTAACTTAAGCAATGCAAAAACCACCTATTAAAATACTGTATAGTCACGCCCTGGCTGGATGGCTCAGCTGGTTGGAGCATCGTCCCCTGCATGAAAGAGTTGCAGGTTTGATCCCTAGTCAGGGCACATAGCTAGGTTGCAGGTTTGATCCCTGGTTGGGGCACATATGGGAGGCAACCCATTGATGTTTCTCTCTCACACTGATGTTTCTCTCGCTCCCTTCCTCTCTCTCTAAAATCAATTAAAAAACATATCCTTGGGTGAGGATTAAAAAATAAAGATAAGTAAATAAATAAATAAATTATACTCAAGAAATTCTAAATGTTGTTTCAGTTACAGTCAATGTGTTTAATACATAATTTTGAAGTTCTTTTTCTGTTTATATTACTCAATGGCTAACTCAAAGAAATTCTACTTTACCTCCTCATCAGTCTTAGAATTCCTGGTACACCTATGGACCAGGTAGGGATTTCAGAAATATCTGGATCTGAATACCATGTAGAAGCTAGTGGCAACCATGTAATATGAAAAGTCTTCAAAATCTGCTGTGGTTGAGTGACACGCCCTGAGCAAGGGAATCCCAACCTGACTGGCGATTAGAACTACCACATGTTGACTTGCATAGTAACAGGCATGGTAAAAGTGAAAGGCTGAAACTCCTAGCAACCAAGTCATATTCTTGCAGGCTTAGGAGGAAGGGAGCACCAAAGAAATGGGAGAAAGAAAACCAAGCGGCTCCCCTTTAGTATCAGCCTGCAGAGAGGCCAAAGCTCAGAGCTCAGTGCTGCGAACTGGTCAGTGTACCTCATCAGTGGGTCGACGTGAAATTCCAGGCCCACAGCTGTTCTGATGAGCTCCCTTGAGTAAAATCCCCTGGGTAGCTGAAAAGCAAAGGAGCATGGCAAATGAAATTACCTGAGGGAGACTCGGTGTCATTCAACTTTTTCCAGCAGATGCAGTTTATAACTCCAGTGCTATCATCCACTGCAAGAGAAATGCAAAAGATTAGAATGGAGACTTGGGCACTGCTGGTGAATTAGCGCATTGCGACTGCATTAGGCCATACTGAAAGATGGCCTTTTCCAATGGTCTGGTTGGGCAGATCCCTTATTAAATTCTCCTTCCACCTTTAGACATAATCTCTCACCCTGCACCAGTGGGAACTGCTTGTCTGCAATGTCAAAGTGATACATGAGCTCAGTGGAATGCAGTCAACATTCCATTTACCCTACACCTCAAGGGTACTTATGATTCTTATCTACGACTCTCCTAAAAATGGTGCCCTTCGGAAGTCAAGTGCAAAAATCTCAATGACTGCTAACATAGAAAAATCAGCCTCACTCACCTACCCAGCAACAGGTGAGCGCCATGTGGTCTGCGGTTAGAGGCACTTCGGAGTGCAGCCTTCTGTCACTGTTTGCTCTTCCACTAGCTTGCTGGCCTACCTGGACAAAGCATCCCAAGCTTCAGCCTGAGCTTCTCTTTGAAAGAGCTTTGCTCCATCCGTATCACTGCAGGGGCTATAAGGAAAGCTAAACACATCACCAAAGGGCAAAGTTTTATTTTCATAATAAAAAATCATTACAATTGCTTGAGGAAATACGTCTGCCCCTCATTCCTTTGGGAGTAGGAATGCATCCATAACATGCTACATTAAAAAAAAAATAAGTTTTCAGGACTGCCAAACTTACAGTAGAGATTGAGTAGTAGTATACTTTACCTACATAAAAGCCAAACCCCTCCCCCCCAAAAAAATTCATTACATCTTGGCCACACAAACAATACTGGTCTGCCTTATTTTATTCCTAGTGCAAGAAAAATTATCTATCTATCTATCTCAAAGAATCCCCATTATACTTGGATTTACAACTGTACAAGTATTTGGAGATGTTTGCTATGGGATGATAGGTGTTTTTTCTTTGCTTAATTTCTGACAAACTCAGAGCAGAGGTTGCTAAACATGGGGCCAGTGGGCTTAATGAGTATTTAAGTCATCAGCCAGACTGCTGCAAAAGCAAATGTAATATATGAGAAATATGAGGCAAAAATTTGTTTATTGCTGGTTTAAATCTCTTGAAAGCTGAAACCAAGAACGAGACCTCTTATACTAAAATAAATTCTAGATGGATTTTATCTTATTAAGTGTAGTATTGATAAATATAAGAAGATGAGAAAAAAATCTGGGTGAATACTGTTTAACTCTGGGCTTACAGTCAGTGGGGAGAGACTTCTTTTAGCAGATTTGAAAGTCAGAACTCATTCTTTAAAGTCTGATGTATTTGGCCAACTAAAAACTAACACTGTATACTAATACTATATACTAATACTAATACAATGTTTCAAATGATAGGGTTAGTGTCTTAAATATATAAAGAGCTCCTACAAATTACCATGGAAAAGACCAGGACCGCAGAGAAAAAGTGACCCCTCCCCAGAAAAGAATGCAATCCATGGAAGATATTTTAAAAAGCCACTGAACATATGTCAGCAGCTAAATTCACTAGTTACCAGAAAAAAGGAAGCAACTTTAAATAGTTTCCTCAACTACGAGAGTGACAAATATTAAAAATACTGATATCTTCAATATGCTTGTTGTTAGTGAGACTGTAAATTTATAAAGAGCAAGCTTGAAAGTATGTATCAAATTTGAAAATGTATACAGTGTATCCTTTGACTTAGCATTTCCTTCTAGTAGTTTATCCTGAGGAGAAAAACAGAACAAATACACACATATATACATCTTGTATAAGGGCGTTTGCTGTAATACTGTTTGCAGTACTAGAAGCTGAAAATAACCTAAGTGTTCATAAATATGGAATTGGTTAAATAAATTACAAAGGCATAGCATAAGAGAATAAAGTTATAATAAAGATTATTCATTGCTGTTAAAAGATATTCATGCTTCACTGTAAAATAGAAATTATACATATAATCTTATGTATAATCTAATTTACATAAAACATTAAATACTGTATTTTGACAGAAGTGATTTTAAGACATTAAAATGCTAACAGCATTTTCTTTTGGAGCGTGGGGAAGGAAACCCATATTCAATGTATATGCGGGCTGTAAGCCTAATTTCAGAACTATTAAGAAGAGAAAGAAATGTAAATAACAGTAATGAGGAAACAGGCATATTTCTTCAATATTAGGACCATCTTAGAAATATTAGGAAGGATGTTCACTCAAATACTTTTTTTTTCCAGATTTACAGTTTCACATGAGTATTTACTAAACATTTCTCTAGCTTTAAATTTTATTTTATGAGTTAAGTATCATTTTTTAAGAAGTAAAAAAATTAATAAGGATGTTTTCAGCTTTAAAAATTGTATAAGACCTCTAGGCATACCACTTCTCTGGCTAGTTTGAAATCTTGATTTAAAATGGAAAGTCAAAAAACGTTAGCACATGAATACTTGTTCTAGAAAATGTGAGGTCATTCTGACCCTGACTGTAGTCTCTTAGGACTCTAGGTCTGAACTTGAGTTGTTGCCAGGTGCTCTGTGTGCTCAAGTGCAAAGCCACTAAACCCTCTGACTTCCCTCTGACTTCCCGCTTTGTCTGCCTGTCTCCCCAGGCAGACCCTCTCCTGGCGCCCTGAGGTCTGGCTCTTGGAATGCCCCGGAAGAGGAGCATCCTTGCAGGACTGAGCCAGGTCATTTCCAGCTGGGCAGTACCGCCTGGGCTGCCAGCCTTTTGTGTCAGCGGTGGGTCGGTCGGTGTGAGCAGGAAGCACCACCAGCACAGGCCTGCAGCGCGTCAGGCGGAGCAGGACCCAGGACAGCAGGGGTTGCTGCCAGGCAGGCAGGCGGCCAGAAAGCCAAGCTGGGCCTAATGACAGCAGGGAGCGTGCAGCTCTCCCTCGGACAGGCTCACATGAGTGAGAATTGCAAAAGTGTTTCTGTTCTCAATTATGTTCACCTTCAGCTGCTTTGTTTTCCTACAGCCCACACATGTGTCAGGCTCTCATGACATCCTCCGTAATGGATGTGATTATGGGGGAAGACTCACATATATCGCTTCACCTTTTTATAATTGGAAAGGGGTTAAATGAAGCCCCTTTGGGTCACAGGCATAATATCTAGCCTAGTTCTAGCGCCAGGACTGATGTCCTCAAACAGCCTCATTTATTTCATTCAAAACAAAGAAATTCAGCCCTGGCTGGTGGAGCTCAGTGGATTAAGTGCTGGCTGCAAACCAAAGGGTCGCTAGTTCAATTCCCAGTCAGGACACATGCCTGGGTTGCGGGCCAGGCCCCCAGTATGGGGCACATGAGAGGCAACCACACATTGATATTTGTTCTTCCTCTTTCTCCTTCTCTTCCCTTCTCTCTAAAAATGAATAAATAAAAATTTTTAAAAAACCTGATTAAAAAAAAAACACAGAAATTTAAAACCTAGATGCTGCTGACCAGGGGCAGAGGAGCATGGGTGAGGAAAAATCAAACTGAGTCATATGTGGACTACATAGCACACTGGAGTCCGCAGACACACTGGACCCACCAGTGGCACCTTGAGAAAGTAACTGAGCCTTGCTTTTCTCATCTATAAAATGGAAATATCTGTCCTTTCTATTTCAAAAGATTAGAGGGAGAATAACATAAAATTATGCCTGTGAAAATGCTTTGTAAATTGAGGCCCTGGCCAACTGCCCGAGTTGGTTGAAGCATCATCCCGTGCATACACACAGTTATGAGTTAGATACCCAGTCAGGGCACATACTTAGGTTGTGGGTTTGATCCCCACTAGGGGTGTGTACAGGAGACAACAGATCGATGTTTCTCTCTCACATTTATGTTTCTCTCTCCCTCTCTTCCCCCCCCCCCGCCTCCTAAAATCAATAAACATATCCTCGGATGAGGATTTTAAAAAATGCTTTGTAAATTGAAAGATACTATTATTTCATCGCTGGTATTTAGAGAGAAGTACTGTATTGTACTTGCCCACAGCTGGGTATGCTGTATAGAAACTTAGCGACTACTTGTTGAATTGCCTGAAGAAAAATAAAACCAGTACCTTTGGTAAAATCAAGCAGAGATGAGATCCAGTAAGGGGATGCCTGACAAGATGACCTATTTCAGAGTTTAAAAAAAAATATGCTGGGAAAAGCAGAGGGCATAAGAAAGCTCATCTCGCATGCCATCTTATCAGTACAAGACAATCACTCTCAGGAAAGTGCATACGTGTTGAAGGAACACAGTGATAGGGTATCAGTAAATTTTCAGTCATCCACAGACTAGCAATGGAAGGTCCTCAGTCACCAGTGCAACTGCCTCTGTCTCTCCCAAAGTAGAACAAGGACACGGATCCAAGGCAACACAAGCAAAAGGGACAACGTCAATTACAGCAAAGTTTTGGAATTTAGAGTTAGGCTTCCCACAAAAAAACTAACTTGCCTTCTTAACTAGAAAGGATCTCAGAGCTGCACAAGGCAATGTACTAATGTGCTTACATTAAAACTCAATGAAAAAAATTAGGACCCTTGACACTAAAATCATATTCCGACCATTCACTGGTATCCAAAGAAACCCTTTGGTTTCCTTCACCATGAGGGAAGTGAAATTTTCTGGTAATGTGTATTTAGCCCTCTGAGTAACAAAGGCATTTTTTAAAAAACTTTTCTGGATATAAGTCTCATAAATTATTTCTCAGACTTCCCTGCCTTCTTAAAGAGTCTACTTGAACATTAGTCTAGCCTCTTCTTTTTGAAGGTATCAATATAGACACAGATTACCATCCTTTGCTATTTATAGCTCTGTCCTCAGGTATCGGGTGTCTGTCTCTGATCCTAAGATCTTAAGATCTTCATTCTACCTCCTAACTCCCCCGCAGTTGTCACCTCACGGTGTTCGTCAGCATCATCCCTACCTCTCGCCTCACTTTACACAGTCCATGTCCGGGGCCCCAAAGGGCTCTCCATAGAGGCAGGCGCATGGGGTCTGCTCTGAAAGGCTGGGGTTTCTCACATCCAGCATTCAGCTAAGTGGGGCCCTTCCACACTCTGCCAGACACCGTGGTTCTTACCTCCGTAACTGTAGAAAGCGTTTTTTTCTCTCACTCCAATAACAGTTCCCAAGATATCGACCTGCTTTATTGGATGCCCGTTGTAAAAAAAAACACCTGAAATGTAAAAAAAAAAAAAAAAAAAAAAAAAAAAAAAAAAAAAAAAAAAAAAAAAGACAAAGTCCTTATAAGGTATGATCACATTTTCTGTTTGGGTCCATGTTAACTGTGGGAAGGAGGATGGGGTATGTGTCAAAAATCAGTGGCATGCTGCTGGCTGAAACTCTAGACTTCGGAATTGGCCCTTGCCAAGTGGCAAGCCCCAAGAAACCAGATGTCTTTTCTTTGGGGGCCATAAGGAGAAAGCCTAGCTTCAAAGAAGCCTGCACTAGTGCAGAACAGAGAACACCAATGTTGCCTGGCTGGCCTTGGTTACTTTGTGAAAATGAAATGTACATCACCGCACAACTCTTGTAAGGGGCCTGCAATCAGTCATCCTGTTACGGAACCAAACGCAGCACAGTATTTTGAGGGGCTGGAGAAGGAAAAAGAAACCATGAAAAAGGCTTCTTTGGCTCTCTCACTGGTGCTTTTCTAGGAAACCAGTTCATCATTTCTATGAATTAGCAATAGCTTCTTCTTTTTTTTTTTTTTAAGAAAAGATAATTAGGTTACCAAACACCACACTTCGGGGCCAACCCATTACAACTCAAAAATCTTTTGAGACTCTACTTCCAAACCTGGATGACATATGCCAGCGGCAGGTTCCGGCTAGAGGAGAGACCCGAGAGGCTGAGCCGTCCCCACCCACGAACACCTGGAGGCCTCCTCTGGACTCAGGGACTGGACTCTGTCGGAGGGACCCCTGCCAGTGGCGAGCCCTCGATGCCGATCTGCGTCTAGCTGCTGTCCTGGCTCCTGTAGAGCTTCCATTCTGTGCCCTGCTCTCATCCATACCTGAATCGTTTTGGCTTAAGTTACTTGTGTTGTGTTCCTGGCACCTGTAGCTAGAGTCCTGACTAAAATCCTCTTTTTTTCTCTTCACTACGACTGAATTCTTTACTTTCAGAAAGAGGCTATAAACTTTTAAATGGTGACTTCCTTAAAAAAAAAAAAAAAAAAAAAAAAAACAACTGCAAACAGAGAATCAGTGATCACTTCAGGCATTTGGCCACCTCCCCCACCCTTTGGCCTGGTCAGAGCCTTTCTTCTCCACGTCCAAGGGGGACCCACGGTCTGAACCGCAGCACCCTTCAGAAAGCCCAGCCCGGCCTCCACAGAGGACTGTCTGGTTTCCCATGCCAATAAAAGGGCTGGGGGTGAGTAGCTCACAGCAGAGGTGCAGGGGATGAGCAAGGAGGCTCTGGCCCCAGTTAGCCAGAGATGAGTGAGATGCAGTTTAAAGAAAAGGTGGCAAATTGAGCCAAAAGAAGGACCCCTGACAGGCCTACTTCAAAAAACACTTAGTAAACTAGAGATGTGCCCAGGGCAACCTTGGGGACCATGAGCTGAAATGGCAGGGCCACTCAAGGGAAAGGGCAGGGGTCACTGCGTCATCACCGGAGGAGAGTCACCCCCAACCAGGGGCACTTGGATTGAACGAGGACAGACTGGCGCCACAGATAATCCATGAAGTTTTAAGAGCAAAGCAGTTCCCATTGACTGCTCCTGAGTTCTTCTGATTAAAACCCAGATCTTGGTTACTACCTTAGGTGAGGCCCTCAGCCCTGCCACTGCCTGCCCGCGTGAGCAAACACAAAGGAAAGAGGAGGAAACCCCTGCAGGCCCTTTGCAGACAACCTGTCCTGCTTCTCTGCGTGGCAGAAGGGAAGTTAAACTCGAGGGAACGAGCCTCACCCAGGGACATGGGTGTGGAGTCCTCTAGTGAAGTGTGCCCAGGCTGCGCTGTGACATGCTCTTGTGCAGAGATCGGCTATAGCTGGCACTACTCTGGCCCTCCAAGTCTGTCTGCTGTAGGGCCAGGTGGGGCTTACAGTGGCCGGGACTCCGGGCTGGTCTCTGGCTGGGTCAGCCCTTTCTGCTTCCCCAAATGCACTGGACAGGTAATAATTCTTTCTAAGTATAATTCTCTAAGCAAAGTTAAAGAGCAGTTTTTTCTAAAACCTGACTGGCCTCCCCTCCCCCAGCCCAGCTCATGGTCTGTGGTCCTTGTCAGGCAATTGTTTGTATTAGAGACAAAATACTCCATGTTTCCGTGATTAGTTGTGGCCCAAAGGGCATTGGCAATCAAAGGCAGAGCTGGGGGGCCCTTCGGACCTATGGGGGTGTACTGCCTGTCCCCGAAATGTCTTCCCAGTCGGTGGTGGAGCACAGCAGGTGTTCTGCTGGTGGCGTCTGAAAACTTCCGAGGCCCAGGGCTCTCCGGGTTTCCTTGAGGCACCGTGGTGTGTGCTGCTGCCTATGGCGGCTGTTACAGCACAGAGCCGACATGCTTTAAGAAGGTAAGAAGAGCTAGCCAAAAGGCGTTACGACTGGCCGGGAGCACATGGAGAAGGTGATGAGAAGATCAGACCCATGACACAAGCCAATAAAGTCCCCAAGTCACCTGAAGCCTAGTCATCCAATGTTACCAACTCCATGTTGAGCAACGCTTGATAAAAATCTGGACAGGTCTTCACCTAAGGACACAATATACTTTCTTGAAAAAAACCAAAGAAAAGGGAGCTAGACTTTCATCTCATGGACTGATAATGGCTCAACTTCAAGGACAGACACACTCAAGAAGCAAAAAAAATCCTCCCAATCCCAAGTAACTGAGAGAAAAACAACTTAAAAGTATCACAGAAAAACAGAGAACAAATTTAGAAGAAAATAGCAGATGGGTTGAGTAGAGACACTCTAAGAAAATCAACTGAGGAGGAAATACATTGTGCAGAAATGAAAATTTCCCAAAGTGAATGGAAACATGAACTACGCAATATCAGCAGTACCACCGCAACAAGATGGCTGAAGACGTGAAAAAAGAATTGGGGAGAACCATTCACTACCTTCTATCCACGCGAGATTCTCTTCTATGAGAAAAGAGCTCAAGAAAATTGGATGGCAGCTCTGTTGAAAGCTTGGCTACCTAAGAAAAGAAAGTAACCACAAGAGAAGGCTGACGCTGAGTTAAAGCTGCAGCCTCTCCCCCAAATGGAAGGTTGTTCCTGGTGCCTTTTGTTCCACGTGCAGCCCACAGAAGCCCAAGTGGTCAGGGGGTCCCCAGGAGCAGGGTCATGCTAGGAGGGTTCCAAAATCCAGGGTCACAGGCGGGTCTGATTTAGCTTTTAGGGCAGCCAACCCCTGAATAGCTACAATCACAGCAAAACATTTGCCTGTTTTCTCCCTTAAAGTGCTTTCAACTTAACGTTTCTTTAGTCTAACTGCTGTTAATTAAGTGGTGCTACAGCTGCTTTAACTGAAGTTTGATAGTGTTAAAATGCCTAAGAAAACACTTTTAAAATACAAGTGTATATATTCACTTACTATAATCCTCATGAATACATATTTCTACTTCATTGAACCCTCTAAAATTAGACAATACAAGCATTGTATTTTGATTTAAGTAAGTGATTCAATATCTATCCTGTGGGAGAGAAAAGGGCCAAATACTAAACCTGACAAGCTCAGGGGAGGCCTGTGTGGCAGACTCACAAACTCTGAGATCTAAAGTAACCACAGAGGACAGTCTGAAACTAAAACTTACTAACTAAAAGCAGTTCCTGGTGGGTAGTCACGTCCTAGGCCAGTATTTTTCCCTAACAAAGGTCATTCTTTACCTTAAGGAGCCTGTCTGCAGTCTTTTTGCATCTACAACACAACTTTGAAATGCAAGATTTTCTCTTTGCAGGGGTGTGGGGAGGGACCACAAATCCCCTCACTGTTAGTTTTCATGTTAATTGTTAACTGTTAACTCTCTTATGCTCACAATGTAAGAGTATATGTCTATCAGTTTACCTTTTATCCAATCCCAGAAGTTCTTCCCTCCCCACACTTGGCTTTCTCCCGAGTTCCTGATCTATCACCAGTAGATTTTACCTACCTCCCTTAAGTCTTCTCCTCTGATTCTACCGTGTAAAATATGGCACTAAATTGTCACTACCCTGGAGCACTTTCTCAACTCATGGAGATTTTGCTTCCTGGCAATTGTCATTAGTTTGGCTCAAATAAACTCATCAAAATTCTCACAGGTTTGGATGTTTCTTGACAGGGGCAGAGGCTTTGGAATAATAGACTACTTCTGTGTGCTATGAGCTATACACAAAAAGACAAAGCAAAATGAGATGCCCCAAACCTAAACACCACCACAGTCAAACTTCACAGTATTTTTATTAGTTTAACCCTAAATTCGCATGTCACTTTAGGGGAGTTGACATTTTGCAAAGCAATTCTGAGGCTATCCAGTACAAGGTCAAATTTCATAGTGTAAAGGCACAGTCTCCAATAAGACTGATCTCATTTTAGTCACCAGCCCCAAATTTGGGGGTCTTCAGGCCACCCACACTTCTGACCAACTGGCTACAAATTCAGGAATTCCCAGGACTCCAACCGGTTTGATAATTTGTTAGAATGGCACACAGAACTCGGGAGAGTGCTATGCTTACAGCTATGATTTTAATAAAGGGTGCAAATCAAGACGAGCCAAATGAAGAGATGCATAGGACAAAGCCTGGCAGAGCCCAGGCACAAAGCTCCCATGTCCTTAGGGCACACGGATGTAAGACTGATTACCAACCAGGAACGCTCACTCAGGACTCAGAGCCCAGGGCTTTTATTTGGGTTCCATTCCATAGGCACGATTTTCAATCTTTGGTCACAGGACAACTCCATCTCCGGGCCTCCCCCATCCCCTCCCAAGGAGTCAGGCTGAAGGCACAGTGGCTCAAAACTCAACCCTCTAATCACATGGTTGGTCTTTCAGTCACTCACAACCCCCATCCTGAAACTACCTGGGGGCCCAGCAGAAGGCATTCATTAGCATAAACTCAGGTGTGGTTCAAGGGACCACCCTGACAACAAAGACTATCATCCCATAAATCCAAAGATCTCCCAAGAACCAAGGACAAAGGCCAACCAAATGCTTTCTTATACATTCATTTCTTGTTTTATCATTCTTTGGTTAACTTTTATTTTAAGATATTCTTTGCTGTTTAAACATTTCTAAATTTTATACAATCAAAATAGGAGTTTTTTCTTCATGACAAACCAAACCAGAAGGAAAAAATAAAAACCTAGACATGGCATTTCCTACCCCTAGGACCCCCAGTTTAATCTAAAGATCACTATGTGAAATTAAGGTTGATGGTTGAAAACTCAATCATGAGGTTTCATTTTAAAGACCACATACAGCAAAGATCACTGGGACCAGTTTTCCTTGCTTTGTTTTGTGGTTAATCCATCATAAAGCTCTTCACCCACAGGAAGAGTTAAGCTCATCATGCCCCTGATACTGAGGCAGGACAGTTAGACATTAGGAGAATTTTTGATAAGTGGGAAAAGGGAAACTGAGACAGGTGGTTAGACAAATAGGGCCAAAAGAGTCAAGCAATTTACAGCCAGTTAGTAAGCTGAAGGAGCTTATCTTCCCTAACCAAGGGTGTTTGAGAGCAAATGGTTTACACCTCTCCCTCCTAACCAGAGAGGAAGCAGCTTAAATAGCCAGGGTTGGGGAGATAGATAACAGAAACCCAATTTATGCCACTGATGCCAGCCAAACCTAAGGATGAATGAAATTAGGAGAATAACAAACACCCCAATTAGAGTCAAACAAATCCAAGATAGAGGCAAAGCAGACCAGCAAATGGTTCCTCTATGCATTTATTTTGGTCTATTAACGTATTAAAAAAACACACCTGGAGCCCTGGCTGGTATGCCTCAGCAGATCGAGTGCCAGCCTGTGAACCAAAGGGTCACGGTTCAATTTCCAGTCAGGGCACAGGCCTGGGTCTCCGGCCAGGTCCCCAGTGCGGGGGTAAGCAAGAGGCAACCAAACATTGATGTACCTCTCCCTTTTTCTCCCTCCCTTCCCCTCTCTAAAAATAAATAAATAAAACCTTAAAACACACACACACACACCCGGAAAGCTGATGAATGTTCTGCTGAAACCCTCCCAGAGACCTCCCCTAAGATTCCCACCTGCAAAGGAGAGAGAAAAAGTCTGAAGACAACAGACCCGGGGAGGGGCTCCTTCTGGAGCACTCCGGTGGGAACTTTTGCCTAAACTCTAAGGGTCCCTCCCCACTGGACTTGCAACCAGGGAAACAGCAGGCAGTGGCAGCTCATCTGGGCTTACCCACTGAACCAGTCTCCAAGGCCCCCTTTTCCCTTTACTCTGACTTCAGTGAATTAACAGCAGCCCTGCCTTGGCTAGCTTCTTTCCTATAACCTTTCTAGAGAGCAGCTCTGCCGAGATTCTCTCCTGTTGCTTCTCCTATCCTCCACCTTCCTTTGTTTCACCATCCCCAGCTTTAATAAACGTCCTCTCAAAATCACCTGGACTAGTATTGTAAAAACTTCCCTGCACAAATAAAGAACCCACACACTACATGCCTGCCAGAGGCAGACCCACTCCAGGCCAGTCCCTTTCCGGGGACAATAATTCCTTAAGCACCTACAGAAGACCTCTAAGCAAAGCTGGCATTTGGTGTGAATTAATTTCTTCCTGAGGAGATGAGCTATTTAGAATACCAGACTGTTCTGGAAAACGGACAAATGTGGGGGAGGATGGCTGCCTTCCAAGGAAAAACAAGAACATTTCCAACAATAATTAGGAAATAAAGGTGTGGTGAAAAATCTGTAAAAAAGGCTTTAGATTAAGGTCATCCCAATACCTTTGTACACAAAACTGGAAACACACACAAAACATCACCTCATTAAAACTGTGCATACTTGAGATTCTTGACTACTTCTGACTCACAGCTTGCTATTCATTCAAAATAGCAGAGTTGAACCAAACTTCTCATATAGCACAGTAAATGTATGACGATCCATATACTGCTATGTGAATTATTTAAATCTACCCCACAGTACATGCTACATTTTTAGGTATGGAGAGCCTATCTTTATTGACCCCCATTCTAATTTTTAAAAAGTGGTTTCTTGAAATTTACATTTATAATGCTTTGTTGCTCCAATGACTGTTTCTTGAGGGCCCACTACACACCAGATACTATTCTAAACGATGGAGTTACATATGTGAACAAGGCAGATGATGTTTATGTTATTTTGATATGAATTCAAAATGTGACATGAATTCAAAACAAACAAAAAAAACCCCCAGAAGGAATTCAGGTGAATCCCCATTTTTACAAAGAGGCTTTACAGGTGAGTCACATCCAGACCAGGTGAGTGGCACAGTTAGGCAAGGGAGCAAAGCCTCAGGATGCCTGGTCCAGAGACCTTTCCACCAAGAGCAGGAAAAACAACTAAGGATTTTTAAATATGAAAGACTTCAAACCCTGTAAAAAAAAAAAGCATTCATCAGTACAAAGCTTATTCCCCCAAACACCTATTTTTAAAAAGATTTAGACTGTTTTTAACTTGCATAGAAATAATCTCGTTTGAGGGTCAGGGCTGGGTCATTTTCAAAGTCTGCAGGAGGGAAGGCTTTCCTGAAAGCCCTAAGCCCCAGATTTCTGTAGCTTTCGGGGAAAGTGGGGTACAGATGCAAAACAAGGCATCCACCAGGGGACCAGCCACATACCTGGCACCTGGCAGGACTCCTTCAAGTCCAGGATATCCCTGACGTAGAGTTTTGCAAAGGCTAGAAACACAGGATCCAAACCCCACCAGAGGGAAGGGGTCTCCTCTTCACACCCGCTGGATTCGGACTGCATCGGTAGACTGGGCTGTGGCTTCCAGCCAGCCCTCAAAGTCTCTCATCACTGAGCCAAGAATCTAGATAGGAGACATAAAGTTAGGACGCAAGGCGGTTAAAATGGGTGAAATTGGCATGGCCCCGGAGCAGTTCCCGAGCGGGCATCCAGAGTACCGCCAGGGGTAAATCTACGGATCCAGGGCCTGTCAACCACGGCCTTGGGTTAACAAGCGTTCCCCGTGGGAGAGCCCATGAGCTTCTTATGGCTCTCCCCCCTGGAATATCCTCTGCGCCACGAAAGTGTCTCCTCACCCATGAGTTAAACACCAACTTTCCACTTTGGGGAGACAGGTCCACAGAGGTGTACCCTGAAACCGCCTTAATGGGCGGGGTACAAAAAGGAATTGGCGCCCTTGTGGCCATACACGAGTTGGGCACAGTGGGTATATTTGCCCATCGGCCTGCTCCTCCACGTTCCGGCTTTCCGGAAGGAACAACGAAAAGCGGAAACGAAACACAGACTCGCTGGTAGCCACCCCCCCAACCCCCGCCCCCGTTGGCGCCCTAGTCTCGGGCCCTCAGGTCCTCGGAGCGCGCAGGCGCAACCCTTCCGGCACAGGGAGGCAAGTCTCCTCTGAAGTTCCGGCGCGGGCTGAGACTGCCTTCAGCGCGGGATCAAGCAGCATTTCTCCACCCAGGGCTTTCCTCCCGGATATCCCAGGCTACGCCCATCTCGCCAGCGGCCACGCCCCATTCTGTGCCCCAGGCGGCTCCGCCCCACGCTCTCTTCCAGGTGGCCGCGGTTTGCACCGCACTGGTTTCATTTGGGCAGCACTCAGGTCCCTCCTCCATCCTGGGCCCTTCGGGCCTCTTTAGGAACGCAGAGCCCAAATCGCCAAGACTTTGGGAGGTGACCTTGAAATTTCTGCTGCCTAAACCCCGCGCTCCAAGTCACCTTTTCAGTACCCTTTTCACCCCCGGCAGGTAATGAAGACCCTAACCCAAGATTTCCAAGAATTGGGAGTGGGATTCAGATAGCTTTTCTAGGGCGGGGGGAGCTGGTATATTAAATGAAGACGTAAATAAAGCAATACCAAAGGCAGGATTGCACTGTGGCATATTTTAAATGTTTATTTACACTGGATAAATGATCTAACACACATTGGGACTCCACAATCTCACTTGGAGATAATGTCAGTATCTAAATTTGAACCCTTGTGTAAATGTGCGGTTCTCCTCTTACTGTCTACACTCTGGAATGTTATACATTTAAGAGTTTTGGAAAGCTGGCATTTTGGTGAATTATAGCCACCTTGATGGTGCTTGTTCCCAGTATTCCTAATTTAAAATGAGTAATGATAGCCACGTTCCATTACAATAAATAAATAAATAATTAATAAATAAATAAAATAAGCAAGCTACATCACCATATTACTTGAGATGGCAAGAGTTCTTCCTAATTTTCAGGGACTCTAAAACGGCAGGAGTAAAGGTCATTTTGGTAGACCACTCCCAGGGGTGGTAGGTGCTGGCCAAAGAGTTAATTGCTAAGCCATTTAGCAGAGAAGGAACTTCAAGCAGCTGGAATGGAAAATGTGTGTCATTAGATCGATGGCATTTAATTACATCCCTGGCCGCTGAGGAAGTTAAAAAACGGAGTCCTTGGTGAAGTACAGCATTGCCCAGATTCTATTGCAATGAACAGCTGGGTCTGTGGAGTTGAAGATTTAATGAAGAGCAGACACCCATCCTCTTAGGGGAGGCTCACTTGGAGCAACAACACCCAGGAGGACACCAGGTAGAACTGCACTTCCTGCTGACCTGTCAAATAGGCAGAGACAGGTCGGGTGACATTTTCCTGACAGCACACATCTTCTCCAGGGTGGAACCCAGGAAGAAAATCACTACTGGGTATACTCAGAGCCTGAGAAGATTTCGGGAATGACCTATGGCTTTTAGGGGCAGAATGCTAGAAACAAGAGCACTTGAGGACTCTGTGCTTACTGCCAGCCTCGGGGAGGGCTGCACACTACGAGAAAGGAAGGAGGTGGTGGTAAGCAGAGCAGACTACCCTTGAAGTCATCTTTTACAAGGAAGGTGGGGCTTCTTGGAGTCTAGGGATGCTTCTTTTGATTGGCGCTTAAAATATGGAGTCAGTTACAGCTGAAACCTAAGGTCAGATGTAAAGCAGAATTTCCAGGCTGCAGAAGCATCTAGAAGAGTTTGGAAGGAACGTCTTCCTTGATGTCTCTGTCAGGATAGATTCCAGTTTCCCCAAAACACTGCCTACAGGTGGGCAGCGTGGGTCCTGAAACCATAAACACTGGAGGGCTTTTCAGCTTGGGATTTCACAAACCTGCAAAGCAGATATTTCAAAACCCAATAGTCTTGTAAAGTCTATGTAAAGTTACATATGTAACTTTTTAGTTCAATGTAGTCCAATTTATAAAGAGCTTATAAAACTCAAAACCAGCCCTGGCTGGTGTAACTCAATGGATTCAGCACGGCCCTGTGAACCAAAGGATCACGGTTTGATTCCCAGTCAGGGCACATGCCTGGGTTGCAGGCCAGTTCCCAGCAAGGGACACATGAGAGGCAACCATACATTGATATTTCTCTCCCTCTCTCCTTCCCTTCCCCTCAAAAGATAAATAAATAAAATGTTTTAAAAAAACCTCAAAACCAAAACAAACAAACAAACAATCCAATTTAAAAATGGGCAAAGGACTTGAATAGACACTTCTCCAAAGAGGATGTATGAAAAGATGCTCAACATCACTAATCATCAGAGAAACGCAAATTAAAACCACAATGAGATATCACCTAACACCAGTCAGAATAGCTATCATCAATAAATCAGCAAACTAGTGCTGGCAAGGATGTGGAGAAAGGGGAACCCGTTTGCACTGTTGGTGGAAATACAGATTGGTGCAGCCACTGTGGAAGGCAGTTTGGAGATACCTCAAAAAATTAAAAATGGAACTGCCTATGACTCAGCAATTCCACTTCTGGGAATTCATCCAAAGGAATCCAAAACACTAATTTGAAAAACATAAGCATGCCTAGGTTCATTGCAGCATTATTTACAATCACCAAGATAGTAAATAATGGAGTGTGGGGTTTATTTTATATAGATCTATTTTAAATGAATCAAGTAAAGTGATATTCAGGCTAAGACCTGAAAGATGAGAAGGAGCCAGCCACACACAAAAAAATGCTAAGGAAAGAGCATTCCAGACTGCAGTCAGATAAGGATGAATGTCTGGGAGGCAGGGAAGTACTTCCCAGTTCTAGGAACAGAAGAGAGCATAGGGGAAAGTAGTTTTGTAAGCAATTGGAGAGATAAGCCGAAGGCAGATTGCAAAGGACCTCTTAGTCCACATATGTTGGGATTTTATTCTCAGTCTCCCTATACATAAAGAGGGAGATAACTTTGTGATGGAGTGGGAGTAGGGCAAAGGTATCAGGATGAGCAAGGCATGTTTGTGGGCAAGCCAACATAGCAGCTGGCTGGAGGGCACTGCTGTGGAAATAGCTGGGGACCAGGGTTTTAGCGAGATTTGGAAGGACTTGAATTAGTTTCTACTTCTATTCCCTGTGAACAATAGTGTCCTTGATTGTTGATTGGAGGAATGATTTACTGAATTAAAAAAATTGCAGGCATACCTGCACATCTAACATACTGTAGTGTTACGGAAAATAATTTGGAAAATAATAACTCTGGTGGGATTCGGGGTAACGGAGTGAGGCTTTATTACATGCGCGGGCCCAGAGGAGGCAGTCTCCAAATTCTGGGCCCGGAACCTTGGCTGAGCTGCTCTCCAGGCACCCTATCCTACATGGCAGAAGTAGGAGGTACAGAAGCTGATGCAAAAATAACTCTAGGGTTGAGGTGTCCTTGAGGTGTCCTTATCGGAAGCTGGGTGTTCAGAAGCCAAAGCGGGAGTGAATGTACAGAAGCCAAAAACGGGAGTTAGCTGCTACAGTAGTAGGGAATACAAAAATTTGTAAGAAGACTTCTCTACCCAATTTACAGAATCTATCCAAAAATTGTCTTAGGGATATTCACCAAAGGGTGTTCAAGCCGCAGCCCACAGGCTACATGCGATGCAGGAAGCCTATGAATGTGGCCCAATGCAAAATCATAAATTTACTTAAAACCTTTATTTTGTTCATAAGTTTTCGTTAGTGTTTGTGTATTTAATGTGTGGCCCAAGACAACTCTTCTTCTTCCAGTGTGGCCCAGAGACACCCAAAGGATGGACACTCCTGTTGATGGGCCTACTGCAGTGGGCGTTGCCTGTATCCCCTCTCCTCTGGCCTCCTCAGCAGTCTCGCTCAATTGCCTGAGATGTCACCCTCTCCCTCTCTCCAGCTTCCCCTTGGCACATAAGCATGCTGTCCACTCTACTTAAGTGTCATCTACCTGTAAGAAAAACAGCTTCTCTAAACATCTCAGCCCTAACTACTGCCCTCTCATGCTCTTGCTCTCTGTTCAAAGCTCTTGGAGGAGTCATCCGCGCCCCCTGTCCACACTTCCTTTGTCTCTAATTCAACCTCCAGTAACTTGGCTTGCCTTAACTTTCAACCAAGTCCACCCCAGTCCACCACTCCACTGAAACCTCTCTCCTAAGGTTAACAATTACAGTCAAATTCTCGTGTACGATGGGCAACTTTCCTTATCATTCTTCATCTTTATTTCTGATTATCTAGCATTTGAAGTTAATCTGATCATATTCTCTACTTCCCTTTGGCTTCCTGATACCCTTTTTATATTCGCTCCTACTTCTCTGTTTCTTCCTTCTCTGCGTCCTCTTCTTCTATTTATCTTTTGCATATGGATGTTCCCCAAGATTCAATCTCACCCCCACTTCTTTCTCATCTATGTATTCTCTCTGAGTAGCTTCACTCAAACCTATGGCTTCAACTGATCCAATATTCCAGTGACTTTCACCTGCTCACATTTAATCGAGAACTCCGTCTCAAGCTCCACATCTGAATTTCCAACTGGACAGTCATGGGTACCTCAAACTAAATCTCTCCTCCCCACACTTCTGCCTCTCTCTTTCCTGTCAAATGAATGCTACCACCATCCACCAGTTGTCTAAGTCAGAAAGCCTGGTGGTTTCGAGGATACCTCCTTCTCTTTCACCCTCAGATGCTATTAATCACAAAGACCTGTCAATTCTGCTTCGTAAATGTTTTCTTAATTTAGAAAAACTCCTCCTGTTGTCGAAGTCTTTAATCCTTTATTGCATGGATTACTGCCACCACCTTCCAACAAGTCTTCTGCCTCTAGCCTGAACTCCCCTCAATTCATGGTCTGTTAGATGATGTTACTCCCTTTTCTAAAATCTTTCAATGAATTTATATAATAAGCAAAATAAAGTTCAAGTTTCTTAACATTTAATACCAGGTTTTTGTGGCCTGGTCACAACTCACATCTTGCCTTCTTTCATGTTAAATATTTTCAGGGTAACATTTCAACTACTCTGTTAATTTGGGGGGAAGAGGTTATTTTTTCAATTTATAATCTAAAGATTACAACAGTCATCTTAATTTATCACAATTCTACTTCAAGTTAATACTAATTTAACTCTAGAAAAACATAAAAACTTTGCTTCGATATATCCCTAATCCTTTCACCCTTCTTTGTGCTATTATTGTCATATATATCTATATATGCTATAAATCCAACAAGATAATGTTGTAATTATTTATTTATGAAGTCATACGTCTGTTAAAGAAGGTAAGAAATGAGAAAAAGACAACCAAATTCTTTCCTATTCGCCTGTAGAATTATCATCTCTGCTGCTAGTTATTTCTCCCTGTAGGAGTAAGTGCTCCAAACTGAACGAGTCCCTTGGACTACGGCAGAGGCACTCATGGCCTGCCCTGCCCTGACAAAACTTCTCTATTGACCAAGCTGGGACTGGGGGTGGGTGTGGGGAATGAGACCAGCCCCAGGCCAGAATGCAGCAGACTCCCATTGTTCTTACCTGCAGTTTATCTGGTTTTCAAGCATAGGGGGTTTTTAGATTATGTGCCTTTGATCTATTCTCAGAGTGCTAACATGGTGGTTTTGGTCAATTTTGCCCAGTTTTATTCTTTCATTTTGGGGAGACTATTGATCTTCTCAATCAGCTATGGCTGGAAGTCCCTGATGATAGGGCTTGTGGTTAGCAGTAGGTCCATTGAGTCAGGCATAATGTGGTAGCTCAAGAAATAAGAGCTGAAGGACTGAATTGCAGAACAGGGTCAGAAATTATCTAGCTGGAGAAAGAAGTTACTTACAGCTCATCCTGCCTCATGGAGTTTTAAGACAATTTCTAAGTCAGCAGAAGGCTTGGTGTGAGCCAAGGTGTGATTCTCTGGAGCACTTCTTGGAATGAGAAGAATCAGAGATGACGTAGAGAGATGGCTGAGGAAGAGATACCCTCTAGGTCCTTACATTTAAATGAACTAACTCTTCCTTCTTGCCCAAATCTGATTTGATCAAAGGGCATACAGAGCTGAGGCTGATGACCTTTGCAAAGATGAAGAGATCAGGAGATAATGGGCTGGGATTCAAGTTGGAGAACAGAGAATGACTTCCTCCTTAAGAACACTTGTGTCCCAGGAACTGGATTGAGTGCATGAGAAAGAATTTTGCATTTTATATTTTAAGTCTGTATCCTGCCCTGGCTGATGTGGCTCAGTGGATTGAGTGGCAGCCTGCAAACTGAGGGGTTGCTGGTTCAATTCCCCATCAGAGCACATGCCAGGGTTGTGTGCCAGGTCCCTGGTTGGGGGTGTTTGGAAGGCAAACAATTGATGTTTCTCTTGCTCTCTTTCTCCCTTCCTTCCTCTCTGTAAAAATAAAGAAAATCTTAAAAATAAATAAATAAATAAATAAATAAAAGTCTGAACCCTGGAGAAAGTAGAATGGTGGCGGCCAGGGATGAGGAGAAGAAAATGGGCAGTTATTTTTGAATGGGAACAGAGTTTCAGTTCTGCAAGATGGAAAGTTAATGGAGCTGGAGAATGACAATGGTTGTACAACAATGTGAATGTACTTAATACCACTGAACTGTACACTAAAAAATGTATAAGATGGGGAATGTTGTATTATGTGTTTACCACAATAAAAAAAATAGAAAGAAAAAGAGTTGTATCTCAGGGCAATGCTGAGGATGGTACGTGGTTTGTGCTCATAAACTTACGTGACAGTCACCTGTGCATGTTACAATCTGGTCATTTAAGGCACAAATCCAAGTAGAGGTCCCTGTGAGTACTGGGTAGGTTATGAGACAGGTGGACTGTTTTGAATTGGACTCATGCCAACAGTGAGTTGAGTAGAAGCAATTATACCTTGGGTCTTCACTTCAATCCTGAGATGCCCATTTGTTTTTCCGAGAAAACCCCAGAGCGTTGCTACAACAGACATCCGCACATGGCAGAGCTGGTAACACCACTGCTTCCCTGGACACTACCGGCTACCAGCAAGCACACTGCCTGGAAAATAAACTGTGTTTTACTCTTACTTTTCTGTTTTTATTATAAAGATGCTGCAAAGATTGTAGGGCACTAGGAGCTGAGTAGGGATTTTTTGGAGAAATAGGATTAATAGTCATAAAACTAGGCCAGGCTAAAAGGATTAATAAAAACAGCAAAAAAGAAATGAAAACTTTTCTTTTTATGCAGGACCTTTATAAAAGCTTATAATTTTGACCAAATAAATTGTATACAGACATACAATTTATGACAATTGTGAAACTAATTAAAAATTGTATGTTTTCTAATTTTTCAATGTTAAGTATACACTGCTTATTTAATAATAAAAATCACTTTAAAGCCCTTGAATCTCACAGCTGCAATGTTGAGTGAAAGAAGCCAGAAATCTAAGAGAGTAAATATCGTATGCTTCCATTTACATAAAGCACAAAAACTGCTCTATGGTGTTAGAAGTCAGGACAGTAATTATCCGTTAGTTGGAGGTGGTGACTGAGAACAGGGAGCATGAAAGGGGCTTCTGGGGGCATTTAATGTTTCTTGATTTGTAATTATATTATATTTTAATAAAATATTTTTTCATGTTTTCATCCTTAGTATTTAATTAGTTGCATTTAAATTTGAGAGAAATTAGAAAGTAAAAACTTCTTAAATGTACAAAACCCCACATTTTGTGTTGATGTCACTTGCAGAGAAAAAGACCATTTAAAATGTTTATGCAATTTAAGAAATAAAATACAGCATCATCCTGAATTTTTCTTAATTATTTGAGATGTACCAATAAGCTCAAGTAGCCATGGCATTTCAATAAGCATTAGCGTGAAGCTGGCCAACAGAATAGAATTTTGCTTCTCTTACCAATTTATAATCCTCCTCAGGACTACTTTCAATCAGGAAAGACTGAACTCCCTAGCGATGCCAAAGACAGAGGACTGCAGAGGTTAATTAACGAGTCACCCAGAGAAGACCGAGCAGCCAGTGTGCTGACACGTTCAAGAGCTAATCGTTCCTGATGATGTAATTTTCCGCAGTGCTTGGTATTAGCTGGCGGGGGGTGAGGGGTTGGCAGCTGCTCTGGACCCTAATGATCGAAGTGGGAGGCCTGGGCGGCGAGTGCTTCCACGTGGAGGGAGACTTTTACAGAACCAAGTGCCTTCAACCTGGTCACGCTGGTTACTCTACTTGGAAAGTCAACTCAACTACCACAGATCTCACCGCACCCAACACAACTTCAGCTCCAAGCTCACTTCTCCTCCTTCAGTCCGCAGGGATGCTCCCTTCCTGAACTCTCTAGTAGCACAGTTAGCGTGGCACACTTTAGCACTTACATCTTGAACATTTGTCACATTTCCCAACTTGATGGCAAGTTACCTCAGAACATAACGACTTCTGTATCTCCCGCATTATGGAGCATATTTGGTAGGTACAAATTTTTTTTTTAAGTAATAACTGGGGCAAAATGTTGGTAATTGTCTGAGCAGAGGGATGGTCATGTGTGGGTTGGTTCTACTACTCTTTCTGCTTTTGCGTGTTTAAAAATTCCCTTGAAAGCAGGGTTGGCAGATTTAGCAAACAAAAATGCAGGATGCCCGGTGAAATTTGAATTTCAGGTAAACAATGAATAATCTCTTGCTAGTAATAAGGTATATTTTGTTATCAATGCACCTATTTCATACATTTTAATTTAATCATATAATTTATACTATTATTAATATATACTATTTTATTATAACATTATGTTTTATTATAACATTACATTATTTTATTATATGTTCCCATGGCACACATTTATACTAAAAAGTACTGTTTATATGAAGTGCAAATTTAACTGAGTGTCCTGCATTTTATCTTGTAGATGGACTTGCTAGAAACTTAAAAACATGGTTAGCTAAGAGAAATAGGCGGTAAAAATAGTACAATGTTTCTTAGATTCTGATCTGCTGTCACTGGCATCAGAATCCTTACAAAGCTTGTTAATAAGGCAGCTCCCTATGGTCTTCTACCCTCAACCCCTAGGTGCCGAGACAGTGTTTCTGCGGGTGGAGCTCTGCGTTAGCAATAAGATCTGTGGGTGAGTCTGGTGCTGTTGCTAGCTGACCTGATACCTATGCTGTTGCTAGTTTTTTTGATATGATCTTTTACAACATTTCCTTATAGTGGCCTGACTTGAGCAATTTCTACTCTTTTTTTATGTCAGGGACCTGCTTTAAGAGATATTAATATTCATGTTCCACGACTCACCCACTAAAGATTACAAGTTATATACTGTCACAAATATCCTAGAAGCCTTTTTTAGTTAAGCAACTCCTTGAATATTCATCCAATGGCCCAGCCTCTTAACTACTGATGTATATTCTACTAATACATATTCATTGTTATCAGGAAAATGATAGTTGACAAATTTGTAGCTCCTTTTAGTACTTTAAGGTCAAGGCTTCTAGGGCAACCAAATCTCCTGCTTTGCTTGGGACTGTTCCAGTTTTAGCACTGATATCCCCATGCCCTGGGCTACCCTCTCTCCTGCTTGCCCCCGGTCATCCTATCTGCAGCAGATGTCACAGTATGCTGCTTGGATCCCCACTTCAGGACCAAGGCTCTGTTTTCCCCAGGGTCACAGTCGAGACCCTGCTCAGGAAATTGCCTCACTGAAAAAAATCGTGCCCTGTCCCCAGGGGCAGTAACCTATAGATGCAGCCCCAATCTTCCATTCGGGATCTCTCTGTCCATTTCAGCTTCGGAGCTCCCAGTAGGGGCGGCTGAGGCCCCTGTTACACCCATCTTGCAATTCAGCTTCTCTCTCTACCAGGGGTGACCAAGCTTTTGGCGTCTCTGGGCCACACTGGAAGCAGAAGAATTGTCTTGGGCCACACATTAAGTACACAAACACTAATGAAAACTGAATAGCAAAAAAAAAGTTTTAAGCAAATTTACGATTTTGTGTTGGGTTGCATGCAGCCTTGGGCCACGGGTTGGACACCCCTGCTCCCCATCCTGCTTCCTTCACCTCCTCGCAGGAGCAGCTCCTGAAAGCTCTCCCTAATGTACCTCTGTGGGGAAATCCAGAATCTAAGAGCCTGGATGAACCTAACTTCCAATGACGAACAAGAGTGGGGTGGTCTTAGGCAGCTGAGTCTAAAATAAGATTTTGGAGTGGGGTCACCTGCTGACTGGCTGGTAACAGGAACCCCTCACTAGTGGTAGGCAGGGTCTCCGAGGAGGTAGCAGTGCAATTGTAAAACTTTCAACAGTGACAAACTAAGATGGGATGCCAGGGCAAGGGAATGAGCTGGAGGGTGCAGCATCCTGCGCATCCAGAGGTTCAGGGACAGTAGCAATTTAAGGCCAGTGGACTGGGGTGGCTCTTCCCAGAGAGAGATAAGAGAGGCAGGCAATGATTAATCACCAATGGACGAGACCAGACCTCCTGTCGTTGAGGCACAGAACTTAAATTACAGGGTAGTGGAGCTCCAGTGAAGGCAGAATTCTCAATCCTAGCTGGCCGCTCTGCCGAAGTCCTAGCCTTAATTGGGAAGGATTGAGATCTTATGACATGGGATGAAAACACATGGGTCGACATTCTTGTAAATCTTGACTCCCCAGATTTCCTCTGAACCCTCTGGGATGTAGAAGGGCCCACTCTCCAGGTTTAAAATTTGCACTCCCCACTTTTGAAGTTGATACAGAGATTTTGCCTTCCAAGAAAATACCTCCTTCCTTCAAAGAATCTTAACTAACTCCAACCACTCCCATTTCCTACTGCAAACCAATAACAAGAGTTAGGTCACAGCATAAATAAGTGATGGTCCTGCTAAGGAGAAAAGAGACTATCCCTTGAAGGAACCGTATTGGCAGAAGCTGGAAAAATATAGACCCTCAGTATTCGCGGCCAAGGGATGTAGGGAAAATAAAAATTTGGACAGGGAAGAATTCATTGATAAGAGAGCATTTTCCCATTATATAGGAGTTCACCCTGACAAGGACCCAAAGAGATGGTGCTATCACACTGCTAGGATTTTATTTATTTAATTGTAGAGAGAGGGAGAAAGACAGGAAAAGCAACATCAACATGACAGGTTGCCTCTGAAATGTACCCCAAGTGGGACCAAACAGGAAAGCCAGGTATGTGCCCTGACCCGGAATTTAACTGGTGACCTTTTGCTTCACAGGACAAAGCCCACCAACTGAGCCACACAAGTCAGGGCTAGGATGATGCTTGGAAGCTCAGAGAAAACATTGCATCAAATAGGTCTGCTATGTCAATGATACCATATTAATCACACTACATGAGCAAGAAGTGCCAGCCAGTACGGTGAAGACCTTGGTATGACACTGTGCTTCAGGGGATGGGAGTTGAATCCTACAAAGGTTCAAGGCTCTGCCACATCAGTGAATTTGTAGTAGTGAATTTTTAGGGGTGTAGAGGCTGGGCTATACTAGGATATCCCTCCAAAATAAAGGTTAAATTGTTGTATTTCATATCTTCCACTACTAAGAAGGAAGCACAGTGCCTGGTAGACTCTTAGGGTTCTGCAAACAGCCTTTTCTGAATTCATAAATACTTCAGCCTTTTTCCTGGTAACTGAGATGTCTAGCTTTGACTGGTGCTTTGAAGCAAGTCCCAGGTGCGTGTTGGCTGGATAACCTCTGTGTCCCAGATTTCTAAGTCACCTAGAGGGATATTCCTGCCATGGTTGTTCTGTAATTCATCAACTATGTGTAAATCACACACTTTCACTTTTGAAATCTAATAGGCCATTCTCCCCCTACCTTTTTTTCCTTTGTCCAAAATGTCTCATATACCCAGTGTTGCCTCACTGTCTTTGGGAATTTTCAAGGACTTACTGTGTCTGTGTAAATTCTCCGTGCACATGTATTAAACGCTGCCTTTCTCCTGTTTAAAATTACACAGCATGCCTGTGCATTTAAAGTCATTGGCATTGTCATGTAAACTCCCTCCATCACTCCCCTAAAGTCTTCAATGAAGAGACATCTCTCTCCTACTGTGGGTGCAAGAAGAGGTGGGATTCGTTGTCCAAACTCCTGTGCTACAAAACAGACTCTCATACAGAAATGTAAAGCCCCAGGCAACAGAGGACCTAAGTACGTACCTTGAAAATTTCAGACAGCCATGGACATTGAGCCAAATGTGGGGTGAGCAGGAAGGCCCCAGCTGACAAGTGGGTGGCACATCTAATTCGTCATTAGATCAGTCGGGAAAGTGGTGAAGAGTTGTTAAAAATGAACCTAATGAGTTACAAAAGACACTAAAATGTTAATACTTTTTGCAGTTGTTCTCAAATGAAATATAAAAATGCTGCTGAAACTTTAACCCTTGTTTCCTGAGCGTCCCAGACAAAGGATAAAATTGAGATCCCAATACAAAATCATGCTTCTCTGGCTCTTCCCCAAGGGGCATCACCATTTCCCTCCTCGAGCTCTGCTCCAGCTCCCCAGGATTCTGTCTGCAGCTGAGGCAGCCAGCGCCTGGGCCAAATGTGCCTGATTTCTCCTGCAGATGCCCTGGCTGCCCCAAAGGCAGGGAAGCCAGGGTGGAGGCTGCCAGCCCTCAAGCTGCTCCTGCGGCTGCTGCCCTTTGGGCCCTCAGAGCCCCACGGAGAGTCCCGACAAACTGCCTTCCTGGCCTTGACCTCCCCGCATCACACACTTTCCCTAGGACAGGAGCTGGACTGGGGGACAACCCAGGTAATCCACACTCACTGGTGCTCAGCAGTGGTGTTTCCAGTGATCTGATATTCAGAGGGGATAATTTTTAAACACCCTGTCATATGGTAAAATCTTTTTCAATCTTAATCATGTGACTTGGGGTGGTAAACACACATTACAGGGTACAGATGACATGTTGTGGAATTGTGCACCTGAAACCTGTATAATTTTGTTTACTAGCATCACCCCAATAAATTCAATAAAAAGAAAAAAATGAAAAAAACCCAAAATATTAATCATGTAACAAAATGAATAGCGATAATGACTGGAAGTGAATTGCAACAGTGATGAGTAATAACATTTCTTATGAGTAATAATATTAACTTCTGCAAATTGGCCAATGACTCCAAGAAAATTATCTTTGCTTCTTCATAGTCAAAGGACATTTGACTCATAGTTGGCCAAAGAACACTACTTATTTTAATTTTGAAATGCTTTTTCACATCAAGTAACAGATGTGAAAAGTACACTGAAAAGGTAAAGTCTTATGGCTGTTATATCTATAGCAAAACATGTTCAGTCTTGCTCTAACAGAAATGCAAATTAGAATGTGCAATAGTATTCGTACTTCTCAGATTGTCAAAGATTAAAGAGTTTGATGACATAACATGTGGATGAAGATGTAAGAAGCAGGAATTCCAATATATTGCAGATAGATCTATGAACTGGAGTATCCCTTAAAATAATGGCAATAGCTATCGAAATTACAAATGTGCATGCCTTTTGGTTCTACATTCTGTTTGTAGGGTTTTCTTCTTACAGATCGTACACATGAGTGAAATGGGTATGTAAAGATTGTTCACTGCAGCGTTTGTAATTGCCTATAATTGGAAACAACATAAATATCCATCAATAATGGGCAGATTGAATGAACTAAAAAACAGAATTTATTTATAAAAAATTTTGCATTTATTCTTATTACATGTTCAAACTTCAGTCACCTTCAAAGTACTCTCCATTTGATGCAATAGACCTATTGAGACATTTTTTCCCACTGTTCAAAACAGTTTTTTAATTTGTCGATTCTGATGTCTTTTAGTGCTTCTGCCATTTTTTGTTTCACCTCTTCCACATCAGCAAAATGTTTCCCTTTGAGGATTTTTCCATCCAGGGAAACAAAAAAAAGTCACTCAGGGCCTGATTGGGTGAATAGGGAGGTGGGGGAAAGGGGTCATGCCATTTTTGGTCAAAAACTGCTGAACACTCAGCATGGTGTGGGCAGGTACACTTGTAAATCACCCATCATGAAATGGACAAACATGTTGAAAGAATCTTCCAAAAAAATTCACTGAATCTGAATGCACCCTCTCACAACAACGCCAGCTGGTACACTGACACAGAGGGGTCCCTAGACACTCACTTAGTGGTGGAAGTCTATACTACAAGGGACATGCCCTCCAGAAGATAATTCTGGGGTTTTGGGTCTTCCTCATCTGTATAATGGGGGTGTTTTTTAAACTACATTGAAGAGAATATAAGGAGATGGGTACTGGAAGCAATTGTGTTCCTGGTCATGGAGGATGGTCTAGAAAAGATGCTAGGTCTTTTTAGTGTCCAACCTCCACAAGTGTGCACTGAGAGTCATCAGCCTAGCTGTTCCAAGGAGGCAGAAGACTCTAATACTAGTAAGTTGAACAATTCTCCTTTCCATTGGGAACCTGCTTTTCTCTATTCTCCTTTTGTGTGGCAGAGCAAAGAACCTATTATTTGAAGGCATGAGGTTGGGCAGGACTAGGTATGTTATTTTAGCACCACCTCCCTAGCAAGTCGGTACCGGCTGAGCATGAACTGGGAGGAATGCATGGCGAAGTTTTACTTCATGAACTGACTCTCCACAAAAGTTTGGCTCTCATTGAAGATTACATTGACCTCATGAACTGCTCGTGCATATTTAAAATTTCCTGGGAAGCAAGACTATCACGAAGAAGTTTCCAGTTATTATGTTAACCAGGTTATAATGATGAGTAGCACTTTGAACATATTTTTCTTCATATTCCATCTGCCTCTTCTACCAGTGGACTGTGCCCCCCTGAAGGGTAGGAATGGAATAGTAACTCAATAAATATTTCTAAATGAATAATATGAAATTAGTACTTGGATTTGACCCTTAAAGAGAGGTTCTTAGAGACAGTTCTCATCCAATTCACCACTTGTTATCTCTGTAACACTGAATAGATCATTTACATTTTCTTTTTCTTCCTTTTTAAAACAATTTTGACACATTTAAGCAAATATAAAGAATAATTAAAATGAATGTCTACCCCCAAGTTTTATAAAATTTTGCTATTTTGTCAAATGTGATGGAGAGAGTCACACGTGTCCATTAAAGCCTAATCCATTGTCTTCTTCCCGGGCACAAAAGCACTGCTCTCCTAGCCTACTTTGCGGTTAGATTGGTTCTGTGAGACTGGTTGTGCCAATAGGGTGTAAGCGGGTGTGGTGTGTGTTACTTCCAAGGTCAGCAGAGAATGACTGAATTCTCTGCGCTCTCTTCCCCTGTTGCAGAGACCATGGGGCCATCTTTTACAAGGGTGCTCTCAGAAGATTCTGGAACCTCATCAGCTTATTGTTAGATGGATTAGTGTTTGAGAATTTCCCTTGATCTATCCACACCTTCATCAACACTGAGTTTTGTCAGCTTTTAAAACTTTTTTTTTGCCAGTTTGATGATGTGAAATCACTGTTTTAATTTGCATTTTGCTTATGATTATGAGTGATACTGGGCGTCTTTTCAAGTGCTTGATTGTCATTTGGGTTCTCCTTTAGTGCCTGCTCATCTCTTTCACCCACGGCGGTGGTGGCATTCGTTATTGTAGTGTTTCATAGGAATATTTTCTATACAGGGCGGACAAAAGTAGGTTTACAGCTGTTCATATGAAAAATAATACAATCATGAATAAATAACAATAATTTGAAAATAAAGTCTGTGTTTTGCGTACTCACAACTGTAAACCTAATTTTGCCTGCTCCTATATTTTGGAAACGAATCTTTTATCGGCTACATTCAGTGCAAATACTTTTTCCAAATCTGTAGCCTATATTTTTACTTTGTTTAAAGTATCTTTGATATATAGTTTAAATTCATCAGTCTCATTCCTCTGCTTTGGATAAGAATTCTTTCCTATCTCAAAGTGATAAAGATATTTTCTTATATTTAATTTTGAAAATGTTAAAGGCTTGCTTTTCATTTTTAAGTCTTTAATCCACTGGTCATGGTGTGTGTGTGTGTGTGTGTGTGTGTGTGCGCGCGTGTGTGTGGTGTGGTGTGGTATAAGAACACTGGGTCCCAGCAGCCAGCCAGCACCGACTGCCAGGCATGAGAGTGAGATCATCTTGGACCCTCTAGGTACAGGCAGGTGGTCATATGGCTACCTCTGCAACCCCAGCTGAGCCTGAAAAAAAGAAGCCTCGATTATCAACGCACAGGATTGTGAGACACACTATAACATCGACATTTAATTTGCCCTGTGCTGGGGTGGTCTGTTACACAGGAGTAGGGGTCCAAAAGACTGCTCTTCAGAGATGTCCAAACAGTTTCTCCTTCACAGGGGCTGCGGAGAAAAGGGACTTCTCTCCAAACATATTAATTCACTGTGCAGTTAGTAGGTATATTTCCTCAAATACATACTACTCCAGGGACAAGAGTGCTCATTTCCAGTCAGTGTTTGAAACCTTTGAGAAACAATGTCTCACTGTCACCCTCCTGTTTTATGACCCCATATTCTGGGGATACTCTGGCTGGGATATCACAGGACCAAATACTTATTCACACGACACATCTGCTTGCCACATTTCTTACCAGATAATGTTATCATTTATTATTCATCTCTTCTACTGGGGTATTACATAGATTCATGAAAATATTGTCTTGATAGATTTTGACTTACTCAGAGCATCTTTTCATAAAGAAAAAAAAAAGGGAAACAAATGGCCAATACAAATCCTAAGGGTTGCATAGACTTAATTCATAGTTAAAGAAATGCAATTTCAAGCAATGAATTTCCACGGCTGCCATGTATATCTGTTCAGTTTAAGCACTGTGCGAAGTTGACTGGCCAAGGGGAGAGTGGGGCAGCAGTAGAGTTCTGAATGGCAAGTTCCAAAAGGAAGGTATTGGTCAAAGGTACAAACTTCCATGTATGATGTGAATTTGTTCTGGGGATCTAATGTACAGTATGGTGGTTACAGTTAATAATACTGCATTATATACTTGAAAGTTGTTAAGAGAGTACATCTTAAATATTTTCACTACACAAAAAATATGGTAATTTTGTGATGTGATGGAATTGTTAGCTAACAGCTATGGTGGTCATCATTTTGCAATATGTAAGTATATCCAATCAACACGTTGTATACTTCAAACTTACAATGTTCTATCTTAATTATATCTAAAAAGCTGGGGGGAAAGGAGGTTTTGGGGAAGCCAGTTCTGAGACTGAGGTAAGTGTCCTGAAAGTTTATTACTTGGAGAGCACAGTTGGGGCTGACACCTGTGGAAACAAAGGGAAGGAATCAGCATGGGGCAGGGAGAAGGCAGACCGTGAAATAGACTCAGCAAAGGCCTCCACCAAGCCTGTCGGGATCTCTGGAACTGGGATGGCCCCTTGCAGATGTCCTGCGTTGGGGCAAGAGGGCCAGGCCTTGATGTACCCTGGCATCAACATGTCAATGGATGAGGAAGAGGATGCAACCTGGGGAGATGGAACTCAGGCTGGGTCCTTTCTTTCTTTCTTTCTTTCTTTTTTGGCTGGGTCATTTCTTTCTTTCTTTCTTTCTTTTTTGGCTGGGTCGTTTCTTTCTTTCTTTCTTTTTTGGCTGGGTCATTTCTGGAGAGGACTGTCTCCCATCACCCGAGGGAGTAAGTCCTTCAGTCCTGAAGGGGGTACTGCTTGGCACATTTAGCACTGCTTCTGTAGCAAAGCCAGTTTTCTGTCATTCTGTCCAACGACACTTTAAACTTGTCGGTGAAAGCCCAGTTAGTCCTTTCAATGAAAATGGATACAGCTAAGAACAGCACTGGCTTTTGGCTCTTGCTCCTTACTCTGGCCTCTAATATTAACATATTGACCAACATTGTTTAATTGCTTGTCCTTCCAAGTGCTTAACTTTTTGTGTTAAGTAAATTATAAAAGATAAAATGTCTTGTATATCAGAAACATCACTGTTCTTTTTTTACTTTCAATATTTTTTTCAATTATATTATTATTATTATTTTCAGATGTACAGCATAGTGGTTAGACAATCATATACTTTACAAAGTGTTCCCCCTGATATTTCCATATCCACCTGGCAAACTGGCACGATACATAATCATCACAATAGTCACTGTTCATTTTTTTTAATTAAAAAAAATCCTGCTTCCTTGCTTCTACCCTTTCACGGTTTAAGACTCATTGAAGTAGTTTTAAATCCTCTGGTTAATTTTCCATCTGCTCTTGGGAATTAAGAGAATACAGATTTTTTCCTTCTGTGTAGTGCACAAGTAAGAAATACTTTGCACGGAAAGCCTCATTCTTTAAATAAAATTATGTTTTATTGAAGCTGAAGAAGCACATCACCTTATAGTGCTTTTATATTAATAATTGAGCTAGCTTGTTTTGCCAGCTCAATAGGGTAATTTGAAAATAATTCAGTTGGCCTTATTTACAGGAATGTACCACATTGTAAACGAGTTTATCTGCAGAATCTGGATGCTATCAAAGCATAATGGAACATAACCTCCCTTTGGAAAAGTAAATCACGCAGCTTGAAGGGAAGACAAAGGAAAACCCTCTGGGAGAGAGCTAGTGCTTCTGAGTTTGTGGGTTTAGCATGGATGGCAGTAATATTTGGCTTCAAAGCAGTCTTGATCCTTCAGTAATTCCCTAATCCCTGTTGTTATGTGAACCAGCAAACATTTGAAAGACAAAGCTGGAGAAAAGAATTAGGGTGGTCTACTGAGCGAGGTAGAAAAGCTCAATGGGTGCAAAGAACTTGCAGGATTCCACTTAAAGCTCACATTTTGAGGACTTTAGTGAATATTGATTAGAAGCAGCAAAATGTTCAAGTCCCAGTACAATTATTGGTGCTAACCACGGACCACCAAAATGCTTCCATATTATAGGAGGAGTCACAAAAAGGGGAAGATCTTCCACATTTAAAAAACATGTCTGAGCCCTAGCTGGTGTGGCTCAGTGGATTGAGCACTGGCCCGTGAACCAAAGGGTTGCCAGTTCGACTCCCAGTCTAGGGCACATGTCTGGGTTGTGGGCCAGGTCCCCAGTGGGGGCATGTGAGAGGCAACCACACATTGATGTTTCTTTCCCTTCCCCTCTCTAAAAATAAATAAATAAAATCTTTTAAGAAAATGTCTGAAATGCCACAGAATAGGACAGAACCTAAGACAACAGAGACAGAAAAGAGAACATCCCAGAAGTTTAAATGGTGACACTGAGGTCTAAGTCAGGGGCCAGTGCTGTCACTACTTTATAATTTATCTTTGTTAAAACAACAACAAAGGTGTTCCTTTGGGTAGACTGACTCATAAGCTCTTAGCCTAGTTAATCACATGCAGGCTGAATTTCAGCCTCCTCCTACTTCTTCAGGGGCATGCCTTTGTGTGGTGCTTTCCACAAGCCAAAGAGAAATCTAGAAACCAGAATTCCCAACTTGGTTGTTTTGGGAGGGAGGCGATTAAAGTCAGCACTGTTTGAACAGAAAATAACTTTTCTAGCAATCAGGCACAGATCAGGGTAGATTAGACTTGGCAGCAAGGTTGGGGTGGAAATCCGGGCACTGTTGATCTAGGGCATATCCAGAGTGGAAGAAGGAAGAGGGACCGGAGAATGCCATCTCCGGGGGTCAGGCTCTAGGAAAGGCCCTGAAAGGAGAATGATGACCAAAGGGTACCTGGGAAGTGGTCAGCATCCTGGTCTGTATAATGCTGTACTTTGATGCTGAAGTTTTTATTCCAAAATTCCCTCATGCTGAAGTAGTTTATCTGAGCTGAGACGTGGGGGAACTGAGTGGGGAGAGGGGACTGGGAATTAGTATTGATAAGAAAACCAAAACAAAACCTCCACTTGATTTTGGGTGGTGATAATTAAGAACAAACTTGAATTTCACTAGACATGAAATAGAATATAAATTCTCAATTTATCCACTTTAGTCCAATGTTATTTTTAAGCTCTGGACAAATAAATAGGCAATGACATAAATTTGTATCAGTGTACTAGAAATATGTTGTGTAGTTCAATTTAAGGTCAAGTGAGAATTTAAGGGAACATGGAAGGCATTTTATAACACTCAATATCTAAGTATACTTGCTACTATTACTTTCCAAGTAAAACGGCTTACATTAAAAAAAATTTATGAGGTCATTGATCTCAGGGGCTTTGAATAACTACTGAGATGCCATCTAAGTGTTTTTTGTTTTCTTTTTTTTTTTTTAGCTGCCATTGGAACTTTTCATAATTTAAAAAATTTCATTAGGCAAGTTTAAGGTATTTTACCTGATTACCAGGATTGACTACATTACATTTGAATTTCCCGGTCAAAACTACCCTGATACTAACTCTGCAATTTTAAGGGTTAAAATTTCAGTTTACTGAATTACTGAAAGTTAGTCTGGTTTCTTGACGTCTCGTCCTTTCAACACCAATCTTGCAAGATGGCGTTTTAAAACACAGATTCTGGAGAGCCCAGGGAGAGAAGCATTTTGGTCGGACTCGGCTTTACTGTGAGACCCTCAGGAAAACCTACTATCAGGGAGACGCCATCAGTCACCACGGGTAAAGGAGATCCCAACTAGCCAAGGGGCGAGATGTCCTTATTTGCCTTCTTCTTGCGGACCTGCCGGGAAGAGCACGGGAAGAAACACCCAGACTCTCCCGTCAATTTTTCCGAATTCTCCAAGAAATGTTCGGAGAGATGGGAGACCATGTCTGCAAAAAAAAAAGTCAAAGTTCGAAGATATGACTGAGAGTGACAAAGCTCTCTACGACAGGGAGATGAAAAATTATGTTCCTCCCCAAGGTGACAAGAAAGAAAAAAGATCCCGATGCCCCTGAAAGGCCTCCATCCGCCTGCTTCCTGTTCGGCTCTGAACGTCACCCAAAGATCAAAAGCGAACTCCCCGGGGTAACCACTGGGGCTACTGCAAAAAAATCGGGTGAAATGTGGTCTGAACAGCCTGTCAAACGTAAGCAACCATATGGACAAAAAGCAGCCGAGCTAAAGGAGAAGTATGAAAACAACCCTGCCGCGTACCGTGCAGAGCGGGAAACATGAAGTGGGAAAAGGCCCCTGGCGGGCTGACCGGCTCAAAGCAGAAGAAGGAACCAAAAGATGAGGAGGAGGAAGAAGAGAAAGAGGAGGACGAGGAAGAGGACACAGATGAAGAATAATCGGCTATCCTGCAGTGATGTGTGTGGGTTCTGACTGCTCAGGCAATGGTTTTGCGGAGAAGGTGAGTTCAGGTACAGCTAAATATCACAATAGCTTCAGTGTAAAAACTGTACTGATTTTTGTAGAACGCATAAGATTCTTTGTAGAGAAAAATACTGTTTAAAAAAAGCAGGTTGTAGCTTTGGGTGGGGAAGGTCTACTACATACAGAGAGATTGTAAGGCTTCTGATGTTAAATGTTTCTAAATATGTGATGGTTTTTTTAATGTCTTGCATGTATGGTAGCACAGCAAACTCTTAGAAATTAGTTTCAATAGTAAATTTTGGGTTTTTTTAGAATGTTGCATTTTGTTTTTAAAAAATCTGTCATAAAATTATGTATATTAAAAAATAAATAAGAGACATGTTGTGGGGTTCAAATGTTTGAGAAATACAAGATACTCCTTTGCAGAAATAGAAAACACATTGGCCCAAGTTCTGTAGTAAGAGAAACTTTAAAACTTTATTTAACTAAGAGTTTCCCAAAGTTATGGCTATAGTACTCCTTTCTGAAGTAAAATTTTGATTGACTTAATATTGTTTCAATTATAGATTGTTGCATAACAAACCTCCCTAAAATTTAGTGCTGTGAGTTCACAGCAGTTGTTTATTTAGTTCATGAATGTGCAGTGTGTCTGGGGCTCGGTAGGGAAGACTTGGTTCTTGTCCACCTGAGGTCAGCTGGGGTGATAACCCTAGAGGCTTGGAGATAACTTCAGGATGATGTACTCACCTGGCCGTTAGGTAGGAGCTCAGCTGGGGCTGCGGGCCTGGGACCTGCATTCCTTTCCACACAGGTCTTCCCACGTGGGCCTCTTCATGGGTTGTTTGGGCTTTCTTAGAGCATGGTGGCTAGTTTCCAAGACTGAGTGTCCCAAGGGACAGGAAGTGGAAACTGCCAATTTCTTAAGGAATGAGTCTGGAAATGGGGAGTGTCACTTTTGCCATGTTATATTGGTTAAGCAGTCATAGCTCCAAGGTTCAAGGGGAGAGTTCGTAGACTGTTGGCCCCTCACCTCTTGACAGGATGACTTTCAAAAGAACGTAGTGGCTATATGTTAAAATTATATACACAGAAAAACATGCAAATCATAATAGGAGCAGAGTTTAGTGCATTTTTGCATAATAAACTCGCCCATGTAATTAGCATCCAGAAGTGTCCCACTATGTCCTCTTCTAGTCACTGTCCCCTCAAGGATAGCCAACATCCTGATCTCTAATAGTAAAGATTAGTATTTGCCGACCTGAGCTGGATGATTCCTTGCTGGAGGTGAGCTGAGGGGAACTGTCTTGTGCATTGTAGGATGTTTAGCAGCATTCCTGGCCCCTACCTACCAGATGCCATGAGCCCCAGCCCCTTCCACTTATGACAAAAAAGTCTGCAGAAATTGCCAAATATCCCTGGGAGGGGGGCCGGGTAAGCAAAATCACCCTCAGTTGAGAATCACTGGGTTAGAAGATAACATCTGCCTTTTATTATTTGTCTACACCCCACTTAACCATCGAGAATATATATTCCAAGAGGCTGCAGTTTTTTGTTTATTTGTTTTTTTTAATATTTTGATTCTCACTGACTCTCCAGTTATCCCTGCTGGGGTATATAGTAGGATACTGCCTAGCATGTAGTACAAAATTGAGACCATCTGTTAAGTGAAGGAGTGCATAGGAGGTGGCAATTCTAGAAAGTTGAAGGGTCAACCCTGGAATATATATTTTTTATTCAGCTGAACCCTCAATCACAAGTCACTGGTTCATTTTTGTTAGAAATGGCCATTTTATAAAGTTCACATGGCTTAAAAAGTCGAAAATAGATATGACTCTAGTAGGAACCTGTATTGGTTAATTTCCTCCTGCAGCAGCATGAAACATGAGCCACAGAAATAGAAAAGACTGATTTCCCAGACAAACAGGCAGTGTCATAAACTTCGGTTTCTAATTGTGGCAGCTTTGTGAAACAGGCATGTGCAGTAATAAAGTTTTCATTAAAAACCTGCTGCTCAGAAAGATGAGAAGAATTAAAGGAGGACACATAGTGCAATATACAGATCTTGTATCCTAGCAACGCACACTTGAAACCTATAAGGTCCTGTTAACTATGTCACCCTCATAATTGAATAAAAAATTGAGAAAAAGAAGAGTTAAGGAGGAAGATTATAAGACAGTAGTAAGAACCTGTTATTTCCTTGCAGGGAAAACGTGAACATTTCTTTTGGAAGGTAGCCTCTGACATTACTCTGAAAACATCCCACCCTGCCCCAAGGCGTGTGTCAGGCTTTCCTGTCTTAAGGTAAATTTCTGAAGGGTTATTCCAATAATAGTTTTCGGTAGAAACAGGATTCTCAATGAATTTCAACACGTAAGTCCTTCTTTTTGAAATTCCTAACTGCATTTATTTACTCTTCAGTCACAATTGCGTCAGAAAAAATGGACACAGTTACTCGTATGTGTGTAAGAAACTAAAGTTAGGGGCACAATGAAAACAGAATATTACTGTTGCAAGGGCTCTTAGAGATCGTACTGAAGAAGCAATCTACTACCAAAATTGTCCCTTAGAAGATATCTTATTTTCTGTGTCATTCTGAACTGTTTCATCTCTCTGAAGCTACCTCTGTTAAAAGTGAAAGTCAGAGAGTAGTGACTTGCCCACAGAGCTAGTTAATGACGGGACAAATAATTTTGAGCCAGTGCCCAAAACTATCACATCCAAGTTGTTTTCCTCATGAAACAAAGATAGAAGTTCAATACATAAAAGTATGGACAACGGAATAGCACAAAACCTTTATTAACTCCAAAGGATTGGCTGCCTGACCGCTGCAGCTAGTAAATCTCTGAATGAAATAAATCCAATATTGACCACTCTAGTCCTTAAAGCTCAAAACAAGTTATGGTGTCTAGATTTTTAAACTGCAGTGTGAGTGCCACTTGTAAAAGAAGTATGTCTGTACAGTTTTTGTTTTTTAATTCCTCCAGATTTGAGTGTGTTAAGTCTTGCCATTACCACCGCCAAATGTTTATGACTCATTTCAGCTGAAGCAGCTAAGGATGAGGAGAGGGTGGGAGTAAGAGTGTAATAATTCTGTGTGACGCAGAAAGGGACATGAAGTCAAAGGGAAGATATTTTTAGATTCCCTTTTTGAAACAAAAATAGCTTACCAGGTGATTTGTTTACTTTTAAAGTAAGAAAAAAATGACCAAAAATCTGATTTGGAATTTTCTGAATGACACACAATCCTATTTCAGGAGTATAATTGTCATGATTGCAGGTTACTTTTTAAAACTACCTGAAAAAAATTCTTTCTAAAAATATGACTCCACAAGTATAGACAAATGTATTTCCACCACGGTCCTTGTACACCAGAGGAATGTGCTACTTCCATGTAATCTTCACAGTAGCATTTAAAAACTTACTAGTAAATTTGCTGCCTAAATTAGAAATAAGAAAGGGAAAAGAATTGGCATGTAATTTGTGTTGAGTAGGTATAAACTTCTTTCATTTTCTTTCATTATTCAACACAAATTTATGGAATAGGAAGATGTGTGGCTAGATGCAGGGGTTGTAGGGATGAGCAAGACAGAGCCCCTTCTTCTCAAGAAGCAAAGGAGAAAGAAACAGCAGTGGGTGGCAACAACCCTGCGAGACAGCTATTACAGAAGCTCAGCAGGCTAAGGAGGCGATCTCAGTTCTTCAGTGCTAAGGAGTTTGGTTTTCCAAGGTGTGGATTCCAGTTCAAATCTGCCATTACTATCTCTGAGTATCTCTGTCTCAGTTTTCCTCGATTTTATGGGGGCTAATCATAGTACCTACCTCATAAGGTTGATAAGAGATTTAAATGAGATTTAAATGAAGTGTGTATAAACCACTTAGCCCAGTGCTGGCACGTAGTAAGCACTCAATATATATTCAGTTAAAAAATTTGTTTAAAAATCCTCACCCAAGGATATATTTATTAATTCTTTTTAAGAGAGAGAGGGAGAAACAACGTTTGGTTGCCTTTCATATGTGCTGCCAACAGGTTATTGATCCTGCAACCTAGGCATGTGCCCTGACCAGGAACGAAACCTGCAGCCTTTTGGTGTACGGGACAACACTCCACCAACTGAGCCACCTGGCCAGGGCAGTGCGTATTCAATTTTTAATTTTTAATGGTATCCTTATTATTTTTAGTGAAGGTTAGTCACCTGGCAAATTGTGAAGGTAGTTCTCCCCTCACTAAACTGTTAGTGAGCATGTCTTAAACTCTTTCTAAGGTGAGTAGAGCCAAAAAATTGTGTAATAAATGAATACTTTATATGGTCACTGGTTAAACTTCACTTTTACAAATAATACAACCATGTATATATCAGGGCCATTTCCCAGTGGCCTCCCAGGGCCCACTGGGAAAACCTGTATCTGTCTAAATGATATCTCATTCGTATTATTAAGTAATTTTTGTGGCTATAACATCACAGAAAAAAAACGTATAAGCTACTACTAATGCCATCATCATTTCACTAAAGTATGTCAGACTTGATCACCTCATTTATACAATACTACCAATGCCATCTGAAGTTATTCACTGATGAGCCAATTCATAAAATAAGAAATAGAGGTGGCTAATATCCATATGAAAAGATGTTACATCATTAACAATTAGAGAATTGTAAATGAGAGGTTATTTGGGGCTATCAGTTTGACAAAGATTAAAAAGATGAGATAATACCTTAGTGCTATTCAGGGTGTGGTGAAACTGGCATTCTCATGTATTGTTAGTAGGAGTATGAATTAGTATAATCTTTCTAGAGGTCAACGTGGCCATACAGGTAAAAGCATTCTAACTATGGTCTTTGACTCAGCAGCTCCCCTTCTTGTATTTTATCTTAAGGAAATATAATGAGACAAATACCCAAAGATGCTTGTATACCCATGCTCACTGCAGTGTTGTTTATGATGACAAAAATTTGGAAACCACCTAAATGCCTACCAACAGGGAAATTCTTAAATAAATTATGGTACAGTTATACCCTGCGACTCCTTGCACCTATTAAAAAAGATTAGATAGATCTATTTGTAATGGCATAGAAAGATACCCATGATCCATACTGGATACCATTTTTATATTAAAAAAGTGTATGCATAGAAAAAATCTAGTTAAATATCTATAATATATCTCTATATCTATATCTACCTTTTTAAAAGCAGCTTTAGTGTGGTATACTTTACACACCAAAAAACTCAGCCACTGTTAGTATACAATCCAATTATTTTTAGTAAATGTCTACAGTTGCTCAATCACTTCTACAGTCAAGTTTTAGAACTTTTTGGTTACCCCCAAAAGTTCCCTCATGTTCCTAGGCTTAACTTTCACAGTGGTTAGACTGGGGCTGAAGTTGGGTAGGGGAAGGCAGAAGGAAGAACTTACAGACAGCTTCCTAGTTCATTTCTGTGTTATTTCAGTTAATTTACAACAAGGATATACTATCTTTTAATTTGAGAAAACAATAATTTTTTTTTTCTATTTTGAAAAGAACAAAAAGGAAACAGACTTCAACCCTTTGACCCAATATTACTTCTGGTAATTTGCTTAAGGAAATAATCAAATATGTGGAAAAGGATTTGTAAACAGAGATATTTATCAGTGTTTTATCTAAAATAATAAAAATATCTCAGGTTTGAAGAAAACAATTATTAATGGTATAATGCAAACCTTTATATGCAATATAATTTAGTACACATAAAAAAAGTTAATCCACAGCCAAAAAGTCCTGTTTGGAACTATAATATAATCTTACCAATGGTAATATTTGGATGGTAGAATTAAAGTACTTTTTATTTTATTCTTTGTTCATTTATTAGTTTTCCACAATGAGTATGTATTACTTTTACATCTAGTGCTACCTACATAAATGATAATAAAGATAGATTATTGCTTTCACAGGTGTATACATCTGCCAAAACATATGTGTATATTTTAAATATGTACAGTTTATTGTATATCAATTATGCCTCAATGAAACTATTAAAAATAGAGGGATCTTGAGAAACAAAATCATTCTAACCTCTTACTGGAAGAAGTGTTTTGTTAGACCATTTTGGGGCTGGAGGGCCAAATGTTTGGGCATTATATAGATAGTAACTGGGCCTCTGCTTCAGATAACCTCCATTCATTCAAGGGATCTGCCTTCCTATTATATGCCAGGAATGTTGTCAGGTAGTTGGGTACAATGAGGAGCAACCACTGCTCTGAAAATACTCCCTTCAGGGGGAGGACCGGAAGTCAGGTCACTATCTGATAGATTCTAGCCTACACCCACATTGCCCAGGCAATCTTCCACTGGTGTTGTCCAAGGGGCCTGGAGGCAGATCAGGAAGCCAAAGCCATAGTAGGTGGTTCAGGTGAAGTCGGGAAGGGTGGCAAGGGAATACAGCTGTGGAAGTGGCCAGGAGGAAGTAGATTACCCCCGAGGAGTGTGGTGGTCATCACTCAGGAAGTGGGTTTAAACAATTGAATTAATTAATTAATTTATTGAGAGGTTGATGTATTATTCATTGGTTGCTTTTCTTTTTTTAAAAGATTTTTTTAAAATTTATTTTTAGAGAGGGCAATGGAGGGAAAAAGAGAGAGAAACATCGATGTATGATCACCTCTCATACACACCCTACTGGGGACCTGGCCTTCAACCCAGGAATGTGGCTGGGAATCAAACCGGCGACTCTTTGGTGTTCTGACAGAGATCTAATCTGAACCTTAGTGAATGCCCACAGCACTCTAACCATCTGAGCTACCTGGCCAGGGCTTAAATGATTTTTAATGTATCTATGTCTATCTTACCTAAACATTTGTAACAACAACAAGAACTAAAATCGAGGGTTTGCTGCTGCAAGTACCGTGTAAAGGGATTACATCTATTGCCTCATTTACTCCTCTCCATTTTGAAGAAACTAAATTTGGGATAGGTTACCGCCCAGGGTCACAGGTCTGGTAATCTCTGGCTCCGAAGCCCCTAGCCACCACACATAGTCTCCTCTCATTGCACTGTTGAGCCCATTTGAGAGTGAAAAAAGTCCACTTTCGGGCTACAATTAGAGCAGCTCAAATTTTCCCAGATCCAGAATGGAGGCAACATCCTTTAGCAAAACCAACAGGGTCGTGCCCGCTGAGGGAACTCCACCAAAGCTGTGGGCTGATAGGGTTTTAGAGCTCAAGGGGGCAAACGAGGAGCAATACGCAAAGAACGACAAATGCCAAGCACCCACGTCTCACCCAGCGCTGTACGTTCCTAAGCCCCTCATAACCGTCAGCATGCCGAACACAACGCGATGAGCTCAACGCGCGTGCGCGGGGCCAGAGGGCACGCCCCCGCGCCAGCGCGGTGAGCGGGGCGCGCCACCGGGGGAGCGCGCGGGCGCGCTGCGGCACTGGCGTCGGCGTCGGCGCGCGCTCCGGGGCGAGTGGGCTGGGGAGGTAGAGAGGAGGCGGCGGCGGTGCCCCAGAGCCGAGGGGACGCGCGGGCCTCGCGCCGCGGGAAGAGACAGCTGCGGAGGGGACCCCAGGCTCGCGGTCCGAGGCGGGAGAGCTCGGTCTGTCGGCTGCCGGCCTCAGAGGTCGCCGGCCGCGTCCCTTGCCCGGAGTGGCCGCCGCCCCTGGAGATTCGTCTGACACGGCCTAAACCGCGGCGACCGCGGGCGTCCGGACCGCTGGGACCCGTCGGGCTGGGCTGGATCGGGGCGAAAATCCGGACGAGTGCCGACCCTTGGGCCGACTGGGGGCAAGTCGCCCACCGCGCGGCCCGCGGGCCGGGCTCGGCGGAGGGACCGCCTGCACAGCCCCCCCACACTCCGTGGGTCGGAGCCCGAGTCGTGCCCCGCCTTCCCCGGGGACGCCCGACCGGAGCGGCGGGAGCCGGGAGAGCCCGCGCCCGCCGCCGCCCTCCAGGCTCACACGGGAGAGGAGGGAGGAAAAACTTTGCCTTTTATTGTTGTTTTAGTCCTTAAGTGCCAGGAACTCTATTAGTAGGAAAAATGTCCTTCTTCAATTTCCGTAAGATCTTCAAGTTGGGAAGCGAGAAGAAGAAGAAGCAGTACGAACATGTGAAGAGGGACCTGAACCCTGAGGAGTTTTGGGAAATTATAGGAGAATTGGGTGACGGAGCTTTTGGTAAAGTGTACAAGGTAAGAGGGAGAAAACGGGAAGTTGCCACTGTCCGGGAGTGGCACGAGGATTTCTGCCTCTCGTGTCCTGCCGGGTCTTTTGACGTCGTAAACGTGCTTTGAAACTTTAGGCTATCATCCAAGGGATGGCTAAGACGGTAGGGTTTCGGGTTGAACAAAATGGGGCCTGGATGTAGTTTTAAAGGGTGATTGCTAAAGGGAGGCGCGGTTCCACAGGCTACACTTCCAACTCGAAAGGAAGAAGGGGGGCGTTCTTTAATTTAAAGCAGGGGTCAGGTTGTGGCCTTCGAGTGTTCAAGCATCGTTATACTTACTATGAGTTACTTTCCAGTGGATTTGTGTTTGTGTACTAGCTGTCTGCAATCGTTATGTGTGATTGCACTAAAACAGTTTCTTTTTTAGTGTTCAGGGCATACACTTGGTTGTGTCTATAGCTAATACATAACCAGTCTCTTGGGATGAGGGGACAGTGATTGCCACTAGGAGACTGTTCTTGAGTTGGCTGCTGACAACATACGATGAAATGGAGTGGAATTTCTGATAGAAAATTTCAAGAAGACCTGCATCTGGTATTGGTTTCAGAGTAACCATTGACTAGAAGTCAATACCAGTGTTTAATAAATTAAAAACACATATTATACCCCCCCCATATTTATTTCAGTAGAGAGGCTTGATGTTTCAACCCGAAGGCACTAATGTTAACTGTTTACTACCTCGTGGGTAAATGAATGATGTCATTGGAATATTTGCATCCTGATGGGTGAGGTTTATATGAGATACAGGTTAGAGGGGAAGATCCCCAGGGTTGCCTGAAAGTGAAAACAAATAGTGTTTATCCAGGACTTTTTAGTTTTCAAAGCACTTTCACATGAGTTGGCCCAGTGCAAGTCCTGTGCGAGGTGGACGGGTCAGTAGTATCTACATTTCACAGAGGACAACACTGAGACTTAGAAATCGTTCAGTCATACCAATCACAGTCTAGATTTGACCTCGGGTCTTCCGAACCCATATTGATGGTTGTTTTTTACTTTAATATCCATTGGTAAAAAATGATGGAATTTTTTCCTGTCCTCTAAACACCAGCACACTCCTGCCTCTGCCTTGCCTCAGACGCATCTCACAGCCTCTTGTCTTTCTTGTTCCTTACCCAGGCTGAAATAGCCACTCCTCTCTGTGTGCTTTATGAACGCATTGTTCACATGGTTGCTGCGGAACTCGTACATGTTATAGTTAATGCTTATGTTTTTATGATAAAACCAGGAGCCAAAATTGTGATACACATTTGGATTCATCAATTGCCTTAACACATTAGTGCATTTTTATATTTGTCGAAAGAATGTCTGTTACCTACCTGTGAGTGCTGTTGGAGTTAATTGTATGCTATGAAAGTTGGCAAAGTAAACTTCAGTGCTTGTGTGGAGCGTATCAGTGCTTGTGGCAAGAGTAGATGCATGGAAGGAAGGGTGGGCTTTTAGTGCAGTAGAAGATCACTCTTGGGAACTGTGTTTCAGTGGTGGCTGTCACAGCCAGCTCTGTGGTCTGAACAGAACACTTCTCTGGACCTCCGTTTTTTTAAAATCTGGAAATCATAGATTTCCCCAAATGTTTGGGGAGATGTTTCCTCAAATGTTAGATTTCTTCACCCATTAAAGTTCTGTTAGTATGAATTTATCTAGGAAAGGCAGAAACAAATCCTTGAGGCATCTGGAATCCTGTGGTTAGACGGCAGTGGGTAACGATGGGCAGTTCACATGGCATGAATGATTTATTGAGTAGGAACACTGCAGTGTTAAGACACTGGTTCAGGAGTTGTACTCTATCTTGGATCCCTCAATAGCAGTCTTTCAGCCTGGACAAATTACTTAATTGTTCAATGTCTCACTTTCCTCTTCAGTAAGACCTCCTCATTGTGTGAAAAGTAAAGGAGATAGTAAATAAAAGGCACATAAGAAAGGCTCAGTAAATAATAGAAATTACTGTTTTATATTTAGAACTCAGGAGCAAAATATAGGAGGACAGGAAAAGAGACCTATAAAAATAGTGAATTGTTTTCTTTAAAAAAATATTTTAAAAACATTTACTGATTTTTGGGGAGGGTGAGAAAGAGAGACAGACAGAGGGAGAGAAATAGAAACATCAGTTTGTTGTTCCACCTATTTACGCATTCATTGGTTGATTCTTGTGTGTGCCCTGACCCCTGCAACTTTGGTGTATCAGGACAACACTCGAACCAGCTGGGCTACCTGGCCAGGGCAGTAGAGAACCATTTTCCTATTTTCACGTGGTTCAGGATGATTGTGGCCATGACAATGCTCTGTGATTTAATTACTTAATGACTCTGCAAAGTGTAACATATCTTTCTATAGTAAGACATCATTTGAAAGTTTTCTGAAAAAGAAGAGACTATGTAGTTGAACAGTATAAAATTGTGTTGAGAATAATTTTTGTGGGCTCCGTGACTGTTTCAGTGTGATATTTGAGGAGCATGGATTCTTTGCATCTTTTCATTTCACTATTCTGTGCTTCCAAGGCTCTGAGATTTCTTTGAAAGAAAATTTAAGCTTATCTGACCTGTTTTTCCTGAAAGTTTTTGTTTTGCAAGATACTCTAGAAATTTTAAATTTATAAACTTCTTTCAGTGTGGGGGGAAAAGCTATTTAACCTTAATAGTGTATGCAGTAGAAAATTGTTTCTTAACATTGATTCTAACTATCATTTATTTAGGGAAAGTAGTAACTATTACAAAGATTAAATTATAAATAGGCAATCATCTTGTGTGCTTTATTTGAAATTTTTCCAACATATAGTTGTATTCTTTCCACTCAGCTCAGCACTACACAACTCTATAACAGTTACTTTCTTGCCTGAAAAATCTTCCATATTTTGATCTATTTCTTTTTAAAATCTGTGTTTTATCTGTTTATTTTTTATTTTTAAATTTTCTCTCTTTTAATATAGTATTATTCCTGGCTGGGTATCTTAGTTGGTTAGAGCAGCATCCCGTTATGCCGAGGTTGAAGGTTCGATCCCTGATCAGGGCGCATGTAAGAATCAACCAACAAATGCATTGATGAGTAGAACAACAAATTGATGTCTTTCCCCTGACCCACAATCAATAAATAAAAAAATTAAAAAAAATTTAGTATTATTTGACATGTAAATGGAGATATGTAATATCCCTCACAGGTGGGGTTTTTTTGTTTTTGTTTTTTTTTCCCCCCACATTTGGATTTCTGTTGTTTTTAACAGGAAATAAAAAGGAGTGACATAAAATTATGTACTGAGTTGAAGCTGACTTCCTGACTGTGCTGGATGCAAGTGCTTCTTTTTATGGCACTGATGAGTGCGAGTACCTTTAAAAAACTAGTGAAATAGATAATCTTTGTTTTAAAAAGTATAAAAATGTACATGTACATTTAGCAAATAATAATAAAGTGAACTCATGTTAATCATCAGAGTCAAGGAATTCTGCCAGAACCCTGGAATTGCTTTCACCTTCCTTCTGAATTGATCCCTGTCTTCCTCTAAAGGAAACCACTGTCCTGTCTTTAAGTTATTCATCTCTTTGCTTTTCTTTATAGCTTACCATCTATGTACCCTGAAATATTACAATTTAGTTTTGAATGCACTTGAACTTTATATGAATGGGATCATGTTGAGTGTCTTTCCTCTATCAAAGTCAGCATTCTGTTAGTGAGGTTCATCTTTGTTCAGTCACCTACAGCTGTAGTTACCTTCATTTTCATTATTGCATAGAATTCCATTATATGATTATATCACCAATTATTTACCATTGTGCTATTAATGGGTATATCAGTTGTTTCTAGTTTTTGGCTTTTATACACAATACTGATGCATACATGCATGAGTTTTGCTAAGACTTAACTCAGGGGTAGAATTGCTGGGTTATAGGGTGGTGTGTCTTTAATTTTACTAGATGATGCCAAGCTATACCAATTTATACTCCTTCCAGCAGCATATGAAAATTTACTTGCTCTATATCCTTGCTAACATTTGATGTTATCAGAATTTTTCAGTTTTGACAATCTGATGTTGCTATATTTTTTATTGTGGTTTTAATTCATTTTTCTCTGACTACTAATAAGTAATTCTTTTTCACAGGTGTATTGGTAAATTGGATTTCTTTTGTGTTGAAGTCTTTTGTTCATGTTCCTATTGGTTGTCTTTCTCTTGTTTATTTGTGTATTTTTGATTTTAACCATTTTGAAAATCACTTTTCTACCTTGCTGGCTGTTCACTTTTAGTTTTCACAATTATGGAGCACTAGAGGGAGGCTGTAAGAAGGAGGAGGAAGAAAGGACTTGCACCTTCCTCTTTGTTTCCTGTGGGCTTCCTGTCTGCTTTCCTGTTGCTATGATCATCATTCTAGTGGAAATTCCTTACTCCAGCAACAGGAGTTGAATCCAGTTTGTAGGTTTTGCAACACATACACAGAGCTAGCCTCATCATAACCCTTCATAACATCAGCTCCAGTTGGTTGGTCTCTGCTTCCTCAAAAGGTACCCTAGTCCCATAAGACCCCTCTTCTAAGTTCGGAGATGCTAGTAGCAGCCAAGCAACGCTATCTCCTCAGGGATCTGAGTTTCAGCTCTGCAGTACCTTTCTTCCAAGCTTCTGAGTTATAATAATTCCAGACCCTTCCTTTGGTCCTCTGGTCCTTGGGTAGTAGCTTTTTCCTGTGGTTGTTACCTCCCAGAGGGGTAACAACTGCCTTCACCTTCTCTCTGTATCTTTCTCGTTAACTAGTTACCAACGGAGTCAGTAATTATTTATGTTAAATTTTTTGTATTAAAATAATCAATATGATTTCTTCCTCCTGGCTGGACCCCGGTTGGTACAAAGATTAAATAAGCTAATAAATGAAGAATGCAGAGAACAGTGTTTGGCACAAGGTAATTGCTCAATGAATAATGTCATCTCGTAGCATAATGGATACTATTTTATAGAACAGCGTACTTGAAACTTGAGATTTTATACCCCATTTCTTTTCAAAATACTAAAGTTTCCAATTTAATGACATAGTTCGAAAAACATAAAAATAATCAGTGAACTTGATTGATACTGATATGCTCAAATATCATCTTCTCAGTGAAGTCTAACGTAGACTTCTATTTAAATTGTAACTTCTAACCTGTGTAACTCCTATCATTTCCTCATCTTTCTTTATTTTTTTCCACAGTACTAATCACTTATTACCGTGGGCAGAGGACAGGCATTAGGTAAATTTAAAAAAAAAAGAGTATATAAGTATCATGAAGACAGGCATTTTGTATATTTTTATACTGTCAACATCTGGAATAGTGCCTGACATACATAGAAGGTACTCAGTATGTATTTCTTGACAGAATGAATTGATTTTAGCAGACTGATTTTTGAGCATTCTTTTTTAAAAAGAGTATTTTTAGAGAGACGGAAGGGAGGGAGAGGAACATCCATCTGTTGCCTCTCACGCAAGCCCAGGGACAAGGCCCGGAACCCAGGCATGTGCCCTGGCCAGGAATTGAACTGGAGACCTTTCTGTTTGTGGGATGATTCTTAACCACCTAAGCTGTACCAGACAGGACAATAGACTTGTATATTGTATTTCTTTCTGAGAACAGATTTTTGTGGGATGTTGGGTTTGTCTTTGTGTTTCCTCGGCTTCATCTAATGACTTGCATGTAGTAGATGCTGATGAACTGTGATTCAGTTTGCTTAATTTTTAGATTGTGGTTGGATTCATACACTGAACAGTAAGGGACCTCTTGTCTCGGTGGGAGGAAGAATATCTTGGAGCTCAAATAAATCATCCACATCAGTAGAATCAGTCCCATTGGTTATCGAAGTGATTGAATTCATCTCTTTTCTTCTATTCTTTGTCTTTTAGATTCATTTTATACTTAACTTTTTTCCTTCCCCTCTTGATTGACTTGCACCTCTGTGGCATTAAAGTCACTTATATTTTGTGGGCTAGTCTTTCAGTTTCCAGCTGAGAATTTAATTAAAATATATTTTCTGGTACATGATGCAGTGCGTAAATGATGTTTTATTGAAACCTTTATGGTTTTGCAAGCCAATGTTAGCCCAATAAATTAAATTTAAAAAATGTTTCCCATTGTGAAAGTATTAGAGGGTCTTAGAAATATGGAAAGAAAATAAATGAAAATATAAAAATTACTTGTGTTCTCACCATCTAGGAAGGTAGCCACTGTTGAAACAAGAGTAATGTGAGAGGATGTAGTTTTTACTCTACGCCATTTAGAACATGAAATCAGTACAGGACACTTAATCTATGTTTCTCTGTAGCCCCCTATTTGTTTATGTAAAGTGGCTAAGCTGTATTCATGATTTATGAAAATACAGAGATTTTTATTTTTATTACAATTTTTTTCTTTTATTCTAGAGAGAGGAAGGGAAGGAGAAAGAGAGAGAAATAACAACTAAGAGAGACATTGATCAGTTGCCTCTTGCGCATGCCCCTACTGGGGAGTGAACCTGCGACCCAGGAGTGTGCTCTGATTGGTAATCAGCTGGTGACCTTTCAGTTGCAGGATGACATCTGACCACCTGAGCCATGCTGGCCAGGGCAACAGTGATTTTTGAGAGATCATGACTGATCTTAGAGAACAGTTTATCAGTTTAAAGTAATATCTCAGTGTGCGTTATTCCATTCTTGTTTTTATTAACATTTGTGTAGTTATTTCATTAAGTCTTTATGGGAAGAATTTTCATGCTTTTAGGTAGTAGTTAGATGACACTATTTCTTTTTAACACTAATATTCATTATATTTGTGTAAAGTATCACATACTCATCAATGTTCATTAGATTTGATTTTCAGAGTGTTCTAGAACTAGATCCTTATGAAGAATCAAGTTATTTTCAAGCAGTAATGTAGGAGGCACTATACTTTTTAATGTAACTTCTATTTATTACTTACATTAAACCAAATGGTACCATTATTGATGTAATCAGTATATCCAGGAGAATGGAATAATGAAATTTGTTACTGCAAATAACTTTAGAGGTTATCTAGTGTTATTCCCTATCCTGCCCACCCCTTCCCTCATTCATGTTATTCCATTCACAAATAAAAGACACATCTTTAAAATCTCTGAGGACATTAGTAGAAGCACGCAGAAGTAGGATGACTTTTAACTCCACTCAACAGTAGCCTTGGTCTCCTACAAAGGCTTATGTTTTATAGTGTTTATCTTCACAGACAGTTCCTTTGGTCTCTTTTCCCAAAGTGTTACATTAGAATGGTGATATTTGAAAGGCTTATCTCTCACTGGCTTATTTCCTCTCACTAATGGGAGGGAGGGTGAGTTCTAATTATTTTGGTTCAACTGTGGTATCTTTCTTAGAGATACAAATTAATGCTATATTTTCACCAGTTATGGCAGGCTTTTTGCTTTTTAACGCCTCTGAAAATTGGGTATGTCCTTTATTGGTTGATGTCTTAGTATTATTTTTGGGCGGGTAATTAGAGATCATGATATATCTGTTATTGAACTTAGTTGTATCCCTGTTGTCATACAGTTAAAGTCCCTTGATGTTTCAATTAATAAACTGTTTAAGGACCTTTTGAAGAAAGAATGCCTGGTTGTTACCTAAACATCTTTTAGCACCTGTGGTAAGATCAAGAAATTGTATCATCATTATAATTGCAAAGTGGGAGACAGTGGCTTTAAAGAAAATTTTGGAGACAGCAGTTAAGGAGCAATGCTATATCAACAAAGTTTTTTTTTTTTTTTTTTAACTTGATTGATTTTTAGAGAGGAAGGGAGAGAGAAATATTGATTTGTTGTTCCAGTTATTTATGCATTTACTGGTTGATCCTTGTACGTGCCCTGACCTGGGATCAAAACCGCAACCTTGGTATAGCAGAATGGTACTCTAACCAATTGAGCCGTCCAGCCAGGGCCACCAAGCTTTTAATGACCAGAGAATGATATTGTGGAGAAAACACATATGATAGAAAACTCTGAGTGAGAAAGTAATTCAGAAGAGTAAAACCTAAATATAAGTATTTAAATTTTTATGTATGAACAAGGATAATAGATAATAACAATTATCTAAATATGTCCAAAAGTTCTTAAAAAATGTATATGTACCAAAAATTCTAAATGATGAAGTGTTGACATAGTTTAATTGGAAGTTTTTTGTCCTTCGTGGAATATTAGATAATGGCATATCTTAAAGGCATTGTAGATTTGTTAAAATCTGGTAGTTTAGAATATTCTTCTAGAGTGGTACTGATAATCAGTGTGACGTCATCTTTTGTGCAAAACGTATGCTCTGAACCCTAAACATTAGGGTTGCTTAATTAGTAATTAGTATTTTTGTGCCTATTTTTCCTTAGGGAAGTAAACTATACAATAATGTACTTAGAAAACGTTAAACGAAAGACTTCACAGCCAAAAGTTTTTTGAAAGAAAGATTTTATTGAGCCAAGTGCTAGCCAGGAAAGGACCAGTTGTGGAGCATAAAGTCTAAACCACCAGCATCACGGCCAGATGGAAAAGATGAGCGTGTGTGTGGTACTGGTGGTGTTGGGGACTTTTATATATTCTGTTTTGAGGAAGAAAGATTGAGTTGTTTTGAAAGAATTTATATTGGCTACAGATCAGGTGGGGGCGGGAGAAGGTGAAGTTGGGGCAGTTTTGTGATAGTTACACCATCTATAAGGAAGAAATATTTACTAGCTTTGATGGAGTATAGGCAGCCGTCCTGAAAGGTTATGCCTATGTTGTCTGTGGTTGGCTAAACAGACCCTGGGGATTGATTCAGAGCTCCAGCATACATGCAGGAATGTGAGCAGTCTTTTGTTAGTTGGCCCACAGCTATTAACTGGTTAATTATTCCATCTCTTTCTCTCTTTTGTCCACTATAATTTAGGGCATATCAGAATTTTCTCTTGATAAAAAATTCCCACATGCAGGCTGATACCTGTTTATTCTTCATCATTGCCAAATTTAGATAATAGATTGCTAAGAAAGCTCCCATCTACTGATTTTTAAAAATACTTTGTTGCTTCTGTGATAATAATAATACATGTCCATTTTCAGAAGTTCAAACAATAATACGGTGTGAAATACAAAAAAAAGTAGAAAAGCATCTGAAATTCTACCATCCTTACCAGTGATGTCTTTCCAGATACTTCTTAGGCAGCTATCCACACGTGAACATGGATGTGTGTAGTTTCTGTAAAATTACATACCTCTCATATTTAATAAGTTGTCTTTTTTCCCATTCACTGATGTATTAGGGAGACTTTCATCTTAGGAAATGTTAATTAATTAGTCAATTTTAAGGCTGTATAACGTTTCATTGTAGAATTATATTGGATGATTTAAGCAGGTTCTTGTGAATGGGCATTTAGGTTGATTTAGTTTTCTTACTGTAAATAGGGCTTTGATGAATATTTTATATATGCATATTTTTTACTTTGTAAAATTACCTTCTTATGATAAATTCTTAAAAGTGGAATTTGGACATTTATTTATTTATTGAAACCCTTATTATTAGCTTTTAAAAGTTTGATTAAAAAAGATTTTATTTATTTTTAGAGAGAGGGAAAGGGAGGGAGAAAGAGGGAAAGAAACATCAGTGTGTGGTTGCCTCTTGTGTGCTCCCTAATGCAGTCCAGGCCCTCAATCCAGGAGTGTTCCCTGACTGGGAATTGAACTGGCGACTCTTTGTTTCGCAGGCTGGTGCTCAGTCCACTGAGCCACACTAACCAGGGTGCTGTTTTGTTTTTTTAAGGTTGTAGATGTAGTTATGCTGAAGTGATAACATATAATATTGAAATGTCTTAAAAAAACCTAATTAGTATTTTAAGATATGATTAAGCACTTAGCATGGTGCATAAGTTAATATTTATGTTTAGGTTATATTTTAAAATAAGTATGTCAACATAATGAGAAGACAAGCCATTAACTTGGAAAAAGAAATACAGGATCTAGCACAAATAATGCTCCTTTTTTATTACAAAATCTTTTATTATAAAATCATAAGCATGTAATTCTGTAACAGCAATATCACACTCAAGCACACTTATGACATTTTAGGTAAAATGTTCAAATTGAAACTATAAATTATTACATCTGTATTATTATCCTACCAACCACACTCAAGCAGGCATTACTTCTGAATGCTGTATTTGCAATGGATATCTGATAAAGGACCATTATACAAAATATATAAATAACTCTTAAAACTTAACAATTAGAAAACCAACAGTTTGATTAAAAATGGGCAAAAGATCTGGGCAGACATCTCACCAAAGAAGATTTACAGATGGTCAGTGAGTATATAAAAAAAATGCTCAACATCGCATGTTGTTAAGTGAACTGCAAATTGAAACAGGGAGATATACCACTCACTATACACCTGTGTTAGAGTGGCAAAAATCCAGAACACTGACAACACCAAATGCTGGTGAGGATGTGGCGCAACAGGAACTCTCATTCATTGCTGGTGGAAATGCAAAATGGTACAGCCACTTTGGGAGGCAGTTTGGTGGTTTGTTACAAAACTAACCATATTCTTACTATATGACCCAGTAATTGTGCTCCTTTGTATTTACCCAAAGAAATTGAAAACTTATGTCTACACAAAAACCTGCAAATGCATGTTTATAGCAGCTTTATTCATGATTGCTGAAACTTGGGAATAACCAATATGCCTACAGCAGGTGGATGGATACAGAAACTGGCACATCTATGTAATGAACTATTATTCAGTGCTAAAAAAAAAAGAGGTCCAACCATGAACAGACATGGAGGAACTTCAAATGCATGTTATTAAGTGAAAGAAGCCAGTCTGGAAATGGTATATATACTATATAATTCCAACTCTATTACATGATGGAAAAACAAAACTATGGACTAAAAGATCAGTGGTTGCCAGTTATAGGAAGAAGAGGGATGCATAGGTAGAGCATAGAGGATTTTCGGGTCAGTGAAACTATTCTGTATAATATAATGGTGGATACATGTCATACATTTGTCAAAACCCATAGAATGTGCAAAAAGAGTGAATCCAAGTGTAAATACGGTCCTGTCTGTAGGTGATGATAGTGTGTCAGCATAGGTCTTCGATTGTAACAGCACATCATTCTGGTGCAGAATCTTGGTAGTGGGGAAGGTTGTGCATTTGTAGAAACAGGGAGTAGTGGGGACTCTGTGTACTTTCTGCTCAACTTTGCTGTGAACCTAAAACTATTCTAAAAAATGAAGTTTATTAAAAAATTGAAAATAAAATTTAAAAAGCAAGTATGCATTGAGACATTTTTGACACTTGTATTTTTAGGCCCAGAACAAAGAAACCAATGTTTTAGCTGCTGCAAAGGTGATTGACACCAAATCTGAAGAAGAACTTGAAGATTACATGGTTGAAATTGATATTTTAGCATCTTGTGATCACCCAAATATAGTCAAGCTTCTAGATGCCTTCTATTATGAAAACAATCTTTGGGTAAGTATTTTCTATTGATCTGTAGTAGTCAAAATGAGTTAATTGTCCTAAAGAGGTTTGTTAAGTTGTGAAAGCCTATTTGATTGTATAACCTCTTTTGTGTTACTTGTGTTGAGAGCTGATCTGCTGATGAGAGGAGGGTCATTAATAACATAATTACCCTTAGCTTCAACAGATACAGGGTGGGCAAAAGTAGGCTTACTGTTGTTCATGTGGAAAAAAACATGCAGGTCGTGACTGTTATAGTAGCTTTGTGTGTTTCGTGTACTCACCACTGTAAACCTACTTTTGCACATTCTTGCATTCAGATGTGTATTTCAGATTGTGCCATATTTTATGATTGTGTGACATTGGACACAAATGGAGAAACTTGGTTATGAATATTAAATTTCCTAAACTATGAAATTAGGTGGTCTTCTCTTATTTGTAATTTAAATTTAAGCATTTACTTAAAATTTTAAGTTTCTTTTGTTTTCCTAGAAATTGTTTGTAATTTTCTTACCCAAAACTTCTTCTAAATCATGTAATTATCAAATGCTTACTAGAAATGTTTAATATTTATCTTATAAAATCAGGACCAGCTTTAGTACATAAGTGGTATGGGCTATATGTATAAATTATGTTTATTTTTTGAAAATATTAGGCAAAAATAGATACAGGAATAAAATATTAATATTCATTATAATAACCAGTTGCTTGGTCTACATCAACACTGATTTAATCAATAGGACTTTTTGAAATGGAGTTTTGTTTTTCTCCTTGAAGGAAGAAGCAAAGTGTGTGAGAGAAGAGTAGTACAAGTAATACCTGACTGGGAGTTAAAAGGTCTATAATTTTTAATCCTGTTCTTGCTAGGTAGAAGCTTAAATAAGTCAATTAACCTTTGTAAGTCTGTGTACTCACTTAAAGGATGAGTAATGCTCTACCTCCCAAATTATTTTTCAGATGATATAATGCATTTGAAAACAATTTGTAATTGGCATCTGTAAAAAATAAAATGTTATATGCATAGAGGGAAAACAAACCAGGAAGCTATACAATTTGTTAAGACATGTAAAAATTATCTATTATTAGTGTGGTATCTTTTAATATAGTTATTCAGCTCTCTAGCAAAATACTTCCAGAGATTTTAATGAAAATGAACTCCTTAGATGATTTAATAAATAGATAAGATCTTTACTCCAGATTATTATAGAATAAAAAGTTAGACAACTGTGAAGGGACCAGTATAGTGAGAGAGGTAGATATTAATTAATCAGAGAATCATAGTAAGTAGAAAAGTACAAGAAGGAAAGGTACGTGGTGTTGTGTAGGTACCAGGGAGGTCTGAGAAGGCATCCATCAGGAAATGATAATTGAGCTAGGATCTGAATGAAGCTTTTGTGTATATTTTTTCTGTTTTTTTTTTTTTAAGTCCTCTCTGTTTTTTCAGGATTTATTCTTATTGGTGAAGCTAAAAATTACATTTGCTCACTTAAATCACAGAAGTTACCTTAAAAATGAGAGCAATGAAATCATTCAGTAGTGATGAAATGGATATATAATATTGTCCTGAAGAAAAATTCTGTGCTTGGTTATTTTAGAGAAGCAGGGACACTGAAAATGGTGATTAGCCAAAGTGCACATACTTCATAATGTGTTCTCTTGGTAATTTCTCAAATGCTATTAAGACTCCTAACTTCTGACAAAATCTTGATGGTTAGCATAATATTGTTTCCCTAGCCTAGGTTATTTGATAACTTTTCTTTATCTTTTTTGCTAAATTGAAGAAAAAAATACTGAAACATAGTGTTGTGTTAGACACATGCTCTTTTTATTTGCCTGCAGATCCTCATTGAATTTTGTGCAGGTGGAGCAGTGGATGCTGTGATGCTTGGTAAATACCTTTCTTTATGTTTATGTCTTAAATAACACTTAATAAAAATCAACGGATTTAAAGTATCTATACATATGTCTTACTGTTAAGTGACATTCAGTTAAGAAGTCAGCTTAATTATAGTTTTATATTCTTGGATAATTGTAATCAAATTCTAAAATTAAATGTGTACTATAATATGTTAAGAAAGTAATCTTTTAGATATTTAGTTCTTCTAAAGTAAGTTCACGGTACATGGTCTTTGACAGTGATGGCAAAAGTAAAGAGCCTGCCAACATGTGTTTGCTGTGCAAAAATGCAGATTTGTTTACTTTTTCCTTACAGAACTTGAGAGACCATTAACTGAGTCCCAAATACAAGTAGTTTGTAGACAGACCTTAGAGGCGTTGAACTACTTACATGATAATAAAATCATCCACAGAGATCTAAAGGCTGGCAACATTCTTTTAACCCTCGATGGAGATATTAAGTTGGGTAAGTTTATTCTTGTAAATAAAACCTTTGCATTTGTGCCATGAAATTCCCCTTTGTATATATGTGACTTAATATTGTTTTGTTATGACTCAAATATGTGAAACATGGAGTAATTCTTCACATTAATTTTTTTATTGTTTAAGATTTTATTTATTTATTTTTACAGGGAGGGGTAGGGAGGAAGAAAGAGAGGGAAAGAAACTTAAGTGTGTAAGAGAAACATCGATCACTTGCCTCTCATACACATCCCAACTGGGGACCAAACCCTCAACCCAGGCATGTTCTCTGACTGGGAATTGAACCGGCAACCTTTTGTTTTGAGGGACGACACTCAACTAACTGAGCCATGCTGGTCAGGGCTTCGTATTAATTTTTTAAGTACTTCCTTGGATAAATAATAATTCATTAACTTCAAGCATTCCTAAGTGTAGTGTAGTTTTCTGATATGAAGACACTTTAAAAAGAAAGGAAGGATGGATGTTTATTTTCAAAAAGCAAGCTTTTAAAAACTGGTTAATTCTTTTTTTTTCTTAAATTTTTGTATGTAAACTTAATCCTTATTAATATAATACATATAGAGTATGATATATTGTAGTATGTAAGACTGCTAACTTCGTTTTTAATTCTAAAACTAAGGTCTAATGTTTAGTTTACTACTCTATACCTGTGGTATCTTGACTAAACTAACAAAGTAACTAAATCTTAGGTCTAAAAAGGATGCCTAAAATGAGTATAAGTATAGTTTTTACTTTCTTATGCTGAAGGAATAAATTAAACTTCGTAAGGAAAAATAAATGTAGATTTAAATGGGAAATTAATTTCATATATATAAATACACATAGAAGAGATCTCTTTTAAGTACTCGCAAGATAATAAATTTTTTAAAAATCTGGTAATGAAATCTAAATTTGTGTATTTTGGAAGGACATTAAAAGGATAAAGTGTATCAAAAAAAGTATTGATTCCAGTGATCATAGTCATTTGACTTCGTTATAATATTTAAACAGATATAATTTAATATACTAAATTTTACCCTTTTTACTTTGAAATAAACAGATATAGAAAGCCACACAAACAACTTAGCTTAAGACAGTGAATTGGTGCTTTCTCATCCTTAGCTGGTGACCAGTATTTTTAAAAATAATTACTGGCTGGTGTGGCTCAGTTGGTTGAAGCATCATCCCACAGACTGAAAGTTTGTGGGTTCAATTCCCAGTCAGCACATACGCAGGTTGTGGGTTTGATCCCGGGTCAGTACGCATGTGAGAGGCAACCAGTAGATGCTTCTCTTTCTCTTTCATGCTCCCTCCCCCTCTTCTTCCCCTTCTCCCTCTCGCCTCCCCCTCTCCCTCTACCTGTCCCTCTCCCTCTACCTGTCCCTCTCCCTCTCCTTCCTAAAAGCAATGAAAAAATATCCTCGGTTAAAGATAAAAAAATACCATTACTAATTCATGAATTTAATTTTATTTTATAAGTTTCAAATCTAACACAATTTTTATCCTCATTGAAGCTCACATTGTGCCATTTTTGCTCAAGTTGGCTTGTTAATCTTTTTGACATGAGTGTAGTCTTTGATAGCTTCCTTGCCAGGAATGGGGGGAGGCGGGAGGGGGAGTAGTGTCTAAGGTGTACAGAGTTCATTTGGGGAGGAGGGAAAGTTCCAGAGCTGGACGGTGAGGATGGCTCTACAGTGATGCAAATGTGCTCAGTGCCACTGAATTGTACATTTAAATTGGGTAAATGGTCACTTTACGTAATGCATACTTTACCACAACAAAAAAGCGGAAGTAGCAGCTTTTAACACACTGAATAAAAATTATTCATGATCCCTAAATGATAAAAAAAACAATAATGGAAAAAGAGGTAAAGTTGTTTACATAAAAGTGCTAGCTAATAAATGTAAAACAAAACAAAACAAAGCTGCCATTTGGAACCATCAGTGTAATAATTGACATATGAAGCATGGATCTCCAATAAATGTCAAAGCCAGTGGGTGAAAGCCACTGGATGGTGGAAAGGATGTTCACGTAGTCTCAGAGTACCTTAAGGAGGTACCAGATACCACCTTAACTGAGGTATCAAGTGGAGAAGCATCACTGACTATGGGACAAACGTGACAACATCACGTGCCTCCCGATGAGATGAAGAGATACACAACCTAACCATGGTGTTTTCTCAACAAGAAGCATAATGTGAATCTAATCCTGAGGAACCACATTATGGGATATTTTGCAAAACTGCCGGTTTGTTAGATTGTGATGTTTCAGGCTTATGTTGCATATTTCGTGCCTCAGACCTGTAATTAGCCATTTCTTCAAGAAGCCCTGGTTTCTTTTATTAGGATATGATATTTCTTTTTTTTTAAGTCAATTTTTTTCTTTTAACAGATAAAAATGGTATTTTATTAGCTTGATTTTGTAAGTTCAAGTTTGTAAATTTATTTATTTTTATTGTTGTTCAGGATACAGTATTTCAAGACGACCTTTTGAGTGTTAGAGATTCTTATAGTTTCTGGATTGGCTATTGTTGTAGGCCAAAGGTGTTGAAACTTTTGAGATACTACACTGGAAGAAGAAGAGTTTTCTTGGGCCACACATTAAATACATTGTGACACATAATCTCTCTCTCTCTCTCTCTCTCTCTCTCTCACACACACACACACACACACACACACACACACACACATCTCATAATGTTTTAAGTAAATTTACGATTTTGTGTTGGGTTGCATTCACAACCATTTGGGTGCGTGGGACCCATAGGCTGCAGGTTGGACACCCCTGCTAGGCCTTTCCAAAGGACAGAGTTAGACTCTCAATGAATTCCTACATATTTTCTGTTCAAATTCAGCATAAAGGTGGGTTCCCCCCCACCCATCACCAACTAACCTCTTCTGTGTTACATCTGTATCTTCTTTCTTCTGTCCTGCTTTTCAAGGACATTGATGACAGATTTAGAATATACCATAATAACTCATTTTAATCCTCATTTCTATATTTAATGCTAATCACTAGTCCATATGTTGATGTATCTTTGGTCATGTTTGTTGTCTGAATTCATTCCCTGGTAGATTCCTTTGGAAGAGCTCTCTGAGTTTCTATATAGTCATAGCAGTTTTGCTCTTTATACTTTGAAGGTTAGTTTTGCTAGATAGAAAATCTTTGGCTTACATTTTTTTACTTGAGTATCTGAAATACGTTACTGTATTTTTTTCTGTTGTAAAGTATTGAAAAGTCTGGAGGTAATACGATTTTCTTTCTCTTACAAGTGATGTGCTCTTTTTTCCTAGATGCCAAGGAAATGCCAATACTAATAATTTGACTAGACTTTTTAAATAAAATATATGTTATTATAATATTCAAGTTTTTTTTAAGAAAGGTTTTATGAAATTACTGATTTATTTGTTCTGTTCCCTTGTATTGACTTTCTTCTTTAGGGTTTTTTACCTGCTTCTGGTATTTTCCTGTTATCAATATTTATAATTTTCTCTCAAGTTCTTTTCATCTTTCTTCATTTTTTAAAATTTTTATTTTTTTTGTCTTCACCCAAGGACATTTTTTCATTGCTTTTAGAGAGAGAGGGTTGGGGAGAGACAGATAGAGACAGAGAAACACTGACATGAGAGAGAAACAGTGATTGGCTGCCTTCTTCTACACGCCCTGACTGGGGATCAAACTCACAGTCTGAATATGTGCCCTGACCAGGGGTCAAACCCGTGACCTTTCTTTTGATCTACGGGATGACACTCTAACCAACTAAGCCACACCACCCAGGGCTCTTCATTTTTCTTTTATGGTGAAATATACTTAACAAAATGTACTGTTTATCCATTTTTAAGTGTACAGTTCTGTACCATTAAGTACATTCACATTGTTGTACAACCATCACCACTATCCAAAACTTTTTCACATTCCCAACTGAAACTCTGTAGCCTTCAAACACTAATTCCCCGTTCCCCCTCCCCCCAGCCTCTGGCAACCTCCATTAACTTTCTGTTTCTAAGAATTTGACAACTCTAGGTACCTCTTATAAGTGGACTCATACAATATTTGTCCTGTTTCTGGCTTATGTTACTTGGGATATCTTTAGGGTTTGTTCATGTCACAGCATGTGTCAATTTCCTTCCTTTTTAAAGCCGAATAATATTTTGTTACACACATGCACACACACACCCTCCCCGCATTTTGTTTATCCTTTCATCCATTCTTGGACACTTTGGTTGCCTCCACCTTTTGGCTTTTGTGAGAATGCTGCTATGGACACGGGTGTACAAATACCTGTTCGAGTCCCTGCTTTCAGTTCTTTGGGGTGTATTATCCAGAAGTGGAATTGCCTGGTTATGCGGTGATTCTGTGTTTACTTTTTTGAGGAACCAGCATATCATTGTTCATAGCAGGTGCACCATTTTACATTCATACCAGTAATGCAGAAGGCTTTCAGTTTTTTACATAGCCTTACCAAAACTGGTTATTTTCTGTATTGGTGATGATAGACATCCTAATGGGTGTGAAGTGTAATTAATGGGTATGAATTTGTTGTGTTTATCTGTTCTTGCATTCCTCCTAGTTTAGTCTTTTTTCTAAAATGGCTTTTTATTTCTAATTTTCTCAAGTTCTCCTACCTCATTTCTGAGTTTCTGTAATTCTGGCTTAGGTTACTCTTTTATGACTTTCATTTTTTGAAGTCTCATAGCTCAATTTGAAATAATATGTTATGATCCATTTTTAATGAATGTTTTTCTGTGAGTGTATTAAAATCTTAATTGGAATACAGGAACATACTTTGTTCCTGTATAAAATAATGTATACTTTAAAAATAAGTATATATTTGAAGATTTAGGAATGCCAAATAGTTTTAAGTTGGTTGACGTTTAAAACAGTTTCAATTTATGTTTTATTAATTTGTAAATACAGCCCGGGCTGGTGTGGCTCAGTGGATTGAACGTCAGCCTGTGAACCGAAAAGTTGCCAGTTAAATTACTGGTCAGGGTACATTCCTGAGTGCGAGCCAGGTCCCCAGTTGGGGGTGTGCAAGATACATGGGCCATCCACGTATCTCTTGCACATCGATCTTTCTCTTTCTCCCTTCTCTTTTCTCTAAAAGTAAATAAATAAAATCTTTAATTTGTTAATACAGAGAACCTTTCATCTCTTTTACACCCTGTTAAATGTACACAGAAGTATAGAACCGTATGATCCTCCAGAGCCATGTTACAATACTGACATTTTTATTGTCTTATTGGATCACGTCATTACATCCTGTCTTTAATAAGAGTCCAGTGTGTACACGCCACATCATTATAAGTAGGAATACAAAGCACGAGGCAAACTTAATTTTCCCCTTTCCACAGAAAATAAAGATGGCTTTTGTCCCTCTTTAGTTTCCCTCCTGTTTGTTAGAGTGCTTAGAGAAGTATGAATGTTGACACCAGACAGTTCTTGTTAGGCCTCTTTCTGGACCTCCTTCCCCAGTTGTGTTGAGGGGAGAAAGTTAAAAAGAATAGTGGTAATACATTCTAGGAAAACACTAGGATAAGTACCACGATGACTTTACCTGAGTTCAGAACCTCGTCTGGCAGGAATATCATATTGTGATCTCAACTCCTTCTTCCAGAGTACAAAAAGCTTTTAAGTAGAGGAGGTGGGGGTGGGTAATAGGGTGAGGGGTCCTGAATAAATCTACCTATGTTGCATCTTCTGTAAATAATATACTCCAAGTATAACACTGTATTTTGCCATGTATAATACGTACTTTTTATGCCCAAATTTTTGAGGGAAAACTAAGGATGTGCATTACACATGGGCATAATAATTCCATGTATAATGTGCACAGAAAGGTAGGTGCACGTTATACACAGTACAGTATACACACGGAAAACAGTATGTTCTGTTTGTATATTCCTTTAGTAATTATAAAACATTAATTATCTAATGTAATGAAGGACTTTGTATATTATATTAGGAAGCTTGAGCTTTGTTCCACAGGTAATAGGTAGCTGTTTATTTATATTTAAGCAGGAAAATTGTATGGTCAAAAAACAAACAAGAAAACCATGTAATAAACACATGGTTAGAATACTACAAGGCATGGTTTAATAAGTTTTAAGAGTTCTATCAACAAAATATCATAAAGGTGAGAATTACAGATATGGTTAAAATAGTAGCTACCCTTTATTGAGTATGTATTTGGTGCCAGGCCTTGCGGCGTGAGCACTAAATGCTGCATTTTGGTATTTATTTAATTTTGAGAATTGTTTCATGTCCAACATGAAACTAACAGATACATGTATGTATGGCATGAGGTAATTTAGGCAGTAGTAGCAGTTTTATGTTGCTATTAATGGTTGTCTGAGCTGTAAGCTTAAAAGGTGGGGTTTAACAACCGATCAGACATATTGTTGCTTTTTCTATAATTTAAATTAGAAAACATGTTTTTGAATTTTTTTCTTTGTAATATAATTTTATGAGGAAGTTAGCAAGCCATATGCTGTCATAAAGCTGTTTTGGTATAATTTCTGTTTTTCACACTACAAAAAATGTTTATGCGTATTGATTTAATTATAATGTAGCACTAGTTGGCATTTGTTTGAAGTGGATAGACTGGTCTATTTTAAAGTTAGTATCTTCCCTTCAGTTCTGGAGAATTTGTCATCTGAAGGTATATAAAGATAGTGGTATTAAATGTATTAATGATGGACTCTTTTCTGTGGCAGTTTTTGAGGGTGGGTGTGGTAGAAAGAGGGTGGTCAAAATTAGGATGGTAGAGAAGTTATTTTCTTACTCTTTAATAAGATTGGCCTTGTGAAAGACTTGCTATGCTTTTCCCTTTGTTGACTATAGTGAACTTTGCTTAAAACTGTAATTAACACTTTTGTATGATTTTTTATTTCAAGCTGATTTTGGAGTATCAGCTAAAAACACAAGGACAATTCAAAGAAGAGATTCCTTTATTGGCACACCATATTGGTATGTATTCATTTTTATGGATTTACAGTGTTAGTGATGTCAGCAGTTATTAGATTAATTAATTTGTCCACATAATTGGTGGTACTGTCTCTTACGTGGTTTTCTTAGGTTAAACATCTTAACTTTCAGTTCTCTGTTTTCATAGGATGGCTCCTGAGGTAGTCATGTGTGAAACGTCGAAGGACAGACCCTATGACTACAAAGCTGATGTTTGGTCCCTGGGTATCACTTTAATAGAAATGGCTGAGATAGAACCACCTCATCATGAATTAAATCCAATGCGAGTGCTGCTAAAAATAGCAAAATCTGAACCCCCTACATTAGCACAACCATCAAAATGGTAAAATACTCTAAACAAAGCTTTTTAAGAAGTAAAACTTGATGCTTTAATCTTCCGCCTTTCCAAGGGTATTTAAATTTATGGTACAAAGACTATATGAAGTAGAAAACTGATTTTTGGTATATTTTAAGGTTTAAAGACCATATAAATTCTCATATCTAACTTTTTCCATAAATTTGAAAATACCAGGGATTTTGTACCACGAGAAAGTGAGGCATATATTTGTTTGATCTTATTTGTAGAAGAATTTTTGTGATTTTTTTTTGTATACTTGTGACTATGTGGTTATTTCTCAGTGGTTAATACATTGAACCAACATACATGTATGTCTAACTTGTATTTATAAATGAATAACTTATACAATCTTAATATTCTCATACTAGTTTTCTTGAGTTGATATTGTTGGATACATAATGAAATAAGCACAATTTATCAGAGTTTTGTTTGATTTTAATAATAAAATAAAATAGAATGTCATGTTAAAATTTTATTTTGAAGGTCTACAAATTTTAAGGACTTTCTAAAGAAATGCTTGGAAAAAAATGTGGATTCTAGGTGGACAACATCTCAGCTATTGCTGGTAAGATAAGAGTAGTATGACAACAATAAACCATGTAACTGTTTTAACATCTTTCAAAGAAGAGTACAATTTCTTATTCATTCATTGTACTCTCCTTCCACTTGAATTTCCCTGTGGAAATTCAGAGTACTTTGTAGTAGTAAACATTTGCTTTACAAACATAGGTGCTGCCATTGCTAAAAGGCATTTAACTTATAAGTCATTCCTCCTGTGCCTTTTTGTTTCAGTGTGTGTTTTTTTTATTTTGTTAGTTATTTCTACTTTGTTAGATGCTTCTATTTTCTCTCTCCAGTTACTGGAAAGCAAGCAACTCGGGGGCAAGGGCATGAGCTAATGAATTTTTTTATGACTCTTGAGGGTAAATATTTAGTAAATGTTGCTGAATTTAATGAATGGTGTTAAAGTGATGGATAATTTTGTTTTATAGCAGGACCTGTTTATAATATTTGAAATAAAATGTCAAATAATTAACATTACAGGTGAAGAAAAAGAAAGGCAAATCTTGAGGCACTTGGGCTGAATTACTGTTTAACTCCTGCATTATATCGACTATACTTTCAGGGATCATTTCTCTAGTTTGTTAACTCCTGCATTATAGTGTTTTAGGTTGATGTATTTACATGAGAGAAAGCAGGAAAAATTGCCTTGTTCTGTGCAACAAGTATATCCCTAGGGCACACTTTTATTCTTTTACTACCCCCACATTTGAAGACTTTAGTCTGTAACAGACACAGTTTAGTGCTGTCACGCGGTTTATACAGAGATAAATAAAGGGTCTTCTTACTCTTAAGAACATCAGAATCATGTCAAAAAAGCAGGTGTTTGTAGACACTTTTTTTTAAAGATTTTATTTATTTATCTTTTAGAGGGGAAGGGAAGGAGAGAGGGAGAGAAATGTCAATGTGTGGTTGCCTCTCATGCGTCCCCTGCCAGGAACTGGCCCGCAACCCAGGCATGTACCCTGACTGGGAATTGAACTGCGATCCTTTGGTTAGCAGGCCTGTGCCCAATCCACTGAGCCACACCAGCCAGGGCTGTAGACACTTTTAACAGAACTTTAAAGCTTTTTGCTCTTCTTCCACTGAGGCTTTATACTGGATTTATATGTATTGTTACTTTTTAAGAACTGGTAATGTACAACTAAAACTTACTTTAAATTTTATTTTTTTAATCCTTACCTGAGGACATTTTTTCATTGTTTTCAGGGGGTGGGGGGGACAGAGAGAGAGAGAGAGGGAAACATTGATGTGAGAGAGAAACATCAGTTGGTTGGTTGCCTGCATACCCCGACTGGGGTTTGAACCTGCAACTCGGGTATGTGCACTGACCAGGAATTGAACCCTCAACCCTTTGGTCCACGGAATGATGCTCCAACCAGCTGAGTCACACTGGCCAGGGATGTACTTTAAATTTTAGATTATAAGATTTTAAAACATACATAAAAGTGCATGTTCCTACTATCTAGATATGTTATTATTTTTGACACATTTCCTTCAGATTCTTAAAATAAGGTAGAATAGGGATTGTAGGCTGCCCCTACTCCATCCATCTCCTTTACCTCTTTCCTTTCCCAGGTGTGACATTATTTGAAGTGTCTGAATTTTTCCTACCTGTATGTTCATATTTTTACCAAGTAATAATATGTTTTATATTTTTGAAACTACTTCACAAGCAAGCATTTCAGGTGTTACTGAGTGTGCTCTTTTTAATGATCCAACAGCATCCCTTTGTTACTGTGGATTCTAACAGACCAGTCCGAGAGTTGATTGCAGAGGCAAAGGCTGAAGTAACAGAAGAAGTTGAAGATGGAAAAGAGGATGATGATGATGAAGAAACAGAAAATTCTCTGGTCAGTATTTGGTAGAAAGGAAGTTGTATTTAGGTAATTTTTAGAGTTGGTTTTTAAGGTATGATTGCGCCTGTGTCTAAGGATTAATTGATGGGTAGCAGAACAAAACCTTTAATTTTAGAGGTGAAGATTAATAGCAATTTTACTCTTGCTGCCTATTTTTGTCATATTTATTATGTGAAGACTTGTCAGTTCTTTAAATTATCTTTATAACTTCATTAGATTTACTGAATAAAGATTATACATGAATTAAATAATTTTAAATATAAATAAGTAATAAATAAATAAAATGTTGTTTTCGCCACCATTTTGTTTTAACACTAAAAATATCTGAAATCTTTTTTAGCCAATACCTGCAAGTAAGCGCGCCTCCTCTGACCTTAGTATTGCCAGCTCCGAAGAAGATAAACTTTCACAGAATGCTTGCATTTTGGGATCTGTCTCAGAAAAAACAGAATGTAATACTCCTGAAGATAAATTTAACAGCAGAGTTATTAATGAAAAACCCACTATTGACGAGCCTGATAAAGTTTTGGAGGGTATTGATGAACATATTAATGGTGCTCATTTAGAAGCTGTGGCTGAACTCCATAACAAAAAAGTAATAATCAAGGACCATGAGAGAGAGGAGAAGAGACCCAAGCTTGAAAATCCACCTGACACAGAAGACCAAGAAACAGTAGACATGAATTCAGTCAGTGAAGGAAAAGAGAATAATAGGGTAAGTTTAGAAACAAATAAGGAACAGAATACGGAACCTGAGGAAGAAAGAGATCAGGAAAAGCAAAAGGTATTTGAAAATAAGGTTATAAAATCTGAAGAAGAAATTAAAGATACTACTATTCAAACAATGGATTTAGTTTCTCAAGAGACTGGAGAGAAAGAGGCAGATATTCAGGCAATTGACAATGAAGTTGAGCTTACAAAGGAGGAAGACATCCAAGAGAATTTGGGAAAAGATGAGAAATCTCAAGATGTGATCAGTGCTACAAGCAATGCGATAGGAACAAATGAGGCAGTAGATGTTGCTCAGAAGGCTGTGGAGAACAATGTTGAGGATGCTCAGAGTAACGATGGGAAAGAAATGGTTGAAGTGGGCCAGGAATTAGCAAGTAAACCTACGGAGGGTCCTGAGGTTGGTGGTGCTGAGGACGTTTCTATTAGAGAAATAGTTGATACTAACGAAATAGATAAAAAATCTGTGGAAGGTAAAGGTGAAAAACAGTTAATCAACAGTTCCGAGAACATAGTGGAGACCAGGACAAATGAAGCTGAGGAAATTACTGAGTCAAGTAGCACTGAAGACATAGAGGTCGGAAGTTCAGTGATTCATACTGACCACAAGGCTTCAGGAAGTGAAATTCAGGATGTTCGTGAAGCCACTACTCAGACAGATACAGAACTAAAAGAAATTCCATGTGAAGTGCCAATTAAAACAGAACTTGAAGTTGCTGCTGCTTCACAGCCCAGTGAACCTCAACCTGTTCCAATACCTAGTATTAATATTAACTCTGAAGATGCAGAAAAGAAAGGGGAAAGAGGTGCTTTATCAAAAACTGAAACCATGTTGCTACCAGAATCCGAGAATCAAAAGGAAAATGATACTGATTCAGGCACTGGTTCCACTGCTGATAATAGCAGCATTGACTTGAATTTATCCATCTCTAGCTTCCTAAGCAAGACTAAAGACAGTGGATCCATATCTTTACAAGTAAGTGTGAATGGGTCCTTGTTTGAGTTTTTCTTTGTCGTTTTGGCGATTCAGAATTTACTTGAAACTGAGGTATTGAAAATAAAACCGCACTAAATCAATATAGTATTGCACCTATAAAGTTCTCTTCTTTTTTCCCTATAAAATTTTTAAGACCTTGAAGGAATCAGTTAAAAAGAACCAAGAAGAGAGGTTCTGAATGTGACCTTCAAATTTTTTGGTAGTACTGCTTATTTTTGCCAACTTGATATAAACAGTATAGCATAGTTACTTATTGTGATTTGGGTTTTCTTATTGCACATATCTAGATACTATTTTAGCAAGAATCAATAATAGTTGAGATAATGATCTTTTTAAAAGCATGGTTAGGGTCTAAACAGCCCTCGATTTGCCATTGGACTGTACAGATGACCACTGTTGCTTCCTCAGTCGTAGCTGCCACTGCTGCCATGAGAACCGTTGTGGGAAAACAAGCAATACTAAAATCTAAAAGCCAGCACACTTGCAGTTTCTAGAGAATAATTCTCAAATATTAGTGTGCTTAAGCGTTAGCAGGTGGAGCTGTGTAGGAGTGTGGGGTGGATCCCGAGAATCAGTATTTATAACAAAAGATCCCATGGAATTCTGATCTAGGTGAGCCATGGACTAACTGAAGACTTTGGGTTGACAGGTAGCAGAAGAGAAGACTGTAAAAAGCAGAAACAACTTAGGGGAACTGACCTTCGGGACAGCACTCTAGGGCATGACTGATCAGCCTGCCTGTCTGCCCCAAATTATTGCATGTCTTGCCTTGATTGTCTTCAGTTTATTTTGTTTCACTGACTGAAATTCTGTAAATGTAACATCCATTCACTGATTTAATAATAGGTACTGTAATTATATATTATCTTTCAAGTTACACTATAAAAATATACTAGTATTTTTTATGATTTTATTTAATTTATTTTTGGAGAGGAAGGGAGGGAGAAAGAGAGGGACAGAAACATCAGTGTGTGGTTGCCTCTGGCTGCCCCCTGCTGGGGACCTGGCTGACAACCCAGGCACGTGACCTAACTGGGAATTGAACTGGCAACCCTTTGGTTTGCAGGCTGGCACTCAATCCACTGAGCCACACCAGCCAGGGCAAAATATACTAATTTTTAAAAAAGATTTTGTTTATTTATTTTTAGAGAGGGTAAGAGAGGGAGAAAGAAAGGGAGAGGAACATCAATGTGTAGTTGCATCTCGCACGCCCCCAGCCTGTCCCTAGCCCGCGACCCAGGCCTGTGCCCTAACTGAGAATTGAACCGGCGACCTTTCACTTTGTGGGACGATGCTCAACCAACTGAGCCACGCCAGTTAGAGCCTAATATTTATTTAAAATGCAGTAACTTAGGTGAGAATTAAGATCATGTTAATTATGGATATTTTAGTAGAAACTGAAGAAATGGAAAGTTTGGAGGTTACAGGGAGGTAGATAGAGTTTGGGGTCATGCTCACTTTAGATTGTAGAGGAAGCCTGGATAGGAGGACCACAGTCCAGGGCTCAGGGACAGGAGTGTGAGGACACTGGAAGCCTGGAGAACAGAACAATAAGAGACTGCAGAAAGGTGACTAGAAAGTGTTGAAGACAAGCTTTAAAATTCTCATGCATTTTGAATTTAGTGTTTTCACATTCCACCTTTGCTCTCTTTGCTTTCTAACCTTTCCCTCCATATCAAAACCAAGTAATTATGTGCCCTCAACACTTATTATGTTTATCAAATGCATTTGTAAGAGTGTTACGCTTCTATTATTTTTATTTGCATTTAAAAAGCATTTGAATACTGGTTGAGGAATGAAGAGCTTGGTCTTAAAGAATTGTAGGCAATAGCTAGGAGGCAGATAAGGTACTTTTGGGGTACAAATAAAGCTGTCTTTCTCACAACTAAAATCGCACATTCACCTCAGGCCTTGAGATGGAGGAGAGCTGTTGATACTGTTGCTGATGAAATGGATTTTGATTCCCAGTCCTGGCAGTGTTTAAAATTACCTGGGAATCCTTTTCAAAATACAGATCCCTAGCTACCGTCAGCCCTATTGATTTAGATTCTTTATGGAATGATTCCCAGGAATTCATTTTTGTTTTTTGAGTGGTTCTAAAACTGAAAAGGCAGAGGTATCATCTGAGAAAACCTACAAGGTGAAAAGAGGAGGAAAAAAGTGGTAAATGTGTAAAGGATTTACTAGTTAGCCTTTTATGTGAATCGCTCCTTACTCTTGTGCTTGATTATGGTGTGGTATCATAAACATTACACATGTACATCATCAAAAAGCATAATTTCACTTGAAAAAATTTTGATTTCATCTGTAAAGTCATGTGAAAGTCAAATGAGGTATAAGATGGTATAACTGATTACACAGATGAGCCTTAGCTGCTTTATATTCTGCTTCATATGTGTAGTCTTCACAGCTGTCCAGATTTTTTTTAAAGAAGGAAACGTATTCTATCTCTAATATTGTCCGTATAAAGCCTAACTAAAATAAAATCTCACTCAGGAAACAAGAAGACAAAAGAAAACATTGAAGAAAACACGCAAATTTGTGGTTGATGGTGTAGAAGTGAGTGTAACAACATCAAAGATAGTCACAGACAGTGATTCCAAAACTGAAGAATTGAGGTTTCTTAGGTGAGTAGAGAAACAACATAATTAAAACTGGTTTTGTGACTTCTTTTCAGTCTGTGTAAAATCTGAAGACTAGAGAAACAGAGTCTTGGCTAATTAGGGATTATTCTTTTATTATACATTTGAAAAAAGTATTTTTAAAGTTTTTTTTTAAAGCATTACTTCAAAATAATGCTTTCAAGGTGTGTAATTACTTCAGAGGTACAATTTTTGTTACTTTGCTCTATCATTGCTGTTATATTTTATTAGACGCCAGGAACTTCGGGAATTAAGATTTCTTCAAAAAGAAGAGCAAAGAGCCCAACAGCAGCTCAATGGCAAACTGCAGCAGCAGCGAGAACAAATTTTCCGGCGCTTTGAGCAAGAAATGATGGTAAAGTCTTAGATATTTATACCAATTTGTTAGTTATAAAATTTGGTGCTTTAAGAAAAACCCACTAGTGGTTACAATGTATTCTCTGATGACTAGTTTTTTCTGACTTTGTGATACGATGGCCTTTATCTCTTTGGTGTTCTTGATGCCTTTTCCCCCACCCTTTGCCCAAAAGGGTCTTTCACGCCAGTCTTCCTGTCACTGACTTACAGTGTGATGGTCATCTTCATTTTTCTTTGATTAGCATCTGTCATGAAAACCTGGAGTCATGAAGCTAGTAGATGGTTTACAAAGTTCTCTGGTGTGCCTATTGCTGGGTAATTTTTCAGTGTTACAAATTGATCCCTCAAATTTGGAGTCCCAAGATTTTAAGCCAGTCTAAAGCAGTTATCTTTAAACCTTGTTGAGTATTAGAATTTACTGGGGGCTTTTTCAAAACACAGTTAATTCTCTGGCTTCTACAATTAAGCTTCTATATCCCTATTCACAGTTGTTAGAGAAGTTAGTGCTAACTGGTCAAGGGTAATTGGAACTGAGGTTTTTGGTTTTTACCTTGTGTCCAAAGTTAGAAAAGGAATTAGTAATGTGATGTAACTTTTGATGACTTACGTTGAACATGTAGCTTAATGTAAGTTAGAAAAAAGATAATTTGAAATGTTATAGTGCTTATGCTTTCAATATAGTTCTTTTACTATTCTTGTAATTTTAAGTGCTAAGAATTCCTTTATGTGAAGAGTATATGTTGATTACATTTGTTCAATCACAACTGAGAATTTCTAAGAAAATAATGAGCTTTTTTTCCTCACCAAGTATTTTTATGGTACTTAACATTCTATTTTCCAGAATCTTATAAAAGCTGGGTTTCTTCCCACCCCAGATATTTTTCAGAATGTTTTGCTTTTTAATTTGTTTAAATAAAACACCCTTTACAAATGTTTATCTCTACCTTTATCCAAAATTGCAGTATTATTCAAGTTTTATATAAGCAGCAGTCTTTTGTTGAAACATAGATTTATAATTCCAAAAGACTTATTTTAATGAAATAGGATTTTTATCCTATATAAAATCCTATCCTAAAATAGGATTTTAAGCATCTTCATGAAAAAGTAAATCTGAATATGACAATGGTTCATAATTAAGATAGACTTCAGATAAGACCTTTGATTTATCAAACATTTTATTGTATAAATATTGAAATTTTTCTTACTTTAGTACTTCATAGCAACTGGCCATTCTTCTGGATTGTGTAAAAATTTTGAACATTCTTCTACTTGTAAAATAGAAAAAAGTACAGTTGACTCTTGAATAATGCAGGGGGTTAGGGACACTGACCTCTCATCTGTTCACCCCCCTCACTGCCGCCTCCCTGTGCAGTTGAAAATCCATGTTTAATTTTTTTAACTCCCCAAAAACTTAACTACAGTTGTCCCTCGGTATCCGTATGAGATTGGTTTCAGGACTCCCCATGGATACCAACATCTGCAGATGTTCAAGTCCCACATATAATATGGTGTAGAATAGTGCATATAATAAATAGGCCCTTTGCCTCCGTGGATTCCAAATCGTGGGGATCAAAAATACTGTTTTCAATTGGTGGTTGGTAGAATCTGTATATGCGAAATCTGTATATATATTGGAAAAAATCTGCACATAAGTGGGTCTGTTCAGGCATCAGTTGTATTTATTTTCCACTTTAGAAGAAATGAAATGCTTATCATATTTTAGTTCATTTGACTTGTTCAGTACTACAAAGGTTATATATTACATCACTGAATTAAAATGCTAGTTATGTGCTCTTAGTAAACATCTTCATTATAATGATTTAATATGAGTGATAGAAAAGTTAAGTGAACTTGAGCTACATTGTTTTTCAGAGCAAAAAGCGACAATATGACCAAGAAATTGAGAATCTAGAAAAACAGCAGAAACAGACTATTGAACGTCTGGAACAAGAACACACAAATCGCTTGCGAGATGAAGCCAAACGCATTAAAGGAGAACAAGAGAAAGAGTTGTCCAAATTTCAGAGTATGTTGAAGAACCGGAAAAAAGAGGTAAGTGTAACTACTGTTTTTAATTACTAAAGCTATTATTTTTAATGCACATGTAAGAATGTCAATGGGATTAGAAATAATACTTTATAATAATACTAGTTAAATAGCATTCATTGTTTTATTTTATTTATTTACTCTTTGGTCTTCCCAATAGTCATGTAGGATAGTAGTAAGGTCAGCTGTTATCCCATTTTACTGCCAAGGAGACTGGAGTAGAAGAGATTTTCATGGCCTGTTTGAGGTCATGAACTACCATTAAATATCCAGCTAAATGTTGAATCAAGTCTTCATTTTCCTACCATACTATCATTTCTCTTTCATTAATGCAGCATTCAAAGCCTGCCACAGAAATATTTTTTCAAGAAAACTTATAGCATTGTGTTTGCAGGTGGCAATAATAATTCATCTTATTATTTATTTGTAATATTTAATTCATACTTAATCTTTTTTTATTAGCTGGATTGCCTTTCTTGGTCATTGTGCCAAAACCAAATCTGAGTAACCTGATATCTGAAACAATACCTATAAATTCATCAGATTGTGAGATACTTTGAAGAATCACAGGTAGAAAGTATCTGAGAAGTCATTTGAGTAGAATGAAATTTTTCATTTTTCCTGAAACCATTCCATATGGTAGAAGAATCTGTATTTGTGGTATGAAGAATTGCCATTGATTGAGAAAGAAGATTTACAAATTGTATTAGTTTGTCTTTTTCTCCCCAAGTTAAATAAAACTAAGAGAACTTTTTATATTAGCAGTTTTCAGAGATAATTTTATGATTTATTCTGTACCTTTAGTGTAGGAGGAGCATGTACCTTTTCATGATTATACAGATCCCAGGGGTAATAATTATGATTGAAACCAAAACATCTCAGCCAAACTAGTGAATGTATTTTCACTTCTGTATGCTTCAAATATCTAACTTTGTTGACTTTAACATTTAAATTATGCAGAAAATTGAACATGATTACTGAATTTGAGGATCTGCTCTAAACAGGATAGAATCGTACATTAACACAGTGTGTTCTGTGATTTCTTTAGGTAAAGATGAATGAAATGGTATAATCTTATTTGATGTGGCTGCCACCTCTAAAGCTTACAGTGTTGCCACACTATTAAGCTTCATGTATATCGGCTCTATATATGATGTATGACTTCTGCTGAGGCTACATGTTAATTCTCTTGAAACCATTGGTAGTTTTCATTAAGAGGTTATTTTTAATATCAGATTAAATAAAACATTTTACAGGTAAATATATGATTTAATCCTAAGTATGTAAGAGTCTCTAGTTATTACTGTTTTGGGTAGGAGAGTTTTAGCCAGTGAATATATTTGAGATTATGATATGCATATTTGAAATAATTTTATTATGTATTTTTTCCCTTATCACTAAACTTCTTGCATTTGGGGAGTCTCTTCCTTTTAATGGTGATTTGGTTTCGTGAGGAATTACTGATGGGAAATTTCAGATACGCTATGTTAAATCAAAATCAGTCTCTTTCATGGACCATCAATAGCATGTGGTGATTTGGAATCTGGTTGCTTTTGGTGCTTCTACTTGTAAACACATGATCGTTTATTCAAAGTTGGTCTGTTTTTAGGTGGAATATATATCTGGGATTTTGAAATGATTTAAAAGCGGGAGCTCTAAAAAATACTTTGTTTTATATTTCATCTGGTATAATAAATCATAGCATATTAAACTTATTTTATGAGTGCCTATGTTACTAATTTTAGACTTGACTGTTAAGTTTGGATTAAATTGTTAGCAAAGGAGAATGCTATTCTAATCCAACACAAAATCATCAGATATGTCCATTTTTATCACACCATATGTGAAATGGTGTGTTTTAAGAAAAACGAAAATGTAGTATCCTATTTCTCCTTTGTGTATTCTAAGGCTTACTTTTCCTATTGTTTTTGTTTTTTGTCTCATTTAGTAGATTATGTTTAAAATTATTTTTTGTTTTTTTAATCCTCACTTGAGGATATTTTTATTGATTTTAGAGAGGGAGGGAGAAACATCGATCAGTTGCCTCCTGTATACTCCCTGTCCAGGGACCGAGCACACAATCTAGGTATGTGCTCTGACTGGGGATCAAACCCATGATCATTTGGTGCATAGGACAATGCTCCAACCAACTCAGCCACCCAGCCAGGGTGAACATTATCATTTTTTTTGCTTTATCAATAAAGTTATGAAATGTTTTACTTTTTTTTCATTTTTAAAAAGATTTTATTTATTTATTTTTAGAGAAAGGGAGGGAGAAAGAGAGGGAAAGAAACAGCAATGTGTGGTTGCCTCTCATGTGCCCCAACTGGGGGACCTGGCCTGCAAGCCAGGCATGTGCCCTGGCAGGGAATAGAACCTGTGACTCTTTGGTTTGCAGGCCGGCACTCAATCTACTGAGCCACATCAGCCAGGGAAAAATGTTTTGCTTTTATAAGTGGCATTAGCTTTCCTTATGTCCACTATTTCAGTGTCAATAGATATATTTATAATTTTATGAACTTTCAAGGTTAGTTGAGTTTATTAACATTAGTTCAGCATCAGTGCTATAAGTAATCCTTTACTGATTGTCTTTGGATCTTTAAGAGGGAATGATATATAGGGATAATTAAGCAACTAATTAACTCCTACATGGTCCCTTTTCTGCACTGAGATTAAGCATGTTCTGTCCTTTCATTCTTTTTCACCAAACTAACACCTATGCTAATGCATGTTAAACTTTTTAACAGCTTTAATATTTGACTTGTAGCTTGTCTGCTCACATAAATGCTTGCTGTAGAGAAAGTATTATTTCCCCACCTCCTGCATGCTTATACACTGTAGGTTATAAATGAAGTGGAGAAAGCACCCAAAGAGCTGAGAAAAGAGCTTATGAAACGCAGGAAAGAGGAGCTTGCACAAAGCCAGCATGCTCAGGTAACAGCAGCAGCTTACTGCTACTAAAAACAGAAAGCAGCATTATTCTCACAGCTCAGTAAACCGTGGTTGAAAGGGTAAATTCCTAACTGTACTTGTACTGTACTGATATTGACTTCCTCATACAAAGGTTCCCAGGGCATTCTTTGTGTAGTAATAAAATGCACACTAATGGTAACATTTAAGTTGCTAACATGAAGTTAAGTGGAATGTTTGGAAAGTTGATGCCAGATGAATAAACAAGTATGTTAATGTATAATCCACTGTGTTCTTATTTTAATTATGATGGAGGCTTATATTTTTAAGTAGTGATTTCATAAAAGTCTTTCAGGACAGAAAAATATGGAGGGTGAGTATGAAAAGAATGCCTTTAAAAGGCCGTCATTTCTAAAAAGTTCAGTTAAAAGAAAAATGGTCAATGATAATATTAAATGATATATGAAACATTTATTACTGTTAAACTCAACAACATAAGCAACTTAAAACCTGATTTTAAATACTAAGTCTGTTCTTTTTGATTCAGAATCTAGCAGTTTAAAAAGTAGACTATTTTTACTTATATATGTATATATGTAAAAGTTTGATTCTGGATTATAAGGCTGAGCCAATTAAGATGGGTGAATTCTTTATAAAACTAGATAAATGAGTATTTTCAACATACTCTTTTAGAATTATTTCACATGACTCTACAAGGCTTTTTTTATGCTAGGAATCATCTTTTTTAAATTAAGTTTGCACTCAGCCTGGAGGCAGAGAAAGGTGAGCTCAGTTTGTAGTTACATATGTCATAAAAGGAAGAATAGACATGGATTATATATTAACTGTTGTTTTGTATTATCTTTTTAATGTGGTTTTATTTAATTTAAAAAGTGGTTCCCAGACTTTTAAGTTTTGCAGACCCATGAAAAGAAACATAAAAATAACAAAAAACATTGGGGACCATGATAAATGGATTGCCATTAAAATTTTTTTTTGTTTCTGCCAAGTAAGGATATTTTAAAAACTGCCATTTACTTGTCACCATCATTTCAGAGGGGAGGCTGTTTTAACACCATGGAAAATAAAAATATCTCAGGATTTAAAATTTTAATAAAACTAGCCTGTTTGAACACATTTAGTTTCTGCTGTGAGCCAATGAAAAGTTTTGTCTTGGTTGTTGTGAAGATCACTAAATAGCAAACACAGCATTTACTAAGTGTCAAGCACTGTTTAAATGCTTTACATGTATGAACTCATTGAACCTTATGATATATGAGGTAGTTACTCTTAACACCTCCATCCCACAGGGAGAGAACTTGAAAGCACACGGCAGTTGAGTGACTTTACCAGGGTCACACATCTGGTTAATAATAGAACCAGAATTCTTGTCCAAGTGAGTTTGGTTCCACATTTCATACACTGAACCATCATACCGTGTTTCCCTCCATACGTAAGCTACCCATTCTGTGCCAAATGTACACTCTTACCAGCTTAGCTTTGTGCTTGTCGGCCATGTCTTGTTATAGGTGAAACAGAAGTCCTTGCTGGTTGTCCATCTGTTTTTGGATAATTTGGATTTCAAACCACCTAATAGTGATGATGGTTTTGCTTTGTAAAGGAGTATAGATGTTTTAAATTCCAAAAGGTAATTAAATCAGACTGTAGAGTTGAAATTAAGAATTTAGTTTTGATTGAATTAGGTGATCTTATGCTTTAATAAAACTCTGTTGGTGATTATTCATATAATTTTGGGTACTAGCCTGTATTTTCCAACAAAAGCTGAAAGCAATAATTTCTTTTGTAAGTTTAATGAAGAATTTAGTAGTCTAACAAATTTGGAAAGAGTTCCTCTTCAGCTACTGCTTTTAATGGAGGTGATAAAACTTGATAACTTCACAGAGTCTGTTTTAAACTTTTGAGAGTTTATAAATAATAGCCATACCGTCATGGAGCTAGAATGTTTGATCATCTGGTCCAGTGGTTTTCAAACTGTGCTTCCAGGAGCTCTTGAATTTGGAGGAAGCACCTCGAGAGTCCTTCAAAGTGAGGACTGTGGGGCTCCACGCTCCTGCTTCTGCTTCAGCTCAAGCAGTGCCACTTCTTATCTGTTCCATAAATGTTACATACGAGGTCTGTGCAGGAAGCATCCAGCCATGTGTTATGAAAAATGGAGACATTTATTGAAGAAGATACAAGATTCAAGGAACATTGTACATAGGACAGTGATGCCTCAGTCTCCTTCAAAGTAGGCACCTTGGGACTGCACACAGTTCTCCCAGCCACTCTTCAGCTGTTCAAAACATTCTGCAAGATCCTTTGTTGGGATTGCCATCAGCTGCCCCATTGTATTTTCTTGAATCTCATCAACGGTCCTTCCCTTTCTAAGGTGATTTTAGTTTTGGGAAAAGCCAAAAGTCGCAGGGCATCAAATCTGGGCTTCGGGGGCTGAGTCAGCTGGGTGATTTCATGGTTCACCAAAAAACTCTGCATGAAACATGATGTACGAGCGGGCGCATTGTTGTGATGAAGCTGCCCATCACCAGTTGCCCATAGCTGCGGGTTTCTGAATCATCTGGATAGTTTCCATAGAGGAATGTTTAAGCTTAACACAAAATTTAATGCAGATTTGTTGCTGTACTGGCTCAGTCATTCTGGACGTGATGGCCACACAGTACATGTGCTCACTCAACAGCATCTACTGCCCCCACTGACTAGTACAGTGAAGTCGTCATTGATCACACATGCGCATTGCAGTCCACTCTCCTTGGCTGCCAGCTTATGTTGATGTCATGCAAACCATTCTTGTTATATTAATAGTGGCTAGACTTTTTCCAGACAAACCTCGTATTTTTGGTGAGTTCTTTAAAAAGGGTTTGACTGATTTAGAAAACAATGCCAGCAAATTAGGGTTTGGAAACCATCAATCTAGTTCAGTTCTTTCATTTTATAGAGGAAAAAGAGACTCCCCTGTTTCAGGCCTCAAGAAATTCAACATTTGTTTAATTATTTTTCCATTTACAAAAAGTCATTCAGCTGTGTTCTCACCTGGGAGGTGCATTGTATTCTGCTCCACAGGGCGTTGCTCAGGTCATGATTCAGTCTTTTCAATTGTCATCCTGTGCGGTCTTCAACGCCCCAATTCAGGACGTAAGTCCCGCGTGCCTGTGGGAGGATGCCTGCTCCCGTTTTACTTGCTTTTTCTTCGGCTCACATGTGCCTTTTCATTGTTAGCTTTATTTGTTAAAATCTTAGAAGCTTGGTAGATGATAATGTCATTAATGGCAATAGCAGTAATAACCTGACATGACCGTGACAGGACAGTGTTCTTCAGAGTTTGCACATTTGCTGTCCCTGCCCCCGCCCTTACATGGGGATGGAGGATGTTCGTTTCACAGATGAGGACGGCAGGGCACAGAAGTCGAAGTGGTCCGCCTAAAGTCACAAACGTGTTGACGGTAGAGGTGGATCTGGAACACTTCTTACATAGTGTTCTTTTTCATCTACCCACCACAAATTGTAATTTGAAATGTTCATATTTTTCAAGAGATATCTTCCCAATGGTATTTTATGAGCTTCGCACATGTGAGAAATTGAATGCTGTGATTAGATTTCTATCTTTGTGTGAAGTGACATTTTGATTGCATATATATTTATGTAGATGTTTTAATTATGGATATGGTCAGAAAAGCCATGTTAAAAGTGGTGATTTTAGTTTTATTTAACTCTAGTTTTCACTATTCAGATTGTCCATGATGAATAGTGAGTTTGCTATTCTTCTTGTAGTTTTCAATTGAGTCTGGAATTCAAGGCTGTATTCTTTCTCACAGTTTCTGTCGGGAAGTGACTAGCTCATTGAACACTACTGTGACGTTAGTTTGTGGTGTTCGAGATACACAACTGGAGCAGATAGAATACAGCTTGGTTTCAGCCTCCTCTTTCCCCTCTCCTGAAATTAGACTTATTTTTTTTTATTATTGGCAGCTGTTGGGCTCCATAGTTTTCTAAAAATGTAAGCAAAACATTAATTTTTTTTAAATGAGAGGGAGAAATCATGAATTACAATCACTTTTCTGATCATTACCATTTTTAGCTTTTCTTTTGAGTTAAAATGATAAAATTCTGTACAAATAGCCCAATATATCATAAACCTTCCATATAGTTTTTAGAACCCAAAGTTGTATTTTTCATTTTCATAATTATCTGATTAGATGATAAAATTACTTATAAAAATTCAAACGTATACATTTAAAGGGCACTCATTTTATAATTTATATGTCCATTTTTAAATTATTTGTTACTCCTAGTGATCAGATTAATCTGTTAGTTTTTTATAGAATAAATGTAACTTGTACAATCTTTTTTGGAATGTAACATCACTTTTTATTTAGATCCTAAGAGTAATTTTTTTCAGTTGAACCACATGGTGCATTTAGATGTTATTCTAAGAGTCATTTTTAATTAGAACTTCCATTGTGAACATATTGTACTTATCTTTTGAAGTTAGGAAATTTAATGAAAGCACAATAACATTAAAATTTCATTTCTTTTGAGGTAATAAAAGATGCTAATTGGTATGTAAGGGGCCTTTCAAGTCCAAGGTCTATAAATAGCTGGGTCTTTGCTAGCTCTGGTTGTTAGCAGCACTTGCATATGTTGTCTGCTTTGACTCTTGCCTATTGATTCTCATTGCACCTCCTGGAGCGGAGCAGTGCTAGCTCTGCCTGCTTCTAGACACAGTCTTAGCTCCTCTTTCCCCCTCGTTTGTTACTGGCCACTTCAGGGCGTGCTGCAGCTCTTTCAGTTGTTCATTGTGTGCCGTGGTTTCCGGACCCTTGATTCCCAGGTTTGAGTTTTCTGTGGTTTGCTTTAAAACTTTGGGAAGTCCAATACAAAGGAAAGGGGCCCCCTACTCTTTATGTGAACTGAAAACCAGTTTGGGACGGATAGAGTAGAAGCTCTTTGAAGGCAACACTGTCTTTTATTAGATTTAGTAACCCTGTAACTAGTACAGTGCCCAGCATTGTACTGAGTGCTTAATAAAGGTCTTCTTGGAATTGAATTCTTACATTCTTTATCTAGATATAAATATATTATAGTAATGTGACCAAAAATTGCATTGATAAGAAATTACATTTATGTTTTTAGTGGCACTGGCTTAAACCTTTTTAATTTTCACACAAATATTTATTCACCCCATCTTGTACTTTTGCACTTGATTTCTTTGAACCAAAATGTAATATTTATATTTGTTAGTTAATTTCGACCCATTGTTTCTGTCCACACAGATATTTTTAAAAAGTTTTTTTATGCAAACCAATGGTAAAAATGTTGAACAAAAGAGAACCCGTTGCTATATCTGGAGATTATAGTAAGTTTATTTAACAAGTTTGCATATAGAAATTTTAGAATGAAATTAGAAAAACAATTTTATTGTAAGTGATATTTACTGTAGAACAAAGAAAAACTTGAACAACTTTCGTTGTTGTAACTGCTTAAAAGAAGGACATAGAGATTTTTTGTCTCTAAATAAAACTCAAAAACCACCCCCCCAACTCAAAAGGTCTTATTCTATAGAGTTGAATTTAAATATCCATTTAGTTTTATTTACGTTTTGCTGTGATAAAGTTAGTAGGTGTCTGTAAGTCAAGTTGGCAGTTGTATTTTATAGAGGCAATCCATTAGTCTTTTTGCTACTGCATACTTGTATTTATGCTAAAATACAAATTATGATGCAGAAGAGACAGTAGCATTTGTGACTCCGAATTACTTTAAAGGACATCATGAATGGTAAGACTTGACCCTCACCTGCGGGGGCAGCAGTAAGCGAGCGTCCTGAGGAACACTGTACTGAAGGTTAGGCTGGCAGCAGTCTGCATCCTGCAGGGCTCTGTCCGAGGCCTAAAAAATGGTTCCACTGAGCATCTCGGGGTTTTATCTTTTCTAGGTTGCATAAAATGAGGGATTATAGGTGAAGTGGTGTTTCAACACTAAATTTTTAAATCCACACTCAAATTGATCAGAATATCCCTTGAACTAATCACAGACTGCAGTAACTGCCGTGAAAAAGATGGCAAGCCAAACAGTTCCTGGGGAATGTTTTTTCAGTTTGGATATTGCTTTTATTTTTTCTGTGAATGTATGCTCTAGCATAAAGATCATAAGTCATTTTAACATTTCCTTTCTTACACTGTAACAAAGGATATTTTTAAAGCAAGGATAAATTTAGCATTTAGGCAAATAGTATATATGCTTAATAAATATTTATTGAATTAATGAGCAAATCCCAAACTTGTTAGTAGAGTCTTCTAATTACGAGGAATTTTGTTTATAGAGTTATAAAATGTAGCTCACTTTCTTACCAGGTCCTCAAACTGTTGTTCTTTTTAGGCACCAGCTGTCGATATAGAAACAACCTTCTCTGCTGGTATAGGCGTGGTATTTCTTCCTAACTCTTTATTTCTTGGGAAAATAGAGAATATAAAATTCTGGTATCAGTTTTATTTATTTGCTCTTTATTGCCTTTCTGAACGGCATTTCTTGTTTGTTCTTGTTGTATCCACGCTGTAGTGGAACAGATCGTCAGTTTTAGAGGATATAAATTTATTACTTTCCCAAAGATGACAGTGTAACAGGGAATTTTAATTATGAGTGAATAATAACCTATTATATATTATTCTTAATAAAGAGTTTAGAATAATATGTATCCTAGTATTTTTTTCTGGGCTTGAATTAGGTGCCTAATGCATTTTTATATATGTGCACACTATATATTTTTGGTATTTTTCAATTTCACTTACTTTAGAAATTTGGTTTAGAAGTCTTGTTAACCACTAATATATGCAGTCATATAGATAAATGGATGTTTTGCTCAGTAAATACTCGCTAACTGATGGTTAACTATGTCTGATAGGAACAAGAGTTTGTTCAGAAGCAACAACAAGAATTAGATGGCTCTCTGAAAAAGATCATCCAGCAACAGAAGGCAGAGTTAGCCAATATTGAGAGAGAGTGCCTGAATAACAAACAGCAGCTCATGAGAGGTACATGAAATTATGCAGAATATGTAAAATGATATCTCAGAAACATTGCTGAGGTGTACTTTGAAATTTATTGGAATGCTTTCCTTTGCTAGAGTGATAGAAGGAAAGATAAAGAAAGTTGAGGTAAATAAGAAGAAAAAATTTATAAAATTAAGAAATACTGTGAGATACAGAATTCCTTCCTTTTTGACAGTAGAAGTGAACATTGACATGTACTTCTTAAAACATCTTGTCCAGATGATGCTAGAAATATACCTGAATAATTTTGTATACTAATTATTTCTTATAATTGTTGGTATACTTAATGGCTACAGGATAGAATGGGATTTTAAGCACTTATTTGTCCTAAGAAATAGCTCTAATTTTTTTTTAAATTTCCATGAAGATGATTAAATGGAATTTTGGTATTAGGGGTGGGGCATTCTGTTATAGAACTTTAGAACAGAACTGAAAGTAATAATAGATATTATTTTTATATTGGTAATATTTCATGTACAGTTCAGAATGTCAGTGTGTAAAAGTGTATATAGAACACATTTATGTAAATATTAAAATGAAGACCAAGATGCATTAGTAAGAAGATCAAAGTGACATTTTGAAAATTGCTTTCTTTCTCTAGCTCGAGAAGCTGCAATTTGGGAGCTCGAGGAGCGACACTTACAAGAAAAACACCAGCTGCTCAAACAGCAACTTAAAGACCAGTATTTCATGCAGAGACACCAGTTACTCAAGCGCCATGAGAAGGTTAATGAGAGGAAAATTTTTTTTTGTTCATTTTAAAGTTTGCAGAGTGAGAATTTCATTTTTGAAACACATTTCTTAGAGAATGCATTCAGATTTCTTTATTCGAGCCTAAAATGTCTCTGATAAAGTGTAGAGTAATTGATTATATGTTGATCATGATTATAGACTTGTTCACACATTCCGAGGAAGGTACTAATCACCGTGCTCAGTGGCCTCTGATAAGGTCCATCTTGGTCTCCGAAAGGTAGCTGTCGTGGGTCCATTTGTGGTTCGAGTATCTCAAAATTGTGGACTCCCCGTACTTAGAGTTTCAGCATAATACTCATTACTAATAGCTTTGTATTTTTCTTATAAATTATTCTTTGCCTAATATTTTGCGGGTTTGTGTGCAGGAAGGGAGAGAGTAGTTTTGGGAAACAGCAACAATAAAACGGCACGTTTGAACATCTGTGTAGGTACTGAGGGTTATATCTGCATCACTGGGTTCTGCTTAAAACTTTCTTAGGAAACGGAACAAATGCACCGTTACAATCAACGACTTATTGAGGAATTGAAAAACAGACAGACTCAGGAGAGAGCAAGACTGCCCAAGATTCAGCGTGGTGAAGCCAAGACTCGAATGGCCATGTTTAAGAAAAGTTTGAGAATTAACTCAACGGCCACTCCAGATCAGGACCGTGAAAAAATTAAACAGGTAAATAAGCAAATTATTGTTTTTAAGGTTAAACAACTTTGAATGACCTTAAGGAGTGCCGCATAATTGTGATGTAATTATTTAGCGCCACCTTGCACCTGGATGGTCACTTGAGCTCAGTGCGTTGGGGTGAGATATACAGCGTGTACCAACTTAGTCTTCCAAGGAGGCAGCTGCAGGGGGCAGCGCCCTCCCTCCCATCGCCCACACTAGACCTTGGGCTAGACTGGTCTTAATACCAGCTCTGGGAATGAGGTGACTTGGGCTTGGTCCCACTGGGTTTCCATAATCACAGGGCCCACACACAAATTAACTGAGGTTACTTAGCAGATAGGAAGGACAGGGTTTCAATCAGAGGCCCTCCCTTCCCATGATGCAAACCCCAGCTTTGAGTCACAGTATATTATTACTTGCAGCTTTAGTTTATTGTGCTTTAAGTTTTGTTAAATTCCTTAATTGTACCGTTGGAAGATGCAGAAGTTACATTGCCTGTTGACCACATTTACCTTTGTCTTTCCTATTTATAGTTTGCTGCTCAAGAAGAAAAGAGGCAGAAAAATGAGAGAATGGCTCAGCATCAAAAACACGAAAATCAGATGCGGGACCTTCAGTTGCAGTGTGAAGCCAACGTCCGAGAGCTGCACCAGCTGCAGGTGAGACCCGAAGCACGGAAACAAGGCTGCCGGTGGATGTGCACTGCGGAGTTGGAGAAATGTGTGGTTAACCAAACTCTCTAAAGACCAGTGAACTGCTCTTTACTCGTGGAAACGCTGGTTTTTGTTTCCTGTATAAACCAAATGAAATATCATAAGCGCTTGTTTGGATTTTATATAACTATGGGTAATACAAGCCAAATTATAACCTAAGAAGTTGAGTCTTTCAAAAGCAGTATTGACTATTTTTAGTATATTTTTCAAAGAAGATGAACAAAGTTTTCAGAATAATGTAGGCAGCCCTGGCTGGTGTGGTTCAGTTGGTTGGAGCATCATCCCATCACCAGGGGTGTCAGGCCTTTGCATCTCTGGGACACACTGGAAGAAGAGGAGTTGTCTTGGGCCACACATTAAATACATTGTGACATGTAATCACAAAAAAAATCTCATCACATTTTAACTAAATTTACAATTTTGTGTTGGGTTGCATTCACAGCCATCCTGAGCTGCATGTGGCCCACGCCCTGTAGGTTGTACACTGTACACCCCTGTGGCTTAAACCGAAAGGCTGTGGGTTTGGTTTCTGGTCAGGGTACATACCTACGTTGTGGGTTCAATCCCCAGTCAGGGCGTGTATGGGAGGCAGCCAAGCGATGTTTCTCACATTGATGTTTCTCTCTCTCTGCCCTCTGCCTCCCTCCCTCCCTGTCTCTCTAAATCAATTTTAAAAAATTGAAGCTCTGACCCATTTTATAGTTCCTAGCCCTTGGTTTTTAGAGAATTTGAACCTCAGTAATAGCCTAGTGTTTGATGAGTAATTTATTATTGTGGAAGATAATTAATTGTGTTTGTGAAAAATGGCTTTGTTGATCTGAAATTTTTTAACCCAAACTTTATTTTCAGAATGAAAAATGTCACCTATTGGTTGAACATGAGACTCAGAAACTAAAGGAGTTAGATGAAGAACACAGCCAGGAATTAAAGGAATGGAGAGAGAAATTGAGACCTAGGAAAAAGGTAATTTTAAAAACTTTAATTCAAATGTTTGCATCTGTCTGTCCATCCATCCGTCCATCCATCCATTCATCTACCCATCTTCCCAGCTATTGGCTCCTGACCTACTCTGTGTCAGGAACAGGAAATTCGTAGGTGAGGAGACAAAGCCCCTGTGCCCCAAAGGTTCAGAATTTAGTCGTAAGTAATTATAGATCAGTAGTATTATTGCTCTGAAGGAGTTAAATTCAAGATAACTGGGGATAAGGAGGTTAAATGGTAATGGAAAAAAGTAAATTAAAAATCTAAAAAGTGAGATACAGAGGAGCAGAGCACAATGTGCGAGCAAAGGAGGGGGAGTGCCTGAGTCCTTTTCCTTCTCCGTCTCACATTTTCCTCTCCGGTTCCCTCCACCAACGGATGTCCTCACATTGCTGTTCTCTTGATGTCTAGGCTAGAAACCTGAGTTATTTTTCATTTCCATGATAACCCACATTCAGTCATAGTGTTTCTCTTTTCCATATTGTCATCCTAGTACTTGCTTAAAATTGTTCAGTTATGTCCTAATGGGCCTTCTGGTCTTTAGTTCCCTCTCCTTTTTCCCCACTTGCCTGCCACCACCAGATCATTTATCCTCGAGAACATCTGTGGTATTGTCATAGTGGTATATGGGTGGATCCCCCAGAAAAACACTGGAATTATCTTCTGGGGGGCAGGCCCCTTGTAGTACCGGCTTCTCCCGCTAGGTGAGTGTTCTAGGAACCCATCTGTGCCAGTGTACTAGCTGGCGTTGTTGTGAGAGGCTGCATTCGGCTTCAGTGAATTTTTTTGTAAAAAAAAAATTTATTTATGATAATACAGTTCTTCCACTTTCTCCTCCTGTGCCCCCCTCCACCCAGCCTGCCCCCCACTTCCATGGTTAGTTCCCACACCGTTGTCCATGTCCATGGGTCCTTCATACATGTTCTTTGACTAATCCCTTCAGCTTCCTCCAGTCAGTCCCCACCTGCCTCCTCCTCTGTTACAGCTGTCAGTCTGTTCCGTCATTCTAGGCCTCTGGATCTTTTGTACTCATTAGTTTATTTTGTTCAGAGAGTCCTCTTATAAGTGAGATCATAGGGTATTTGTCTTTCACTGGCTTATTTCACTTAACATAATAGTCTCCAGTTCCATCTGTGCCATCACGGAAGGTAGGATTGTTTTGGACGACTCTCAGTGCATTTGCCCATTTCCTGGTGCGTGATTTACGAGTGAATCTGCCCACACTGCGCTGAGTGTTCACCAGTTTTTGATCCAAAATGTTATGACCCCTGTGCCCCACCTTCCCTATTCACCTGATCTTGCCCCGAGCAACGCTTTTTTGTTTCTTTGGATGAAAAAAGTCCTAAGAGGGAAGCGTTTTGCTGATGTGGAAGAGGTGAAGCAAAAAATGGCAGAAGCACTAAGGGGCATCAAAATTTATGACTTAAAAAACTTTTTGAGCAGTGGAAAAAATGTCTCAATAGGTGTGTTGCATCAAATGGAGAGTAAAGGTGACTGATGTTTAAATATGTAAGAATATACAATTTTTAATAAAAGTTTTCCGTTTTGGGGGGTTCCCCTCAGATAAATCTTGAGTTTTATCAGAAAAAAAGTATGAGGGCCTCTGTCTGACTTTTAAACCTTCACAGGGCCACACATCGGCCACAGCCCACCTCTCCAGTTCATCTCCCACCAACCCCTGTAGCCCAGGGCATGTTCCAGTATCGGGTCTAATCACGTCAGTCACTCGCACCGGCTTTGCAGGTTCCCGCCTCTGCACTGTTTCGGCTCCCTTTGTCTGGTATGCCTTCCCTGTCCTGTCTCTCATCTTTTTCGCTTTCCTTCAAGACTAAGCTCATGCTTCGTTTCTTCTAAGAAACCTTCTTCTAGACTTTGCTTATATATACCTCTGCAGCCACACTTACCCCTGAACCACTCGTCCCCAGAGCCGTTGGTACTTCAAATGTTTACCAAACAATTGTATGTGCTCTGTATTGTGGGGATGTAACGGTGAATCTGGTTTTGGTTTTACCTTCAAACAGCCTATAGTCCAGTGTGGGAGAAAAGACATGCACATCAGTAGTCAAAATAAAATAGAGAAAATGGTGAGTTCCAGTGGGAGTGACAGACAATAGTAAATAATAGGTGCAGTGTGTTGAGTACTTAGTACGTGTTCAGTGCATCATGTCACATTTAACTCTCACATAGCAGCCCAGTGCGGTAGGTGGTGTTACCCCTGTTTATAGCAGCAGAGTGAAATGATTTCTGTAATGCAGAACAGTTATGTGGTTGGCCCAAGTTAGACATTATTCTGGCTGAACCAGGACTTGAACCCAGGGCTGTGCACAGCCTTTGATCTCAGCTGTGGAGCAGTCTGGTCTTCCGAAGGATAATATACAGGGAAAGTGTTCGGGGAAGAGAGCTTTATCTTGCTGTCAGAATAAATTCTGTTTGTAATACCAGTACATGATTTTCTTTTTTCTTCCTTTTTAAGACACTGGAAGAAGAATTTGCCAGGAAGCTGCAGGAACAGGAAGTGTTCTTTAAAATGACCGGGGAGTCTGAATGCCTTAACCCATCAACACAGAGTCGAATTTCCAAATTCTATCCTATTCCTAGCTTGCATTCCACTGGATCATAACAGTGGGAAGCATCCGTGGTCTGGTTTGGCTTTTAAAATATGTCATTTTGCTCTCTTCATCTTCTGCCACAGTAGATGGTGCATGAAGACAATCATCTGCCTCACCTTCCAGGTGGTTTTTGTGTGTTTGTCATGTTTGTTTAGCAAAGATGAAGGGAAAGGAACTAAGACAGATGCTGGGCCGTGTTGGCATATAGCATCTTGCAGTAATTCCCTAAGGTGATTTTGTATATTAATCTTAAAAATTGTGTTCTTTAGACACTGTTACCTAAAAAAATTCTTAGAGATATATGATTAAAGTTATTTTTTAAAAAACCTGTTACGTCACTGAACATTAGTAAATGTTGGTTTTTCTCAGTGATGCCTGAATTCTGTAGTTGAAACTCTGTTGTGGAGAGTTGGAATAACTTTCTTGTGGTAAATCAGCTCTCATGAAAAGCTGTGAGTTGCTCAAAATATGATACTGATTTATTAAATACATCTAGTTTATCTTTAAATAGCAACAAATTCTTTTAAAAGAGAAAATTATTTCAATAATCTGCCTAAAATAATTACCTGTTTAGGCATGAGCTAATACTCAAGGGTGCTAGTTTTGTTAAGACAGTGCCTAAAACACTAAATTTTAATTGAGTCTAAAGTAGGGTTTCCTTGTTTGACTCAGCAAAACATCCTTAGCATTAAGTATTACTGTTTTTTAAATCTTGCTTCTATTACCATTTGATAGAAATTTTCATTCTGAAACATATGTTGTACAAAATTGGGAACAATGGGAAAAAAACAGCTTTTAGATGTTCTAATTGAAAATGTAAAACTCAACACACTTAAAGAAATAGAGAGTTAGCGATCCCAACTTATTTTTTAAAATAATATATGAGCTGGTTACATGACTTCTCCCATCTTAGCAATTCTGTTCATTGGAAACTGTCAGAGGCCTGCTGGCTCTGAGTTATATTTATAAATGTATTTTCTGAAGTAGATCTTAAAAGAGGCTTTTGTTCAGAATACTTTAAAAAAAAATTAAAATAGGCCAATGTTAGAAATGACTTAGTTGTTTTGAAATAAAGTCATTTATATTTTGGTTTTATTTTGTTCTATGTTTAAATTATTTACTTTGATTTGAGTAGGAAAAGCCTGAATCCTTTATCATGTGGTTGCTGATATGCGTAATTATTAATGAAATGCTCATTCTTAGTCCCTCTTGAGGCTTAGAATTTCAAGCACGTGTCAGGTCGGACAGTGTTATGAACTGCACTGTGTTATGTGAGACAGCACATTTGTGACGCTTGCTGCCTGCCATCAACCTATTCTGTTAAGAGTACTAGGCACCAAATTGTACAAGTTTCAGTTTTTGTTATATTACATTTGATGCTGGTGAAAATATTAAATGTAACTGTGGGAACACTTACCATATTAAGAAAATGTAAATATCTGTAGCACTTTCTTGCAGTTAATTTGAAAACTTTGAATATTGAACTTTATTTCATCAGTGGTTTAGATGGTTTAAATGCATGTGTGGTTTTCATTTTGTAATTGTTTTGACAAGCATAATTTACTTGGACAACTTTGTAGGTAGCCTTAACTTCTGGCCAAGTTTGTTTTTTATATAAATATATATATATACACACACATATATTATGTATGGATTATGTATGTTGTAAATTCATACACTTATCACATGAATGTGTTACTGTATACAAAACTCCTTTAATGCTTTATTTTCAAATGCTGGGTTGAAAAATGTTTTGAAAGCCTTTTAAAAATATATCTTTATAAAGTAATATTCAGGATGATGATGGAAATTGTTTATATTATGATAAAAATGACAGTATAAAGTTACTTAGTGTATTTAATGATTTATTTTAAGAGGGAAAGGAGAGGAAGGTTCTCAAACCACTTTCTTTGAAATTTTCAGGTTATTGGCTTTTAAAAACTTAATACTTTCGGCAGTGACTTTTTTCATTATTTTAATGATATTTTGAGTGCTAGTTTGTGGCACATAATCTTATTTGATCTGAATATTTGAGTCTTTTTATTTTTTTCAACTTGACATTCAGAGTATTGAGTAAAGGGAAGAGGCTCAGAGTAGAAATGGTTGACACTCTGATTAGTTCATCTTCAACTGCTGCATCTCCCTAAAAACTGCCCTTTGGATTCAGTGTTTATGCTTGAAGTCCTCTTTCTTGTGGGTGCAGGACTACAAAATGATAATACACGGAGGCGAAACATTCATTTTAATACTTAAAGTTACATAAATACTTTGAAAAAGTGTTTTGTTACAGAATGTGCTGTTCGTACTTGTCCCTGCACACTTCTTCTTAGGCCCTCTATTCCAATAGATGATAGTGATCTTGCTTGCATGAAGTGTAGGTGGGGAGTGGGGGAGGGGCGCAGACTTCTTTGAAATCAAAGAATACAGTCAAATCCATTCCTGATTTGGACCTTTTTGCGGTGGCAGAATGTGCTATGAAATGCGTAAGAGAAGTTCTTCACGTGTGTACCCTGATTACTCACCCTTCTCCCTGCGTGCCGTGCATACACCAGACCGCCACGCTTCCGCAGGTCTAGCTCACAGAGCTTGCTGCACCAGGTTGCCTTTCCTCGTCCTGTCAATCCGTAGTTGGGAGCGAATTGCTGAATTAGCTGCTGTTCTGTATAGAGTCACAATTAAGCTTTTTCTTACCCTTTTCTATGGGGAAGCTATAGGGTGGGTAAGGAAGAAATTGAGTGTTTGTACTTGGCTGAAAATATTAGAACTTTCCTCCGACAGGATACAGCAAATTGTAATTAAATATAAACCAGAACCAGAGCTACCTCTAAGTAGTGTTTCCTCAAGCACAAAGCTCTCAGGCATACGAGATCCACTCTAATGGAGGGTCTCTGATTTCTTGAGCATCAGCGAGTTTCAGAAGTGACTGTCTTTTGTACTCTTTTCAGTTCCTTTGTAACTACGCACTCTTTCCCATTCCACACTGTGCTTAAATGACAAAGTCTCTTCTGAGAAGCCAAATTCTGTCAAATGATTAGCTAGAGATAGTGTCGATTAAAGGAAAACCTAGAACTGAGATGAAAGAGGAGAGTTCTAGTTCTAATAGTCTTCTGATTAAATAAATCAGTTCTTTTCTGGGAAATGATCTTTTATAGGAAATGGGATATTTTAAATGCTTTTCTTAAGTTGAGGGCACAACAGTTAATGCCTCTATTGTCGCTTTTCTGTGGCTGACATGGTTTTGATACAGCTTTAAAATTTCTGCTTCTAAGCTTTGGATAGAATGTTACACCAGTTTTAAATGTTGGCTGCAGCTTTCTGTGATCCTCTGATTTGCAGTGTAATAACTTCACAAGCTAAGTTTTCAGAAAGAACTTTGTTTCAGATTATGCCTCTTGTCTACTTGGGAGCAATGTGTCTTTTCAATCATGGGATTGACAAATGAACAATAAAGTTATTTCTTAATCTGTGTTGAGAAGCAGTCTTTCATTGAGAACCATTGGAACTGAATTATCATGCACGAGAACATCTTGCAGCTTTTTTGGTCCTGGTTCTATTTCGACAATTGCAGTCCTCCAGGTCTGCTGACCATTTCAGACCTAACTAGCGGCGCTTTACGTATTTTCAGCAACATGTGTATGTATATATTTTTTATTTCTTTTTTCCCCCTTGGGATATATTATTCTTCTCACCAAACATTCACAAGCCATATGACCTCACTTTTGCTGAAAGTAGCCTCATTCATAATGTTCATACACAGTTTAGTGGACACAGGCAGATCGTTTGCAAGTGTTCTCGGCTGGAGAGAGGCAAAGCACGTCACTTTCTAATCCAGGACCATTGTACGCTGTCGAGCTCATTCTTAACCCCAGTCCTCTTTTTTTTTTTTTTAAATAGAAATAAAAGAGGCTCTGAGTCATTGCCATCCAGCTGAGGACATATCTGCCCATTTTTTCCTTGGTTCTGTCCTTTCACCCATTTCACGTGGCCTTAGAACGCTGGAGACTTTCGGAGAGCTTAGAAAGGGAAGTAGGGGAAACTCATGTCTGATTAATCAAGTGAGTATCATCAAAGGGGACAGAATACTTGAGCCTTTGAAACTATTACAACACTAAAGAGACTCAGACTTGAGGTAAAACTAAAACATTAAAAAGGCGCAGCGTAGTCATTTATTATACGCAGTGAGTTTTCATTAGAGAGTAAGTTGTTTGAAATTCTAAAAGCCTTTTGGACTCATTTTTTAGAATTCCTACATTGATTCAGAGCAGGTACTAACGGGACACGACAAAGGAGGCAGACGGACCGTGGGGAGCGTGTGGTGCTTGGCGGGTGGTTGCTGCCAGCTGCCCTTTGGTGTTGCGGAATTAAGCGTTGTGGTTTTTCCCAGGAGAGTATGTGAGATAGGTGGGAGAGGCCACCTGAGAAATAAGCAGTCCAGTCTTTCAGAAGAACAGAGGTACAGAAGATTGCTTTTAACTCCACTTGAAATTATCCAGCAATTGAGCGTCATAATTTGCAACAAATTCAAAAGTTAGCCTCTTTTGAATTTGCGTGTCTGATTTTACTCTGCATTTCTGTGGGGTTTGATGTTTGTGCCTTTTTCCTTCATAGGCACTTTGGTGTTCCATGTTGCTTGCTCTGTAATTATAATTACTTTGCCCCAGGGTAAATCACTACATCAATTGAGAACAATTCCGTTGCTCATCTGTTGTATATATGCTTATTTCAAGTGACTTATGCGTATGGATTGTAATTGCCTAAATTGAATTATTAGTTACAGGTAAAGGTCTGCCTTTAACGATCTCAATGATTTAACAGAATGCCAGAAACTGTCCCAGAATATGGTGTTTGTAGTAGTGTCAGAGTGAAACCTAAAGCATTTTCTTCCTTTTTTCTTAACTTTGGCTAGATGAATCAGGTTACACATGATATTAAAAAAGGGGGGAGGGAATCCTTTAATCGGAAATTTTACATTTGAAATGACTTTTCATCAACTAGACCACATTAATGTTTTTAGACATTGAAAAGTGCTTTAAAGATGAACTGCGCCCAGTACCCAGTGCCGTTCCCTAAGTGCGGAACGGAGGTGACATCTTTCCCAGCAGCGGGACTGCTGTCTCCCTCTCCTCCTCTCCCTTGCCCCTTGCCCTCCTTTTTCTGTTTGCTGCAGTCCTGTGGATACAGATCATAGCTACAGTCAAACCAACTTTCTAAGCAAGTGGGAATATGATACGTAGAGAGAAATAACTGTTAGGAAGAAACCCTGTCACCATCTTCAGAGGAAGTGAGTTTCCTAACTTTTCAGTTGCAAGAGTTGCTTGTTAGCCAGCTCTTCTGTGACCAGAGAATGCGGAGTGGTCAGGTGAGGAAGGAGCTGATAGCACAGCTTTAAAGCATTAGCTGGAACATACCCCGACCCAGTGTTACCCCCAGGAAGGTGCCCCCCTCCCATCCCCTACTCCATCTGCTATTTTTCTGAGCTCATTTTTAGGCAAAGCTCAAGGACTCCTGAGCCAACTTCTATGTACGTGGCTTCGCTAGGTTAGGGTCTGGAGTAAGTGGTGAAGCAGCCAAGGGCTCTGGGCTAGAAAGCAGAGGAGTCAGTCTCACGCCACAGCACTGCAACTACTCAGGTCTGCCCGACGATGCTGTTTGATCGTGTGTCTTTGAATGATTTATGTGTGCATATATTGTTTCAGACTACAGTAAGTGTTCTAGCTGACTGTTTGGCTGTGCTGTTGTCATTAGGATATTGGGACTCCAGCTTTCACCCTCTGGAGAGATTGTGACCAAAGAACGCCATAAGCCATTGGAAGAACTGGTCTGGGGGCTGGTCCGCCAAGGGCAGCTCATGGCTTGGTGGCAATACTTCTCTTTCTCCGCCCGACATAGACTTGGTCACCTGAAAGTTAGAAAATGAAAGTTAGGAAGTCAAAGAATACCTTGTGGCCTGCAGGTCCTTGAACCGGCTTGAAAGAGAAACTCCTGTAAGACTATCGTTTATTTAAATTGTTTGCCCCGTTTGGTTACCAGACTGGTCCTCTTCTTCCTCCCTGCATTGGCACCCTCCTTCCTTTCTCCCCAGCTGTCTGATTGTTACGTGAATTACGTTGTTGGCAGGCTCTGCCTTTAGTATTGGCATTTGCCTTAATTTTTCAGGCTTGCTATGGAAGAAATCTCCTGCCTCTCAGCACTCCGGAAACTGGCAGTGGAGGCTTACCTTTGTCTCCTTTCTCTCCCTTGTGCCCTCTAGGGCCGGGTGGCCCAGGCTGGCCGGGTGGCCCAGCGGGGCCCCGCTGACCTAGGAGGAGAGAGAGATGCAGCATAGGCCAGAGCGTGGGGCCTGGAGGAGTGGCACGGAGCCCAGCACAGCACCGGCGCGAGGCTGCTTTTCAACACGAGCTTGTTATGCAGGATCCCGGTGGCTGTTGCTGCCACCACTTACCTTTGAGTCCCGGGAAGCCCATGTCTCCCTTTTGCCCAGGGGGTCCTGGAATGGCTCCATAAGCTGCAAGGGGAAAAACTGGCCTTAGACTAGCAGGGTCCCTGAAGATACCCTGGGAGATACAGGGTAGTTCAAAGTAACACAGGTAGGTAGTGGTAGGGCTTGGGCTTGGAAGAGGAATCTGTCAGATTTTAAGCATCTCGAGTGTTAACGAAGAGGTTTTCTAGGAGACGGGTATCTGTGGAGCAGGCTCCGTGGGAGACTGTGCAGCAGGTTACGTGCTGGGAAAGCGATCTGGGGAGGCCCTTACTTCGGAAGAAGTCCATGAGGTCCTCGGTCACATTGCTGTAGGCAGAGAAGACCTTGCTGATGCCGGGGGGCCCCTGGGGCCCAGGCTGGCCCGGTGGGCCCTGGACGGTGTAGGCCATGCCCTGCAGCAGGCCCTGACCTGTGAAACATGGAAGTGTGGGCACACGCGTCGCCATGGGGAGCCAGCTCCCAGTGCACTGACACTAGGTTGGGTGACAGGGAAGCCCTGCAGTGTCCTTGTCTTGCCCTTTCATCACAGGCGCTTGCCTGCACAACCGCACTGATAAGCTGCAGGGAGGGAGCGTTTCTTAGTCAGCAACCTCTCCTCAGCCCCAGCAGAAACTGTTGCAGTTGCAAAGACTTACGGGACCCGCACCAGTTAGTGGAAAGCAAAGTACAGAGACCCCAGCATTCTCTGTCCCCTGCAGCAGAGGTTCCAGCCCTGACTGGGGGACCTTTGAACCAAGCAGGGGAAAATTTGGTTGGGGCCTCCTGTCTTCTGCCCCTGCCTGGTCCTGATTGCAGCGCTGCAGGGCTCACAGCCTGGGCACTCCGAAAACGAGGGGGTGTTTCTGGGGCCCAGATGTGGAGATGCTCACGTGCTCCCACTCCCCCCACAGCACTGGGGCCCACGTCTCCACACTTACGCTGCAAGCTCTCGGACACCCGGACAGCCAGCGCGTTGTAATCCAGACCTCCAGCAAGGCCATTCCCGAACAGTCTGCCGTCACCACCATACATGCCACCTCCTGCTGTCCCGTAGCCTTGGCCCAGGCTAAGGTCTGAGCCAAAGCCTCCCCCTTCACCCAGGGAGCCTCCGCTGGACCCTCCTACGCCCATGGAAGAGCTGTAGGACGTGTCCCGGCTGACTGACGAGCTCTGTGAGGAGCTGCTGCTCCGGCTGTAGGAGCCATCTGTGGACCCCAGGCGGCTGTCTCCAGGCGGTCCCTGGGGCCCAGGAGGGCCTGGGGGACCCACGATGAAGCTGCGCACATCAGGACCTGTGGAGGGGAAGCTGCATGAGTGGGAGCTCAGGTCTGGGTGGAGAAGAAGAAGTGGGAGTTAAGGGGTCTCTCTCAGGGTCTCGACACTCCTAAGCCGGATATGTAATGAACTTCAAGGCACTTGTCCATTAGCAGGATTGAACTGGCTGGGAAGACCCTGGGCTTTCCCTGGCTGGTGGCTCTCACATACTGGTCTCCCAGGGTCCTTTGCCTTCTGCTCCCCTCCCGGAGAGAAGCAAGGCCGGGAAAAGGGCTTATGAGCAACAGCCATGTTAGGGGCACCTACTTGTCAGGTAGCTAATCAGTTCACTCCGGAAGCTGTCAGTGTTTTCAGCTGCGTAGGTTGCCAGTGCTCCTGAGACACCCGGAGGCCCTCGAGGGCCTGGGGGGCCCGGAGGGCCTGGGGGCCCCGAGATAGAGGACAAGCCAGCAGCTGAGTGGGAGGCAAGAGAAAGAGAAAGATCAGAGATCGCCCTGCGGAGAACACTGAATGTCCCACCCAGGGCCCCATGGGGTCCCTTCTTGCAGTGGAGGGGATGAGGAGGGAGCAGCTGACACCTAGAGCACCACTAGGGAATGACTGGCCCTCCCACTCCCAATTCTGAGCCAGGTTCAATCCAGATCATGTCCCCTCCCCCTCAGCCCTTCTGCCTCTGAGAGTGGGGACCCTGCCTTGGCTCCTGATCACAATGGCACCACACTCACTGGCCCGTGAGTTCTCTGAGGACTGCACATGGGTACACTGTCTCTCCCCACTTCGCCTGTTAATAGGCTGAAAGCACCTCAAAGCTCTATATCCCTCCCCAGGGCCCCAGGGCCCAGCCCTGTATGTGCTGCAGGAGGACTGGGTAACAGGTGAATGGATTTAACACCACAGCTACCCTTACTAAAGCCCACGGAGCTCTCAAGCCCAGGCTGCAGTCCTCTGCCCTCACCCCTGCTCCCCGTGCCTTACTATGCAAGTAAGATGAGAGATCCTCCATGCTCATGCTGGACCACGCGTTGCCTGGGACCCCTGGTGGCCCAGGGGGGCCTGGGGGCCCAACGATGCCTCTGAATTCAGATCCTGAGATACCAAGGAAAAGCAGGGAGTTGGTCATGGCCAGGACCGAGGGTCTCTGCCTTCCATCTCAAATTGCTTGGACAGGTGTTCCTGCTCAGCCTTACCTTGGAGCAAGGAGAGGAGCTCCTCATAGGATGTTCCCGGCAAGCCAGGGGGCCCTGGGGGGCCAGGAAGACCAATGCTGATTCCAGAACCTGAGGAACAAGATGCCAAGTTGTGATAGATTTAGACCCGATAGAGAAAGGCAGTGGGAAACCCCCTGTAAGAGGAAGCCAGACAGGAACAATGTAAATGGAAGTGGGGGCAAGAAGGGGAAAAGAGAGGCAGCAGGAAGGGGCCAGCAGAAAGGAATGCAGAGATACAGTCCTGGGTGATGACGCCAAGGAGGAGGGGCCCTGGGTTCTGGGAAAAGCAGAGGTCAAAAAAGGGCCCGCACCCTTCATCCTGCTGGGTGAGCTTCTTTATATAGAGTGGTGTATGTGCGTGTATGTACAGTGAAGTGTGTGTACAGAGCAGTGTGTGTGAGTTGGGTATAGAGATGTGTGTAGAGAAGTGCATGTGTGTATAGAGAAGTGTGTGTGTGCAGAGAAGTGTGTGTGTGAGTTGTGTGTATAGAGGTGTGCATGTGTTTATAGAGAAGTGTGCATGTGAGTTGTGTGTGTATAGAGAAATGTGTGTGTAAAGAAGTGTATGTGTGAGTGTGTGTATAGGGAAGTGTGTGTGAGGTGTGTGCAAGTTCTGTGCAGGACGGTATGCAAGACACTCATTCTGGCTTCCCTGCCGGCTCCTTGACCTGCTCTGGGGCCACGGGTTTGAATAGCTCTGCAGGCAGCTCGCTCCTCTGGGTTTGGTGGAGCCTGGCAGGAGAGGGTCCATGGGCCGTTTCGGGGAGGTTCAGCCCCCATGTCCTCATCCCGGGCCCTCCTGACCACCTTAGCCTGCAAAGGACAGACACTCACTCGACATGTAGCTGAGGATGCGATTGCTCAGCTCTGCGTAGTCCAAAGACTGGAGGGACCAATCTCCACCGGCTCCTGGTGGCCCCGGGGGACCTCGAGGGCCCATGAGGTACTGACGTAGATACTGACGCACGTCATCCCCTGAAAGGAAAGGGTGCGTTAGCAAGGACCCGCCCCTGCTCCAGGACAGCCACAGCCTGGTCTCCCCACACAGACTGGCTGGTGAGTGACACGTGTGGCTCTAGTTCTCAGGCCCATGGGGGATCCAGCAAGCTCATCAGTATCTGGAGGGGTGCCTGCCTGGTTGACTGGCACTGGGTGGGGGGACTGCTGCCCCCTTTCTGGTCAGTGGTTGGGAGCAGCAAGGGAGTGGCTCCTCGTCCTGAAGGACCCCCTCCCCTTTGCAGCCCTCATGAAGCTCCGAGGGACAAGATGAGCCTGACAAGGGCAGTCAGGAGAAGGCAAGCAGGCCCGGCCGCCAACCCACTGCAGGAGACTCACGCTGTAGCGCAGCCAAGATGTCTTCAGAAGTGACGGATGAGCTGATGCTGTGCCCCGAAGCTGTCAGGAGGGAAACCCGGGGTTACCTGCCTATTGCACTGAAGCAACACCCCATTGCTCCAGAATCACAAAGACCTGGGCGGCTGGCTGCTTCCATTCAGGGGAGATGAATGAAAGGAGCTTTAGGAGGCTATTTTTAAAGCATGAAAAGGTCAAGCATTATTTTTGTTTTTGTTTGATAAGAAATGGGTGTGTTTTTGGGAGCATGCTTTAAGTCTTAAGTCCTCAGAGACCCTGCCGTCCTGAAGGATCCCACCTCCCATATCTAGGACACATTGGTCACACACAGCCAGAAGGCTCACTAAACACAGCTCTGCAGCGTCCCTTCATCTGAGCAAGCCCTGTCTGAGGCTCGATCACCAGGAGTTCAGACTTGAACATCACACTGAGAAGACAGGAAAAGCCAGCAGCAAACGAAGAGAAGAGATTCCAGGAACAAAAGTGCACCCTGGGGGAAGGGCCATTTCAGTGGCAGGAGAGGCTTACTCTGTAAGTAGCTCACGACGAGGCTTGCCAGCTCTGCATAGTTGAAAGTCTCACCCCCGATGGTGGTGACAGGCCCGGGAGGACCAGGAGGGCCTGGGGGACCCTGAACTCCAGAGAGATAAGACCTAACACTGTCACCTGCCAACAAAGGAATAAAGCAAGGTCAAGCCTGTCCCCAAGTGGGCACATCCTCCTCATGGAGGGGACCTGAAGCACTTGGTGAAGTGCCTGCCCCAACTCCACACAGGCCCAAGGCAGGGCCAGCAGGGAGCCTAGATGTCTTGTTACAGATGGAGAAACCGAGGTGTAGGTTGGGTCAGGAAGTACTGGGGGGCTGCGGACCAACAAGAAGACTCTAGTCAGCCACTCATTTGACAAAGCTCTGGTGCCCACATTTGTGGGAATCACACATGTCTGTGAGGAGCACAGGGGTGGGGTCAGGGGAGTGCACACGTGGGAACGTGTGTGTGTAGCTGTGTATGTGTGTGGACAAGCGTGTGGGTGTGCGAGTCTCCACTGGGGCGAGGCTGAGGTCATCTGTGTGGGCAGCTGGAAGGCAGGAGCTCATGGACCTGCTGTCTCGGCTCTAGGGGAGGAAGTCCTGGACCTGGCCGTATACACTCGGACCCCCAGCACAGACGTGCACACACACAGCCCGCCGGACCCCACACTCACTCTGCATGTACTCGGAGATGTACTGCTGAATCTCCAGGCCCGAGCTGCTGATGGAGCCGGGAGGCCCAGGGGGCCCCGGGGGGCCTGGCAGGCCCGGCATGAACATGGTGCTGGATGATGATCCCCCTGGAAGAAAGGAAGCCCTCTGAGCTGGTTTATCTACCCTAGGGTCCCAACAGAGGGGCCCAGGCACTGCTCCCACAGCCTGGGGAGGGGGTCTTCCTCAGTGGAAGAAAGGACAGTGGCAAAGAGAACGGGCCCCCCCAAAAGAGGACAGGAGTGCCTGCAGCAGCCGCTGTCTGCGAGGGACACAGCGACGGGAGCTCTCCATGCCAGACTCTCCTCTCCTTTGGCAGCTGACTCACCGCCCGGGTCTCCCTCGTCTCTGCACCCCCACCCCCCCAGCTCCCAGGGCCTGCTCTGTCTCCACCTTCTGTCGCTGGCAGTTTTAGTCACCTTCACATGCAGGGGCTCTTCCCTCCTGCCCCCCAAAACATGTAAACTCCTAAGGCCCCTCAGAGACCCTAGCGTGTGGAAAGTGCCTAATCGACACTGAGTCATGGAGAAATGGGTGCATGGATGAATGAATCCTTGTTCTCATCAGCATGATCAGCCTTGCTTGAAGAAGGGGGGAAGAATTTGGTTGCCTATGGTACTTACCTTGAGAGGGACCGCCAGAAATGCCAGGTAATCCGGGATCACCTGGAATCCAAAACGAGAAGCCCTGTTCGCATCACCTCCCCTTATCTGCATGTGGCTCAACAATTGCTTCATGTCTCTGTCTCTGCAGCGACATCACAAGCTCCCTTTGGGCAGAGCCTGTGTGTGTCCCCACATCCCCATCCCTTCCTCCCTCCAGCCTCTTCCTCCCCCTCCTCTTCCCCACAAGGCTTTAGCACCACTAAGTACACGCTGCTCTTAGTCAGGCTTTGGGAGCCAGCATTACTCCTACTCCTCACTGCCTTCGTGGCTGCTCTCTCACTGACCTCTCTCGCCTTTAGGGCCTCGGGGACCAGGTGGGCCTGGGGGGCCAGAGAAGAAGTTCTCTGTGGAGGAAAGAAATAGGTTTGAGTGTGGACACAATGATTCTGTAAAAGAGCAGCACCTAACTCAGCATTCATCACACTGTAGATTCTCAATCAATATTTATCAAATGGTTGGTTATATGGATGGATGAATAGATAGAAATAGACAGGTGGATGCTTGGATGGATGGATGGAGGACAAATGTTCAGATGAATGAATGATTAGATGAGTGGGTAAATGGATGGGTGGATATATGGATGATTAGATGAGTGAATGGTTAGGTGAATGAATGAATGGATGGACGGATGGGTAGATGGGTAGATGGATAGTTAGATGGATGGGGGGATACATGGACAGTTAGATGGATGAATGGTTGGATATATGAGTAAACGGATGGATGGATAGACGGATTTTCTGCGAGGGAGGAGTTCTGGGCTATTTGCTCTAAAGCTACTGCCATAAGTTTCTATGTTGCGCTGTCAGCACTAATTTCATATACATGTGTCCTGCCTACTTCATGAGACCTTGGCTCCCCGAGGATGGGAACCAGGTGTCCCCAGTCAGCCCAGATCTCCCCAAGGGCAGAACTGAATCTCTCCTCAGGCTAGGATATCAGATGGCTGGGTTATCATTTACCCTCTGCACCTGTATAGCAGGTGGCATGGAATTTATGTGACCACACCCTAGTGGAAAGTCAGGAGGAAGTGAGGTAGTAGGTCAGGAAGACCGAATGCCTGTGACCATAGAAGGCACTGGGGTTAGGGCTGAGGTGGAGAACGGGTGTGACGTGACTCCACAACATTACCTGAGTTGGTCAGCTGAGATCCTGGTGGGCCTGGTGGGCCTGGCAAGCCTTCCCCTAGAGAAGAGAATCCACAAGATTAATTAATGCCAAGAGGTGGGCCAAGAACCCTCCGCTCACGAAAAGTGGCAGGAAAGCCCTTTTCTAAGAGTCAGCCCAGAAGAAGCCTGAGCTCTGGTCCTACTGCCTTGTGTCTCTCCCTGCTGGGCCTCAGGGTCGAGGTGGGCCTGGAATGGAAGGTCCTGAAGAAGAGAGTGAGGAAGAGGCAATGCCAAACCTAGGAGGAGGGCCTGGCTTCCTTACTAAGTCCTTGAGTCTCCTGTGCCTCACAGTTCCCCTCCTTCCAGAGATCCCTGAGATGCTCACCTGGTGGCCCAGGTGGTCCAGGTGGGCCTGGAGGACCTCGTAAATCAACACCCTCTATAGAGAGAAGAAAACGGAAATGAGCAAAAGCTGACATGGGCTGCTTTCCGCAGCTTCTCCCCCCACCAAGATCATCAGTGCCAAGCACCCCAGGCTATACTTACACCCCACACCTCAGGCCCTGGGTCATGGCACATGATCCTCAAGCACCCCCTCTGCTAGGAGTGCCCTTGCTCAGAGGCAAGGCAGGGCTAAAGTCAAACTCCCTGAGAGCTAATATGGGTGTCTTGAGTGATGGGTAAGAACATGGCCTCAGTGTCAGAGAGCCTGAGTTCAAAGCCCTGCTCCACCACCTCTGGCTGACGACTTTGGCCAATTCTCAACCTTTGTCAGCAACAGCTTCCTCCTCTGTAAACCAGAGGCATAAGACCTATGTCGTAGGGGCCTTGTGAAGACTCAGTGAGATGCCATGGCATCATGTCTGGTGCATGTGACTGCTGGACCAGGGCTAGCCAGGTGCTCAGGTGCTGGGGTAGAGGCCCAGCATCACCTCTGCCCGGGCTCTTTAAAGGACAAGGGCCTGGGAGTCAGTCTGTCCTCCCAGGTCAAGCCTGAAGCTGAGAACCCACAGACCCTTGTCACTGCTCCCAGCAGGTAGGGGAGGCAGTCCTCTTACCAGCGATGCTAACAGTGTCTGGGTCCCCGGAGGCCCTGTGTGACCCTGGTCCCCCGGGAGTCCGAGAACCTCTCTGACAGCTGCCCCATTCCCAGTGAATCACCCTCCACAGCTGACAAAGCCCTTGCTGTTCGGTCTCGGCTGGCATTGTATTGCAGAGGAACTGCTCATCCTCACCCACATCCGAGGCTCTGGATGACACAGCTACCACAGGCCCCAGGGTGCTGACCTCTCTCCCACTCCCACCCCTACGTCACCTGCCCTGGAGAACGTGGGGCACTCACGAGCAGAGAGGACCTCGGAGATGGAGGTGCTGCTGACCAACGATTCACCAGCGAGCCCTCGCTCCCCTCGCGGGCCTGTGGGGAGACCAGGGTTAGAGTGGGTGCTGCAGCAGCCCAGGTGCCTGGGCCATGGCAGGCCGGAGAGGGACTGCAACCTTCCCTGCTGGGGAGGCACACCGCAGGAGGGGCGCATTGGCTTTCCCTAAACCTGACTGGTTTGCTTTGGTTTGGTTTGGTTTGGTTATATTTGGATAGATCTCTAAGTGGTGGCACAATTATTAGGATCTGGTCACAAGAGGCCTGAGGCCTGTGAACATAGCTGAGCTTGACCCAGAGCTGGTGGCCACAGAGCTCCAATCCCCTGTCCAGTGGACCCCTGCTTTCTTGGAGACAAGGGCGGGGGAGCAGGTGTCTCCTCTTGCAGCTGAGGCTTTGCAAAGCCCTCCGTGCAGAACTGTCACCCCATCCCCCACCCCCAGCCCCCTACAGGCGCATCGCTCGCTTCATTTACAGACTGGGGCCCAAGTCCCGCCCAGGAAGGAAGCCCTCCCGACTGAGGCCCCAGTCGTGTGTCCTTTCAGGCATGACATACCTTGCTGTCCTGGGAGACCAGCTGGGCCGATAGGGCCTGGAAATGGGGTTGGGGAAGAAAGGGCTTTGTCACACCTCTAGGGTCACAGTTCTAGAAAGTGCTCAGGGAAATGCAAGTCCGGGGTGCACGCGTAGCTTCCTCGCAAGCCATGGAACAGTGGCCCAGAGGTCAGCTTGCTTATTGGAGAGCAATGTGCAGTTGGAGGCCAGCCCGGAGGCCCATTCAGGTGAGAATTCCTCGGCTAGGTGTGGGGCCCCTGGGATGGGCCGGACTGCCCTCTCGGACACTGTCCTTCAATGATGAGGGACTTCTAAACACTCCCATTGTCCCTGTCACACTAGAGCTTATCGGGAGGAAAGGCTGGTCCGCACTTGCATTGGTCATGTTAAAATAAACCATGTGTTTCGTTCACAAGTGAACGTTTTTTAATAATTAAAGCATAGATGCAGTTGACCCTTGAACAACATGGGGCTTAGGTGCTCCGACCCTCTGCGTAGTTGAAAGTTTGCGTATAACTTTCAACTTTCCAAAAAACTATACTAAAAGCCTGCTGTTGACTGGAAGCCTTACCAATAACAGTCAATTAACACATACTTTATATGTCATATGTATTCTATACTGTATTCATACAATAAAGCAAGCTAGAGGAAAGAAAATGTTATTAAGAAAATCACAAGGTTTGTTTGTGAGTTTTTTCAGGTTGCCACAAATCTCCCAAAAAACTTTCAATATATTCATTGGAAGATACTTGCGTAGAAGTGAACCTTCTCTGTTCAAAGCCATCTAGGCAGCAAAATTACAGGCATTTTGGAAAAACAGGAGAAAAGTATCACCCATAATTCTTTAACTTGTAACATTTTATTTCTTTCCAGCATTTCTTTTATCTTGTAAAAATATTGTCGCAACCACAGAGCGCACTTAATGAACATTCTGCTCTTTTAAATAACACTGTTATCTCCTGACAACTTTCCTTTAAGTCCTCATATTTTTGTAACAATTTCATTTTTGTTGGACAATTTGGGTATATTTTCTTCAAATAGATCCCTAGCATTTTTGTTGCCCTTCATGCCTGTTATCCAATTGTTTTCCAAGAGGAACTGATTCAAAGACCGAGGGCTCTAACCAGTCAAACACGGGCTCCAGAGGCAGAAGGGCTTGAGCCAAATCCTGGCTCTGCTACATCTTAGCTGAGCCACCTTGGGCAAGTCATTTACAAGCTGGAGCCCCTCACAGTACTGTGGGGTCTGGAGAAGCGAGGCCTGTGCAGGGCTGCCTAGGAGTGGGCTTACTCTCCCCACCCCCGCCCCCCAGGTCCTGCCCTGGGTGTCAGGATTTGAGCCAACACTGGCCTAGTCAAATACAACCTAGGCCTGCTGCTGATTTGGGAGCAAAGCAAGAAAACAGACTGACCTGGGATACCTGGAGGTCCAGGGGGTCCCATAGGTCCAGGAGGTCCTGGGGGACCTGGGACAGCGAGAGTCGATGACCCCTCTGAAAACAGAAGACACATGGAGCACTGAACCCCACTCTTCTGGCTCAGAGGCACTGGGACCCCGGCCAGGCTGGGAGTCAGGCCGAGTCAGCGCCTCTTGCTCTCATTGCTTCAAAACTTCCCCCCACCACCTTGCTGCCAACGCGAAGAGCCCCGCACTGCATCCTGCCCACAGCACCGTGTCCACTCACAGGTGCTTCCTGAGGGTGCGAAGGCACAGGGCCTGCCTACCTGCACTGATGATCCTGCCTGCAGCTCCTGGTTCACCTGGGAGGGGAGGAGAAGGAGAGCGGTTGTTCCAGGATCAATTAGTGGCCCAATAAGTCATTTCCGAGGCTTCTGATTACATTTGAGACCCACTCCCGGGCCTCTAACTCTCAGGCTAATGACATTTTAATGCACTGAGGGCACGTTCAGGATGCATTAAGCACCAGTCTCTGCACTGGAGACCCTGGAGGCTGGAGTATCAATCTTCTTGGCTCACGTCAGCTTTGGGAAGAAGCTGGGACTCCCTGAAGGTGAATGTTGAAGAGTTTGCCTTCCAGTGAGGCTGGGATAAGGCTGACTTGAGAGTCGTTCCCACTCCTACACTCTTCTCCCATAGCGGGTGGCTCAGGATCTCCCTGGGGACGGGCTTAGGTGGGAGAAGTGCTGAGAGGTCAGAGGAGAGCAGCATGAGCCCCCAGGTAGAGCCGGTTCCAGGGTATCCCTCAGGTGCTGCTGTCCTGGGACAGCAGTGGGGCCTGCGCAGGTAGAATGGGGTTCTGTGGCTGGTAAGGTGGGAGAGCTACGTAAGGGCTGACAGGTCTCTCTTCCGTCAGCGTCTGCGAAGGTTGAAAAGGCATGTGTGCGTGGGGCATGTCCAAGAAGGGGCCGCCAGGCTTGTGCTTCCAATGGCATCCTCCACCAGGCGCCACTGCAGTGAGGCGTCTCTCTTGGGACTGGAAATGCACATGGGCTCTGGGAACCGAGCAAGTGAAGCCGAGGACGGAGAAGCCTCCACTGGGCACTTTCAGGGGCCTCTTTTGTCATTCCCCTGGTCTGTGAGCAGTTCAGTCACCTGCCCATGGGGCTGCTATTGATGTCCCTCTCAGGGGAAGTGGAGGGCTGGTCTCCGCTTGTCATCCGCAAGCCTCTGGCGGTCAAGGCCAAGAGAGGAGAAAGTACTTGAGTTCATTTCATTGGAGCGCAGCCTGGTATTAGGCAGATGCCCACCTTTTGTGCACATTGTCCCAGCAGGGGTCCCAAGTCTCCTGTGGACAGGAAGTCACGGGCCCTGGGAGGGCAGGGTGCCAGGTATTCTTGGGACTCTCCAAACTTATGTGTCTTACTACAGGTGCCAGTGATTCACGATCTGTGGGCCCAGTGTTCTGTCTGGGAGGTGTGAACTCAGTTGTTGTTATTCTGAATTACATTCATTTGTCCTAAAAGAACGCCTTGGCCTGAACAGTCATTGGAAATAGTTTCTAAAAAGTATTTTGTTCCTCAGGTCCTCACAAGGTGACAGTGGCTGGTCATGACAGAGCACAGCTGCACAGCCCGTCAGGGCAGGGGTGTGTGGTTGCAGGGGCGGGCGGAGGAAGACCGTCCCTGAGCACGGTTACCCTGGACTGGCTTGGGGTTGGGGCCTAATGGTGCGGAACTGGAGAGTCCCTTCTACGCGCAGGGGTCACTCGGCGGGCCCCTCCCAGCAGCATCGTAGACTCTCCCCGCCGTCTGCATTAGAGCCCCTGCGTAGCTGATAAAGTAAGGTGGTTCCTGGCCCGGGCTGGGGGGTCACGTTACAGGGCACCAGGCCTAAGCGAGGAGGTTGAGCCCTAGTGGGAGGCCAGGGGATGGAAGAGCTCTTGGGGTAGGCGCAGCAGCCTCCAGCTCTTTCTCCAACAATGGCCTGGAGGCAAGCAGGTACCACAAGCGGTGAGGTGGTGAGGCTCCCATTGGTGCAGCAGGGAGGCCTGTGGGGCTGGGTTCAGGGCTTAGCACCGATCTGACTCCCCAGCCTCCAGCCTCCCACTGAAGCCACTAGATGCCACTGTTGATCCAGGCTCTGCCCAGAGCGGGGCTTCCCTCCGGCCAGTCCTTCCCTTCCCACAAAAAAAATGACTTGTGAAAAGAAAGAAAATGTAATTTGGAAAATCATTTACCTTTGGTCCCTGGTCGGCCGGGGGTTCCAGGAAGTCCTGACATGATTGAAAACAAGGCAGTCAGGACAACTCCAGCCCAGTGATGCCAGACGCCCTCTGATAGTGACTAGTGCTCATCCCTGTCACTCAGCAGAGCCGATCACCGATCGCTGGTGGCAACCTGAATACCTGCCTGGCTTTGCCTTCTGCTCTAGTGGAGGGGCCCCTAGGGGAGCCCATTGCTCTGAGCCCTTTTGCTTCTCTGGGAAATGGGGCAACAGTGGGGCTTGAGGGAGACAGAAGCCCAGAGACTCAGCTTTAGGGCATCCCTGCCCTCCTCCAGCCTGCAAAGCAGCTGCCATCCCCACCCAACCCTGCAGAGTTGGGGGGTAGTGGTAGGCTTCCTGCAGCTGATGCTTTTGTCTGCTCAACTCCACCAGGGAGCCCCTGAAGGGGTCCCTGTGCCCTCATCTCTTGGGGGAACATGCTGCTTGACTTCATTCTACATCTTTGCTTAATTTCCTTTAGTAGTTGGGGCTGGGTGTGGCAACACTGCACATGGGTCCAACTATAGGACAGACTCTGACCCCTGGGCTGTCCCAGACAACCTGGGCCCCTCTGCATGAGGTGAGTGCCCACTCCCTCCCACACAATGGGGCCGGGGGGCTGCTGCGGGGCCAGTGCAACTCCTGCGCCCTGGGCCGAAGGGGAGCGGGGCTCCGGCGGGCAGAATTGGCACATGAGTTGACTTCATTTCTACCAGAATGGCTTTCTGGGTTGTTCTGTGCGTATTTTTCCTTCCTCAAACTTCTCAAGACTCGCAATAAAAGGACCCAAACCCATGTTCGCTGGGAGATTGAGGGTAGGAGATGAGGAAACTCAAGGTGATTGGAGGAGAGGCATTTGTGGAATGCCGGAAGGCTGGAATAGGGGGGCCTTGCAGGTGGTGTTTGGAAGTGGGAGTGACCCAGTGATTCACCTGGAGGTCCTGGGGGTCCTGTGAGGCCTACAGGAAACAAAACACAGAAGGGGAGAGTTGAAGGGTTGAGGAGCCACACCCTCAGCTGCAGGAGCAGGTGGGATTGGTGGGGCCGGAGGACCAACTCTGAGTCTGGGGCAGCCAGACTCCAGAGTTCTCTTAGCACCGGACCAAGAGCAGTTATCAGTGAAGTGACCCACTGCTCCATTGGGCGATGGTTCCTTGGGCTCTTGGGGTCACAGACCCTCTGGCCCCTGAGAGCCATGAACCCAGAAAACTCACACCCTCACTGAGCCCTCAGGCTACCCCCAGACCCCCTCCGTGGTGCTCCCCACCTGTGCACCCAACAAAGGAGCCAGGAGGACCCTGCTCATCCTTGCCCGCCAATGAAAGCCTTGCCCCTCTCAGCTTCCTTGGTGTGTTCTGATTTGTTTCTGCTGCAGCCCTGAGGATCTTGCTCCTGTTGGGCCTTTGATGGAGATGCTAACAATGGCCTCTCTCATCAGACTGGTGGGAATTAGTGAGGGTCCAGGTTTGGCCCGAGGGGAGGTGGATCAGAGGGGAAGGCTCAGAGGAGCAAGGTACTGAAGTGGTGTTAAACTCTGCAGTTTTAAAGAAGAGTCCTTGCCCCTTTCTACATGTCCTTGCTTTCAACCGTTAAGCTCTTTCTTCCCAGCTGCCAGACATGGGGACTCCAAGCAATCAGGACACACAGCCCCTGCACACAGCCCCTGCACACAGCATGAGCCAGCCAGCAGTTGTAGTTCCCTGCTGAGCTGCTGGAGGAGAATGGGATGAAGGCACGCACACACACGCATGCACACGCACACAGAACAGGGCCCTGGCTCCCTCTTCCGGCTCTGTTACCTGGCTTTCCTGGGTCTCCAGAAGGTCCTGGGGGGCCTCGGGTTCCAGGCATTCCTGTGAGACCTTGTTCACCTGGAGAGAGTACGACCAATGTGCAAATGTCTTCCTTCTGGGAAAGCTGAACCAGCCTTCTGCTGAGGCTTTCTTGGGATTTGACCGAGTAGCTCTCAGGCAGGTGGGGAGGAGAAGGCTAATAAGACCCAGCTTCCCAGCTTTGCGTGTTTCTACATGACACATGCCCCCTTGGTGCTGTGACTCGGGGATGCGGGTGGGTCAGTGCATAGCAGGCAGAGGAGGCAGCGAGGGTGAGGAGAGCAGATCAGTGACCAACCTCTTGGGCCTTGGTGTCCATCAGGGCCTGCAGGTCCTAGGAAAACAGAACCACAGCTCATCAGCGACTCCCAGAGCTGTTCTTGGATGCCACCCCCTCCGCTGCGCATCAGGTTCACACCACGTTGTCTCCCAGGGGAGCCCATGGGTCCCGCCCATGGCCGGTGAAAGCAGAAAAAGCCCAGTCTCTGTCACAGCCCCTGGGTGCAGCTTTCTCCCTGCCCTCTCCTCCGGAACCAGGTGCCACCTACTCTCCTGTTAAGAACCACTCCCTGACTCCCTGTTGACCTCCAATGCCGTTGGCAGGACTCCGCACACACCAGATGCCCAACAAACGCTGGCCTCCTATACTCAAGGCCCAGGAAGTCAGGGTCTTCCAAGTTCTTGTTTCCTCTGCTCCAATTATCCGACCTTCTCAGAGGCCCTTCTGGGACTATGTCTTGCTTTTCCCCACCTCTCTGCCTTTCCTTTCTTATGTTGTTGTTTCTCATGGAATTTTCCAAATCGATCACGATCAACATCTTCCCTACTTTTTAGGACAATCTGAAATGCCACCTCATTCACCTTCCTGGCTGGAAGAAAGCTCTCTCTCCACTCTACCCCCCTTGCACTCTGTACCCTTTCATGGCACTTGTCACTTCATATGGGCTTTATCTCCCCTTGAGGGAGGTGAAGCATCTTACTTGCCCAGCACTTACTTCCCAACAATTTGTTACATGAATGAGAAAGTGAGTAAGTCACATCCCTCATTGGAAGGGCTTAAGTGCTTCTGGGACTTGGTGCTAAATGCCTGGCCCTCTGAGGTTCCTTGGCCAGCTCCATGTCCTGGCTGACAGGCCCCTTGGTGAGGGTCAGCACTAGGATGAACCCTGGATCCGGCTGTGAGACCGGCCCTGGGATGTAAGGGCTCTGTTTGGAATACTTCGGATCTCAAAGGACTCTCACACTGCCTGCCCACCCCAGGGGCCCAAGTGGCGTGGGGGCAGGCACCAGGGTGGAGGCCAAGGCTTGCCAAGTCTCCCCCAGAGCAGTGAGAAACTCAGATAGGTGACTGCTGCTCTCTGAAGCCCAGGAGGGATGTGCAGGCCCCAGATGGCCTGTGAATAGAGCCTTACAAGGGGTGGACAGGTCAGAGACCAGGAGAGGTAGCTCTAGAAGGATCTCAGCCCTACAACCATGATGACACCAGAGTGGGCAGACCTGCTGCATTTGCTCCCCTGGGACACTCACCCATTGCTCCTTTAGCTCCAGGCTCGCCCATAGCACCAGGTAGACCTTTCAAGCCTGGTTCACCTGCAAAGGAAGTGGATTAGCTGGCTGGAAGCTTTCAAGCTTTGCATCCTTGACAGTGGTAGACAGTTGCACCCTCCCTGTCCATCCCCAAGCCTGCCACTTCCCAACCAGATGAGCTTGGGGTGCCAAACAGAGATTGGGGACACAGTGTCCGCTTAGGTTCTGTGGTCAGGGCCACCTGCGCAGCAGGCATAGGCTGCCCAGAGCCGCACCTGGGCTGAAGTTGCACCTGTATGAGTCTTACTTCCTTGGCAACAGAGAGTTACCTTTTGTAGCCCAAGTACCATTACTACAAATTTCCTTTTAAATCACGCAAGTTGGCAGGAGGTGAGTGGATGAAGGGGGCCAACTTTCTGCTACACCAGAAAGAGCTTAGTTTTCTCAACTGATTCCCCAAAAGAATCAGTGACAATTACAACTCCCTCCTCTGCCCCCAACACACACTATCTGGACTCTAAGCCTTAGTGCTGGCTTGCACTGCAGTTTGGGCTTTAGCTCGTCTGTGTTTTGCTAGACTGCAAGTTTTCTGAAGTAGATGGAGATTCTGTCTCATGCTTCTGTGTGTTTCCCCCACCCCAGTGCCTAACAGATTTATAGAAAGTCTTTAACTAATCAACATGGATTCCCATGTAGGACTGACCTGTGAGGCCTCGGGGTCCTTTCTCACCCTGGTCACCTAAAACAAAACATGGGGTGGGTGGGGACAGGAAGCATCAGTAAGTAGCAAGGAAAACATTCCCACCTGGGCAGAGGGAGCCTGGCTGCTGAATGGTTCTCATTGTACCTGGAAGCTACTGTCAGCAGAATCTTTGCAGGGAATGTGTCCTTTGTGAAGCCCAAGGGGCACTTTGATGCCCCCCACAAACAGCCCAGCCTCTGCTATCATACAACAGATGCTGTAGGCACAGGAGGTCCTCGACACTGAGCCCTCACCACCCTGAGGCCCACCTGATCACAGTGCTATGATGGTGGTGCTTTGTGGCCCCCCGTTGTGCCTCAGTTTCCCTGTCTGGCAGGCACATCCCTCCCAGCCCCAGGGTCCAGGAGCCAGAGCCATGTGTGTTCCTGGGTATGGGGCCTGAGTCACATTTGGGCTCTCGGGAGTCAGGAGGGCTCTGGTGATATCTGAGCAGGAGTGGGAGCAACATACCTTTGGGCCCTGGTGGTCCCATAGGTCCTCTGTCACCTGAAAAAGTAATGGACAAGTTGGTATGAAGAGCCTGGGTGAGGAGGACCAAGAAGGGTGGTGTCTGTATGTGAAGACAGACACCCCCACCCCACCACCCTGACCTCCCCTTCTCCTCATGTTTCTGTCAGCCTGCACAGGCTGTTGGCCATGTCCATCTGACTATCTCTGTCCCCCCAAGACCTTCCTCCTGAGTGACCAGCACCTACAGGTGACACCTCTCCCGGCTGCTCTGCACCAGCTTACCTTTTACCCCGGGGCTCCCTGCTTCACCTCGGAGCCCTTGGAGACCTACAGGGCCTGCAGGCAGAGGAGACCATGCAGGCAGGTGAGTGCCATGGCTTTGGAAAGGACGGACACACGCACACAGAGACACACACAGGCACGTACCCAGGTACACACGCATGCATGCACACGCACACACCCAGGAGTAAAAACCAAGGGCAGGTCCTTCGCCCCTGTGATTAGCAGGCCCTGGTCATAAGGACAACGTTGAGACCCTGGCAGGGACCTTGGCCTGCATTACAACATGGGCTGTAGCTGGAGATTCCCAAGACAGCAGGACGAGCCCTGGCCCCAGGAATGAGGCGGAGGCAGGCATTGCTCAAAGGGCGGGATGGAGCAGCCTGCTGCTGGGGTGGCCAAAGGGCCGCAGGCCCCACCCGGGCCGGAGCGGCTCCACAGGGCCCACTGGCACCCAACCTCAGCCGCGCTGTGGATGTGAGGGGGACACAGTGTGGATGTGAGTTTTGTGCCCCCAGGCTCTCTTCATAATTGCTTCTTTTGCTTAAACAGTGTTTGTTTTTCTTTATAGCATCCCTTTCTTTCCCCAGAAATAGTATGTATCAATAGGAGAAGCAGTGCACTGACCTGGTGGGCCCTGTGGGCCAGGAGAACCACTGGCACCTGGGAAGGACGACAAAATGACAATAATCAGAAGGGCTGGGTGCAGGCCAGGGACATCTGACCCCACAAGGTATGCATTCTTGTTGGGACCCCGGAGCCAGTGGGTCCAAGACAACCCAAGTCCAGTGCCAAGTCTTCCTCAGGGAGGAAGCTGAAGCTGAAGGTGGGATCACGAGACCCCTGCTCCTTCCTAGTCAGAGTAAAACATCTGGGCTGGGGCGGGGGAAGGGGGAAAGGCTTCAAACAGAGAAGGCCCATTCTCCTGGGTCATTCAGACAGGTTGCTTTACAATGTGTGCACCTGGGCCCCAGTGTATGCAGGCAGGTGAGGAAATTGTCTGACTTCTGAGTTCCTGATCCATCTATTCATTTAGGGGCCACATAATGGTGCCATTGAAAACAGATGAAAATGCAGCCCCAAATTCGCCCTGCGGCCAAAACTAGCCTCCATCCTGACCCCAGGCACTCTTTTGTGGGGGCCCTCCCAGGGCCCATTGCCCCTGCACAGGTCTGGGATAGGGGGTGGGGGCCACCTGGGATCCCAGCACCCGGACTTCTGTGATCCATTCTGGCCATAGTAAACTTGGGGACCACTCTGGGACCTTGACTTACCTTTGGGACCCACAAAACCTGGGACACCGGGTGGGCCTGGAATACCCGCCTCACCAGCAAGCCCTGGGGAGAAATGAGCACTCTGAGAGAGTCCCCCAGTGTGGTTGCCTGCCGAGGCTGGCAGCGTCAGTTAGGGGATGGCTCCCACCCTGCCAATGACCTCTGATCCACTTGGTGCCTCCCTGAGACCATGAATCAGCAAAACACCTTCAGCTTCTACCCTCGGAGCCTTTACGGTCCATGTCTGGCACCTGAGGTACTTGATAAACACTTGTTGCCTTCTTAACATTTTTAAGAGAAAGGGAAGCTAAAAATAAAGCTTCTTGCTCATAATCTGTTGGCATCAAGAGGACTTCTGGTGTCTGTACTCGTTTTTTTCTTGATAAAAACAGATTCATGTAAAAAAATCTAATTGCAAAATCTCCCCAGACGCCTTCAGGGGCCTGTGTCTGGGGTTTTCCATGCCCCCTTCCCTGACTACTCCCAGCTAAGAGAGGCCGCAGGGCCTGAGCCCCACTCTGCCTTCCATCAGGCCCTGCCACAAACTCTTCATCTCAGCCCTGACTCCTCCCTGCCCCATGTGGGGAGACCCCTTTCTGCCTGTGACCACATTCTCCATGTACTCTGAGTTCTGCAAGGTTCTTAGTCTGAGGCCTGGACCAGCAGCCTGGCTCACACCCCTCTGTCCCCACCAGGCTGGTGCAGACCCTGGCTCAAGGTGCCCAGCAAATGCTAGTGAAGGGAGGAAGGGTGAGGGAGGGAGGTGGAAGAAGGAAGCATGGATGTAGCTGACCCTCCTGGGGAAGGGATCGCCTCTTACCTCTCTCCCCTTTCTCTCCAAACCCAGGCGGCCCTGGTTCACCACGAGGTCCCATGGGGCCTTCACGCCCTCTCTGGCCCACAGGTCCCTCCAAGCCAGGCTCTCCTAAAAACAGAAATGAATATAGACTTGGGACCCCGAGCCACAGCTGCAAGCTCCCCAGGCAGCATCTGGCTGGCAGGACACCTGCCTGGAGTCTCTGTGCTGCACCTCCCCTGGCCTCCTGTAGTCCAGGCTCAACCCAGAAGCCAGAGCACCCCTTTGAAAACGTGAGAGGATCGAGAGGATCATCGTGTCCCACCCCCGTCCCAAACCTGCAAGTGGCTTCTCACCTCACTGGGAGGAAAAGTCTTTACAAAGGCCTCCAGGGCCTGGTCAGCCTCGCACCTTGCCCTCTCTCTGGACCCTCCGCCTCCCTCCTGGGTTCCATCTGAGGCCTCCACCACCTCCTCGTCCTCATTGCTCCTTGACCAGTAGGCACACCCTCGCCCCTGGGCCTGTGGTTACTCCCTCTGCCTGGAAAGTCTTCCCCAAGATCCCCTCAAACCAGGCTCCCTCACCCCCTTCAAGTCTTTGCTCAGACGGCACCTTCTCCACCTTCTTGGTGAGAGGCCTTTCCTGACAGCCCCTCAGGACTCCCAGTGTCCTGCCAGCCTTCTGTCTTTGCTATTTCCAAACCACTTCCTACTCTGCTACTACTGTACTTATTAAATATTCTGTTCTCCCCCACCCAAACATTAGCAGGGGTTTATTTGTTTTGCTTACTGATGTCTCCCCAGCGCTGAAAATGGCCTGGCACCCAGCAGGCACTTGATAAACATTTATGGAAGGAAGGAAGGAAGGAAGGAAGGAAGGAAGAAAAAAAGCAGTTCTTACCCATGCTGCCTTTTTGTCCCTTTGGTCCTTCTGGACCTGGGTTTCCCAAGAGCCCAGGGATACCTGTGGATACATGAAAATCCCTCAGCCCTGTTTTCCTCCCAGAACCTGGGAGCTGGGACTGAGCAGCCCACCATACCAGCCATGCCATCAGAGGTTACATACCTGGGGTCCCAGGGAGCCCTTGATCTCCTGTGGGGACAGAGATGAGAGAGTGAGGTCAGCCACAAGGCCTGGGCCGCTACCTAAAGCAGTCACCAGGTGGGATTCAGGTAGGATTGCCAAATTAGCAAATAAAAACACAGGGTGGTCAGTTAAGTCTGAATTGCAGAAAAACATCGAATACATTTTTAGTATAAGTACATTACATGTAATACTTGGGACACACTTACAGTGAAATATTATATGTAGTTTGCCTGTAATTTGAATTTAACTGGGCGTCCTGCATTTTACCGCACCTGCTGGCTCGGGGTCCCCAGGACCATCAGTCCCATCCCCAGCATGGTAAGGAGGGTGTGGGGTAGGGGAGCTGGGGTGGTGACCCAGGGTGCGTGGATGGGGGCAGGGGATCCTGAAGTGAAGAGGTCCACTAAGTGGAAGAACCCCAGTTCCTGCACAGGGATCTCTAGGGAATGGAGGTGGAGCTTAGAGGTGACCCTGTCACCTTAAAGAGTGATTTTCAGAATAAACTGCACCCCTGGCCTCAGAGCTACCTGGGGTGATCAAGACTGCAGGCTCCTGGCCCCACCCACCTATACCTGCCGAATCAGTGGCTCTGGAAGGGGGGGCTCAGAATCTTCTGTCAATTCTCACACACACTGAAGTTTGTGACGCCCACACAGTTACATCAAAGGTCCCTGAGACCTCTTCCTCCTACACAAGGGCCTGTCCCATTGGTTGTCAAACCACTTTTCTAAAGAAATACATCAATTTCTTACAGCATGTAAGCGTGCACCACACACGTTAACATGAGATTGTCCCCCAGCTGTGGGGCACCTGCTCCTGTGACTATGCCCTGCACACCCCTTCCTGAAGGCAGGTGCTCCTGCTGGGCTCCACCCCGGAGCTCGGTCCCTGACTGCTGGGTCCTATCCCCAGCCTCCCTCTGCTAAGACCCAGGGAGCAGGTGGCTCACTTGGAATCGTGGTCCCTGACCTGACTCATCAGAATTAAAACCTGAGGGGAAGGGGTGAGTTTAGCCCCAGAGCTCTGCCTCAGGAATTTCTGATTCTCGGCAGGGCCCAGGAATTTGGATTTCTAGAAATCTCCCGGGGATCCCCGGGGCACGTGTAGTAGCAGGCCCTCAGACCGCCCTCAGGCCGCCCTGTGGAGCTGGGGGAGAGGCAGGCTCTTGACACAGGCCGCCTGAGGGCCTGTGTTCTGGGAGTCCCTGGAGCCCTGAGCAGGGGTGAAGGACAGTGATGTAGACCCTGCTCTGGCGTGAAGCCCCTGCCCCAGAGAGCACAAGGGTATGCAGGCTGCTCCCCTTGGGGAAGCTCCGCCATCCCCAGTCCTACCACCGTGGGGGCAGGGCAGGGCAGGTGACCAGGAGAGTGAGGGGTGGGCTCTCTGACACTCGCCGATTGCTTCACACCATCAACCTCACTGATGTTCACAGTAAAAGTTACCTTTAGGGCCTTGACTTCCCATGTCACCTAAAATAAGAAAGATGAGAAGACTGTGAGTGCAGCGAGAACTCAAGGGTGGTGTTCAAGACCAGCTGACAGCAGGGGAGCGACACTTCAGGGGGAGCTGATGTGGGGTGTGGGCTCCTTTCAGTCCCCATCTGTGCCACTTGGCACATCACTGGGCCCCTCATAGAGGAGGCCTTCGGTCCCTTCCTGTGCTGAGATAGTCTGACTGTAAAGCCAATTCTCAACCTTCCCAACAGATACTGTAAGATTTTTCTACTGTTCATCCTTCAAAGTTTGGAGAACAAGTTTTCCAATCCACCCAGAAAACACAGATCCAAGTTCAGGAAATGAGAGGGAAAGGGCTCAATTCGCCGCAGTACCTTTAGGGCCAGGGCTTCCTAGGAGGTTGCCTGCGAGAGACAGAAAACACCGAGTTAGCCACAACACATCTGTGCCACACATGCGTGCGCGGATCCCTGGGGTGCAGGGGAAGAAACTGAAGCTAGGACTAGCGATCAGATTCCAAAACGTGCCAGTTGTGTGATGTTGGGCAATTCTCTCCAGGTGTCCGTTTTCCCAGCAGTAAAACAGTTCACGGTACTGGTCCTCCCTCCCTCCCAGGACTGTGGAGAGGATTGAGAGTGGAGGGAGTGTGCCAGCCCCTGAGCTCACCGTTTTCCTGCTCCATCATCAGCTTTTTCCTCATGAAATGCCACAGCTCCTCCTGACCGTAGCCGTTCAGGCCATATGTGCCCACGCGGGGCTCCTCCCCCTGCAGCTGGCCCGTGTTCCCCCTCTCCATCTTCTCATACAGCTGCATTCTGCTCCGCATTCGCTCCAGCTCTTCCACGCGAGCTTTCAGCTTCCTCACCTCCTCCCCTGGACCACATCAGGGAGTGTCAGCCCGGGGACAGGGCCAGCGCCCTCCCAGTGCACACTCGCTCCCCACTGGGAACCTCGGCTGGGTGCTCTGGGGTTTGTGGCAGCGTCTTCATGCTGCTGCCCCCTGGGACATTTTGCTGAAATGCTTACGGCTACCAGCAGGATTAGCCACTCAAAGTTGTTACCGAGCCTTAGAGAAACCCGGCCCAGGGGTCAGTCTTCTCATCTGAGATGGTGAAAGTGCTGGCCCTCACTCTCCCTGGGAGCTGGGGTGAGCCCAGCAGGGCCTGGAGGGCAGGAATGCTAGGAGAAGGCATGGCCTGATGACTCAGGGCAGCCAGAAGCTCAGAGAGGCGCTGCAGGAACAGAGGCCTGGGCCCGGGGCAGGGGTGGGGTGGGGGTGGGGTAGACAGCAACATTAGAATCCCAGCTCTGCCACTAGGTGGCCTTGGGACCTTGACCAGGTGCTTCCTGGAGCCTGAGTGTCTGACAGTATCTGACCCCTTAGCCCCAACCCTTGTCCATTGAATGGCCAGCCGGGCCACGTACCCAGAGCAATGAGGCCGAAGAGCAGTCCCAGGAGCAGCAGCCAGGTGAGCAGCAGGCCCAGCAGCCACTTCCACCAGCTGCAGCAGGAGCCGCAGGGGCACCAGGCTGGTGCTGCCCCCATCGAACCTCCGCCAACACCTCCGCCCACACCTCCTCTGCCGCTGCCACCTTTAGTGCCACTGACACCGTTGTGTCGGTCATAGCCATGGATTTCTGTGGAAGACAGGGGAAAGGGTAGGGTGAGTGCGGGTGGCTCTTGCTCTATTCCCTCTAAATTCTCTGGCTTTTGGTGACTTCCTCTGGGCCCGAGTGAGAGTAAGTGGGTCTCTCGGGTTCCTGTGCAGTTCGGTGAAGGACGAGGCTGGGCCCTGGAACGAACACTGGGCCATGGCTGGTGAAGAGCAGAAGTCTGACAATCCTGGCCTTGAGCTGTGTGACCCTGAACCACTGTTTCCCTTTTTTTTTCTTTTGGATAAAATGAGGTTAAAAGATTACTTACTTCATAGGACAGTTGTGGAATGAAGTGCGAGGCATGGAGGTAATTAGCAGAGGATATAACACAGATAGCCAGATTTAAAAATCTTGATTATGGCCCTGGCTGGGGTAGCTCAGTGGATTGAGCACGGGCCTATGAACCAAAGGGTCACCAGTTTGATTCCCAGTCAGGGCACATATCTGGGTTGTAGGCCAGGTCCCCAGTAGGGGGTGCACAAGAGGCAACCAACACTTGTTTCTCTCTCCTTTTTCCTTCCCTTCCCCTCTCTCTAAAAATAAATAAAATCTTTAAAAAAATCTTGATTATGAACTTTGATCTGCTGCCACCTCCTGCATTTTATTAGGCCCAAATCAGAGGTGTTCCCATCTCCATGTCTCAGTATTCATCACTTTCTTTGTAATTCCCAAGTGCCTAGAATTACACTCAGCACTTATGGGTGTACATTTTTGTTTTTGGTCTTTTTATAAAACTGTTTTGGTTTTTAGTATCTAAAATGGGGTGCTAAGCCTTGCTCTGCCTCTCTTACGAGGCTACAGGAGGAAGAGAGTGCAAAAGTTGGAGATGTATGTGAATTAGTGTTGCTTTGAAGCCTGTGTGTGTTGGGGGGTTGGGAGGGTAAGACAACAGCGGCCCTGCTGTGTTGCTTCTGTCCTGCGGGGAGACCCTGGACCAGAGGGCAGATAGCTGGTGCCTGGAGGTGAGGGTGGGCATGCTGTGAGCAACAGCCCCTGAACTAAGCTTCTGCAGCCAGCTCTAACCGGCCTGCTCCTCCACCACCCTCCACTTTGCTCCCCTGCAGCCTTCAGGGACACTCTTCAGAGTTGGGTGGCTCAGGTGTGCACTGGCTCCAGGCTAGGAGGCCTTATCTGTTGCATTCACCATAACTGGCCTCATGGCCTTCCATCACTGAAGGGCCCTCCGGTATCACCTACCTGCAGAGGCCATCTTGCCCTTGGTGGACACTGTCTTCAAGTCTCCTGAAAGACAAACACCAAGAACAGAGTTTTTGACCTGAGTGTTTAAATGTGAGCAGCCCACAGGACAGCCTATGTGTAAAGTTTGGGCAGGGCTTTAGATAGATATGCCCCCGTCTCCACCCCCAGGCACCTTGAGTAAATTACAGTAATTACACTGATGCAGAGGCAGCTTGGCAAACCATCAATGGTGCGAAAAAGCAGCGTCATAACCCTTTTGTGACCTGAAACCTTTAAAGCCCAAGACATTTTCAGAGGATCATGTTAGGTGACCTTGCTTTCAAACAATAAATGTGCTTGTGAGAAATGACTCTTAATTTTTTTTGGTTAAAGGACTTTGAATGCAAATTCTTAACCTGCGGTGGAGAGAACCCAACAGAAAGAATGGGCTTGGAGGAGGGCTGTTTGTGAGTTCCTGATGTTATTTGACCATAGAGTGTTGTGGGCATGTGTAGGATTTTCTGGGAAAATTGTGTATAGCTTTCATCAGAGTCTAAAAGGGTCTTTTGGCTCCACTGCCCCATTTCCACCCCTAAAATGTAAGGAACTGCTAACTTAGAAGACGTAGAGTTAGGCATTGACAGGACGGTAGCTGATTTCATTTGCATTTATCTAAAAATGTTCTATGGGCCCTGAGTGGTGTTGCTCAGTGGATTGAGTGCTGGCCTGTGACCAAAGGGTCACTGGTTCAATTCCCAGTCAGGGTACATGCCTGATTATGCAGGCCAGGTCCCCAGTGGGGGGTGCTCAAGAAGCAACCACACATTGATGTTCCTCTCCCTATCTTTCTCCCATGTCCCCCTCTATCTAAAAACAAATAAATAAAATCTTTAAAAAATGTTTTATGGCATACTTTTCCTTCCTTTACTGACCCCTCTGAAATCAGGGATTTGGAGAGATTGTTCAGGACACAGAGCAGTGAAGCAATGTGTTTAACTAGGAGAGGAGCCAGATATTTGGGAAGAAAAAAATAAAGCTAGCAAGTGCTTTGCAAAGCATTTTTCTATTAGTCCTGAAAATTAGGGGAGGATGAGTATGCTGAGAAAAAAATACCACTGTAGACCTTACTTGTATCATGGGAAAGCTTTTGATTCAATATCGTGCATGCATGAATTGACTGGAAGCTTGTTAAAATGCAGCCTCCGACTCAGCAGGCCTGGGCTAAGACCTAGGAGTCTGCATCTCTAAAATGCTCCCAGGTGTTGCCATGGCTGCTGGTCCAGAAATCACATTCTGAGGAGGTCTCAGGAGACAGATAAATAAATGAAATGTGGATTGGCTGAAGGCAAGGTGGACAGCGATCAGATTTGATCTTACCATTAGTTTCTGAGATCAGGTTGGTGTCAACGGTGTAGGCAGCTTGCTTTTCCTTTTTCAGGGTGTCCTCTGAAAAAGAAGCTGTGCACACAACCCATGACAATTTGGGATATTCTCTCCCAACTCTCCAGCCACACTCCACATCCAGTCCCCTTTGGGGAGGTAGCAGTTAGCCTGGTAGGAAGAGGATCCAGCTTTTCTGGGGTTAATTTCCCCTTCTGTGTTTGGGAGTGGGAGTCTTGTTGTCATTGCCCAAAGACCCCTCTGGGAGCTTTTTTTCCAGAACTTTCCTGGCCTGTCTGCATTCAAGGCAGACCCTGGGAACACCCTATTAAAACAGACTTATTATTATTATTTTTTAATTTGAATGGATGACTGTACTTTCACTATCAAAACATCTCAAACCGCCTTGCTTGGACATTTGGTCTCCTGCACTGCCTGCCATTCTTCTGAAACCCCAGTCACTTGGGTTCCCACATACTTGCAGCGATGCTGGCAGGGGAGGCAGTAAAGACCTTCCCGCTGTCCTTGTTCATGATCAGCAGCTCCACCTCCTTCTTGGCAGGCACGTTTTCTTTCTCGAGGATCAGGAATTTACAGTCCTTGTGCAAGAGGTCATCATTCTGGACACTTGTAGTGCAGGCTAGAGAGGGAAGGAGTGGGTGAGGAGGAAGGAAAAGGTGCCAGAAGAAGGCAGAGGGAAGAAATGACCAGAAGAGGAAGGAGCAGGAAGAGAAAAGGGAGGAGGAAAAGAGAGATTAGGGGTGTGTGTCCAAGGGTCTTGGTCTTCCTGACAGTGGCTGCTAAGAAGCATTTTGGGGACCAAAGACAACCTCCCCTGCTTGGCTGGGCCTGGTGATGAGGAGGTTGGGCTCATGTGAGAAGTACTGGCTTATGGCTTCCTCCCACCTGGATGTTACAGGATCTTTAGCGAATGGACAAAAGTCCCTTTCTCAGACAGTCCCTTCTTAAACTTGGTGGGTTTATGTCTATCCTTCAGGTCTCATGTTAGCATCCTGGTTTTTTTTTTTTTTTCTTGGCTACCTCATCTAATATACACACATCACCTTTTCTACCACCTCACCTATTTCTTTCCTTCAAATTGCTTTTGTGTCCTTTGTGTACTTGTTTATCTGCCTCCATGGCAACTATCAGCCTGGGGAGGGCAGGAACCTGGCCTGCTCTGCTCATGCCTGTGGTCCATGCACTTAGAACAGTGTTTGGAGGGAAACACACTGGGGTCAGCGGAGCAGTGGAGGAAATAGCTGACCCTGTGCTATGAGCCCAAGTTGCTAAAGATTCCACAGAAAGTAGGAAGGGTATGGCAGCTTTGACCGGTTCCCTGCTCCTTGCAGAAGGTGACATGTAACAGGAGCAGGACAGGGGCTTCCAGACGAAGGTGGGAGCTGGGGTGTAAATGTCTGACTCTAGGCAGGTGTGTGGAGCTTCTTGCCCCCCTTGGACAGAAAGGTCAAGGTAAAGTTAGGGAGATGCTCATCTCTGCTCACTTCTGGAAAAAACAGAGAGGCCCATTTGTGGGCCTTAGAATACCAATGGGTTTTATCCCCTCCACCTGCATGCCTTGTCACCACACAGCAATTCTCCCTGGCAGCTGGGGACAGCACTCACCGGCAGAGGTGGACACACCAGTGCTCACAGTGGCAGGGCCCTGCGGTATGTTCTTCTTCATACCATACGCTGCAAGAGAGGAACCACTGAGTAAGTGGGACCAGGGTGGGAAGGCAGCTCCATACAACTTAGAAGCAGCCTGACTGGTCCTGGCAGACAGACAGCCTCCCGACGTGAGAGGAAGACAATAATAATGAATGAATAATGAAATGAAGAACAATGAATAATGAAATCAACTTTCTTGAGTTATGGGGGCAGCAATGGAACTTTCTTTGGTATAATTCTCATCCTTCTAGGGCAGGTCTCAAGGTCACCTCCTCCATGAACTCTTCCTAGACCCTCCCACATCGCCTTCCCTTCTGACCCCTACAACCCTCACATCTGCTCTGCACAATGTCATTCATGTTGTCTTATGAAATCACACAACCATTTCACATTTATTATACTTTCTACTCCAACTAAATGGTAAGGAAGTTGAGGGCCAGGGCTAACACCCTCTCCCAGGTATGCATAGGAAGTGAACCATGAAGTCAGCCAGATGGTTGATTTGCAACGACAGCGGCTGTCAGAGATAGCAGTGAGTCATGGGCATACACGGGCGACACACACAGCAATGCTCCCCTGTGGTTTCACATGCCTGAGCCAGCAAATGATCGAGGTTAGCATCTCTAGGGTGGGGGTGGGGGCTGTTTCTTTGGTAGGAAAGGTCTATTGATTTTCAGGGACATCTTTGTCCCTTGGATTCAGTTTGTTGAAAAGGAACATTGTGAATTACAGCTGCACGGAAGTGTTACTTCCCAGCCCTAAGCTCCAAACCTCAACTACTGACCTGTGGAGGTGGTGGCCGTGCCATGGGACAGGGTGGCGGAGCTGGGGGCCAGATTGTTCTGCATGCCAAACACTGTGAGAGGAATTGAAGACAGCTGAGCGCAGGTGCAGAGAGGAGGGTCCTTAGCTTAAGAAACCCCCTGCCCCCAACATTCCCCAACATCACTTTCATGATACATGCCTTTACATATGACAGGTTCCCAAACTTTCTCAGTTCTCATGTTCTAGGTGACATGGCAATTTTTTTTTTATTCCCAACCTCCCCTCCCAGGCCAAAAGTTATGAACAGTTCCATTTTTTGAATAGTTATCTTCACACAACTTGTAGTGGTAGTTTGCATAGGGTCTGACAGATTTCACTGTATTTAAAAATACCCTTGAAATTTTAAAATAGCAGAGTTCCCTGTTTTCAATGGCACCCTAGGGTGCCTTGGTGTGCAGTGTGGGAACTGTGGGCATAGGATACAGACACAAATGGGCCAAGAGGCATAGACTTGGCAGAGCCCTTGTTTTCCCTCGAACTCTTCCTTCCGACTCAAACACATCAAGAGCTCCTCAGCCCCATTCTGATTCCAAAGGCTGGATGTTTTTAACAACGTGCAGAAGCTCACTCCTCCCTGGTTAGTGGCTTCTCTTATTCCATCCCATCTAGTGTTTAGGGTACAAGATCATGATCCAATCTCCTTGGTCAGGACTTCGCAAAGCAGAATAGCAAAGGCAGAAGAAATGAAGATGAACTAGGTGTCTTCTGGGTTTGGTGGGACGCTGGTCAATTAGAGGTGCTGAAAATCAGAACGCTTAATTTGCACTTGGAAATATGCCAGCCAAGTAAATAAGGAGGCTCACATCATTATATTTATTAGTCATGATATTGCAGGGAGAAGGCACATTCCTTAAAAAAGAAAAAAGAAGAAGATGCGGCTGGTAACTTACATCCAGGCGGTTGCAATGTATGTGGAAATAGAGTGAATACATTTGAGCTTTCAGTGAACTATTATATTTGTAAAAAGATCTGAAGTAAGAACCTTCTAACGTAACAATGCTCTTTACCTGGCATGTCCTAAGCCAAGCTTCACGGAGAAAACATGTAAGTGAGATCTCTGGCCCCTCCGCCCTTAGGCCTCTCGCTTGGGGACTGAGCTGTGTCTCTGATAGAGGGGTCAGGCTCTGTGCCTTCTACCGCAGCCCCTGGGCCACCGCCTGGCGTACAACACATGCAGGAATGTCCTCATGCTCCGGGCAGAAAGGACGTCTTCTCCAGAAACCATTACATTTTCCTCACCAGGAAGGAACACCCCTATTTTGGTATTTTTAAAGGCAAAGCACTGAGAAAAGGTGGCTGAAGCGGCCGAGCACTGACCTGAGGAGCCAGTGCTGATTCCAGGGTGCAGCGTGGGGGAGCAGGACGCCATGTTGTTGGGGACTCCAAAGACTGCAGGGGAAGAGGAAGGCTGGTGAGGGGGTGTCCAGTCCGGAACCAGGGGTGCCACAGAAGCTCCGGAAGGAACGCCAGGGTTGCATTTTTATATTTTGTTAAATTTGTTGTTTGGAAAATCTTAGGTTCTCTCTGTGGCGCCTTCGATTGTAGCCAAGGGATGGTCATAGGTTGGTCAGGTCTCACGTGGACACTGGCTCTGGCCAAAACCTTACTTGTTAGTGACCATTTTACAGAAAAGAAATTTGAAACCCAGAGAAGTTAAATAACTGGCTCAAGATCACAGCTAATCCACATGAAGTGAAAGCAGGTTCCTTGCATCTACTTTCATATTCTTTCCCGTTCTTTCTTTTCTGATGCACTTTTAAGGGGACCCACCAAAAGAAACACCTTCACGATTGAGCTGAACTGAAGTTCCAGTGGAAACACCTTTGGATGTTTGGCCACAGAAAGCCTCCCTAGGAAGCCGTGGGGACGGTGCGTGCCAGCAGGGTCACTCAGCTCGGGTGAGAGTGCGGTGGGCTCAGAGGTGGGAGGGGGTGTGCACTGCGTGTCACATACCCGATCCTGTGGAATAGGCGTTGGTGTTGAGGAGGGACGAGCTGTGGGCTGTCATATTGTTGTGATAGGTCCCCATGGAGGACCCCGCCGGTAAGGTGGAGGACCACATGTGGGAGGGAAGGTTGGCATCCAGGATGGTTGTGTCGTAGGTGCCAGACACTGGAAACAGACAGACACACACCCGCAGTGAGAGACAAAGCCGCACTGTGTGCTAGGGCGACCCAGTTAGCCAGCTTTGCTGGGACTTTCCTGGTTTAGCCTGGAAGGTCCCACATCTAAGCAACGTCCGGGGCAAACCAGGGCCCTGAGTCACCCCACTTCTGTCTGGAGCCTCAGAGCTGGTTCAGACTTGATCTCTTGGTTTAGAAATTCTTGTTGGCTCTCGATGAAATCTAAAGTAGGTACTTTTGCTGCGGGGTTGCCCATTTCTCCTTCTAAGTCCCCCTCCCCACCTCCTGGCGTGCTGTCCCCACCAGTGCTCTCACTCTCTATTTGTTCCTGTCTCCACCTTCAAAGATACCGGGGAGCAGCGAATGAGACCCCACAGCCAATGAGGCCCCACAGCGAATGCCAACAGTAGAATTCCAGGCACATAGCCAGCACCAGTAGGGAGACATCACTTCTGGGGCCACACCACACGGATGGCAGCCTTCTCTGGTTCGACTCTCCCTGGCAATGAGACCTAAGGGGCACTCTGCCCCCAAGAGAGGGTTTTGGTGCTTCTTCAAACCTGAGGCCAGTTCTGCCTATTCCTTACATGAGATGGAGCTAGCCACACAGGTCAAAACGTGCTCTGAGGTTATGGTTTTGTATTCAGAAACAAAAGGGAGATCATAATCTCAGGGTCTGTTTTTTTCCAGTAGCAAATGACATGAACGCTTCTTTCCTCCCCTCCCCTCAAGAATCTTCTTATTCCTCTTTGTGCCTCCCACAGAGCCTACCTTATACCTGTAGGCACGTGATAGATGAGTGTTGAACAACCCTCATCTGACCTCACTGTGATCTCTTGGTTGTCTGACTTCCTCCAGAGGCCCTCGCCTCCATGAGGGCAACGGCTGTGTCTACGTTGTTCATTGCCTTTCCTCAGTGCCTGGTGCTTAGCGTGGAGGAGGCCCATAACAAACATTCACTGAATGAATGCGTGAAAACACAACTTTTCCCAGCAGTCTTCTCTTGGGGAACCTGGCCAGCACATTCCCAGGAGATGTCAAGAATCTGTGGGAGAGACTCTCTAGGGTGTAGAGACCGACTCTAGCCTGCACATGGGATGGCTGACCAGATGGGCGTAAGAAGGGCATAGCCCACATTTTCATGCTGCATAAAGGTGTTTTGCCACAGCCTGAAAGGCCTGCCAGGGTACATTTGAGTTCCTGGGCCAGGACAGATACGACCTCTTGCTCCCTTCCCTCCATGGCAGCCCTGGGCTGCAGGGCTTACCTGAATGGGAGCTCGCTGTCACGGTTTTGGTCTCCACGGTGCCTTTCTTAGGGATGGGGAGTGTACTGGAGGCATTCCGGGTGGGGCTCACGCTTGCCGATCGGCTCCCCTTGAGCAAACGTTTAACTTCATCCAGTTCTGTCCCTGTAAAAGAATCCTCACATTTTTCATTGGGCCCAGGATGTTTTCCAGAGTCCGAGTGCAGTGGGAGTTACATTTATGGCATTCTGAATATGAGGGAGGGTGGCATCTGTTTCGCATGCTGGGACATTTTTGGTTAGCCTTATAACTTTTACGTTTTGTCAATTTATAGCACTTATTAACCTGGCACTTTGTAACATTAATGGCCTCATAAATCTAGGGCCTCTACAAGGAGGTCAAAGTCGTTGGTAGACATTTTATAATTACACCTCATCAGACACCACAGGGATGACTCTGTGTCTGGAAGACATTGTCATCCTGGATTAAGGGAAACTTACACCCAGGGCAGTGAGAGCACCAGGACCCTTGAAAACAAATGGTTCAATCGTGATTTCAGCCCCTGCACAGGACACCTCAAGGTGTCGGGTCACTGGCTTTGTACACTCTGCAGTGTCAAGGGAATTTGTGGCCCACTCCTAAACATTATGCTGCTTTGTGTGAGTTAATTTCAAGTCTGTCTGGCTGATATTATTTGCAGTGAGGTGATACAGTGGAGCAGACTCCCTGTGCCTCCTACCTGGCAAACAGGACAGGAGGGAGGTGGGGAGGGAAGCGTGGTGCAAGGGCAGTGCATAAGAGGAGACCAAGAGATTCACAGACAGCTAGTGCCAGAGGACTGCCCAGGACCCCTTCCCCTGAGATTCCTATCCTTTGGACTGAGCAACCTTAAGCCTGGAAGGGCTCAGGGGGATAGCCTCCTCGGGCCTAGGGTGAGACCCCACAACCCCAGGCACTGAATGAGCTCTCTGGGCAAGTGCCCATCTCTGATTCCTGAGCCACCCACCCAGCTCTTTCTCCTCCTACTCTTTGTTCTTGGCTCCCTTTCTAACAACTGGGCTCATTTCAAAATGTCATGTAACCTTCAACAAGAACAACAGAAATCTAACACAGTCAGCAGACCGAGACTGGGGAATCCCTGACATTTGAGGTCACGTTAAAACTCTCTCACTCTACTTCTGACCTTCCCTAATCTTAACTATCCCATTAGGTCTCCTCCTGCTGCTTTTCCTTTAGCCACACATAGCATTTCTCCAGGGTCTCATCATGGGTTCCTCATATGTCTCTGCTGGCTCATCCTGTGGAGCCTGACTGATCCACCCTTCAGACACCAACCCAAGAAGGCTTCCCAGGACCCAGGCTCCCTCCGCTCCCTGAGCTGTCATGGTTGGTTGTTGACTTTGTCCCCATTAGTCTGTGAACGACGAAATAGAAGGGATGCTGACTTACTCAGCTCCTTACCCCCTGCACCCAGCCCAGGGTGCCTCTCTCCAAAGGCCCTTAGAGACATTTACTGATTGAGTGACTGCACGCACATACACAGAGCCCTGGGTTCCCAGATCCTTTCTTTTCAGCAAGACAGTGACCACTTACATCGGGTCGATGGGGACGCACTCTGCAGTCGCACTCGGATTTCACTCTCTGTACAAGGGGAGACACGGAGAAGGCTGTGAGTGAAGGAACTCAGGTCACAGTGCCTGACACTGAGCTCTGAGACCTCTGTTTCCCGGGAGCAGGAAACCTAGGTATACTCAGGATGAGTACTGCTCAAAAGGAGATGTCTTCTCCCTACACCCTAACCTGCCCACTGCACACCTCCGGTCACCTGGAGATGTCCTGATGAAACACCCCAGGCCGAACAGGGTGGCTCCATCATAATCATCAATGGCAAGCTCCTTTCCAATCACTCATTTCCCAATCGCCAGAACCAAGCTGCTTCCTGCCTCCAGGGTCTCTTAGGTAGTAGTGAGAGAATTCTAAAACCTATAGTGTTTACTTAGCCATTTTGGCCTCTTCAGAAATGAAAAGGGCAGCGTGTAGGTAGTTTAATGTTATTAGTTTCAGATGGGAGACTGTCATCTTTCAACTATCAGCTTAAAGTTGTGGGTGGTTTATATGTTCCCAACTTTCAAGTTACTGGTGCAATAGGGCCTGTAGGAAGTCTAGGCTGGTCATTAAGAACTCCCAAAGCCTGAGAAAGATTTTGCCTCTCACACGGGCCTGACACCTGCTCCTCATCAGATCCATCAAGGGCAGCTTTCCCTGGGACCACGTTTGTCTCCTACAGCCTTACCCAACGGCAGGACATGGAGAGTGCAAAACTGTCACAGAGCCCTTTGTCCCCCGGAATAATTGGAAAGAGGCACTTTCTCTCAGTTTGGATGCATAAAGGCAACCATAGCACATCTTGTTAGAGTCAACCAGGAGATTAGAAGTGAAACAAGATGGAGCGTCAGCATCTTCAGACAATCCACAGCAGAACCAACTGTTCTGCCTGGTTACCACGCATCTTCATTCCTGCCTCATGTGCTTGTTAGGCTGCCCTCAAATCTACCTGTCCCATCCTGGTGGAGCCAGCAGAACATTCCCAGGATGCTATGGGCTCCCCGAGGGCAGAACTGTGCCTTATTTATTTGTCTGCACTTATTCTCATTTCCTGGCTCAAGGCTGGACACACATTAGATGCTCAGAAAATATTTGTTGAAGGAAATGAATGGAACCCAGAGATAGAGCTCACCTCGTGTTTGACTTCGTCCTCTGGTTGAAGAGGATGCTGAGAAACAAAGAAAAGTTATTTTGAGCACATATAAGAGGTGGCTTGCTAAATATTTTTGACATGGGGGTAGATCTATTTGGGTGGGGGGAAGAGTTTGTTTTCACAGTATGTTTTTTCCAGGTAGGAGTCCTTATGGCTATTGGTACTTCATAAATGATGACCACGTAGCCAAAGGGCAGAAAGAGCTTTGCAAGGCCCCAGTGCATTTAGGGTGTTATGGTAGATAAATGAGTGTTAAGTTAGCTCATGCTTAGAGTGTTAAGTTAGTTGAGGCAATCCATTTGGGAGCATGATCCATTTGGACTGGCTGACTATACACTCATCAAATGTATCGAAAGACAGCCAGATCTTTCCTGTAGCTTTTTTTGTTGTTGTTATTGTTAGAGATTGCTGTGGTTTTCCCACTGAAAGTAAATAAATAAAACTATAACCACTGTACAAGCAATGATCATGTCATCAATTTCCATGCACAGTGAGAATCTAAGAACATGGATGGAAGACTTAAAGCCAAGGGAAGATACTTGGGTTTCACTCAGCATAACACGTGCCCCTTTGTAGTCACTATGGTGAAAGTTGCTTGGCCTTAGGGCTTATCTGTCCATGCCTGAGCCTTGTATGAATAGCTTGCTGTTTCAGACGCCTCATGAGCAAAGGCTATGATGGCAAGTTAATGTGGTTGACAGTCCCCTTAAATGTTTCAGGATGAAAAGCAAAAGAAAAACAGGTCAGCAGAGGTTAAACTCTTTTAGAAGAATCCATTTAACTCACGATGCTCCCTCCTCCCGCACCCCAGGCACTTTCCCAGGGCCTCCTTTGACTGCCTCTTCAGAAAATAAGGAAAGCACATACCTAGTTCCTTCCGAGGGTACTCCGGAGAAGAGTTGCCACTGGAGCTCCCTGGAAAGAGGATAAAACACTCAGTGTCAGCACACCTCGCCTTACTGTGCTCCACAGGTGTTGCGTTTTCTACAAACTGAAGGCAAGACGCTCCACCAGTGAAAAGACTACGACTCACTTTATTGCAATTCTGGCTTTACTGTGGTGGCCTGGAACTGAACCTGCAACATCTCTGAGGTCTGCCTGTATCAATGATCACTTGAACCCTAACAGCTTCCGAGAGGGTGGTGCTGGGTCCTTCCTTTCGGAGGATGACAGGTGCTCTTCAGCAGGCTCCCGATTTAAACCTGCTTTGCCTATTGGATGTGGCTGTGGTACTTCAGTCTGGTCCCTGATCTACTTCAGTGGGGCAAGGTTTGCACAAAGGAAGGCAGGGGGTGGGGTTTATTTCTTTTTTGTTTTTACTTCCTCAACTGTTTGCCCTATGTAAGTGCTGGTGCAGGTGGACTGGCCCTGGTTGAGTGAATGTGCTGTTTGCACCACGGTTCTCTGACTTTGAGAAGGACATCCTGAGTGTGACCCTGTTAAAATGGAGGTACCAGTCCCCATGCAGACCTAACATCAGACAGTGTTGTGGTGATACCACCCTTCTCGCTTGGATTTGGGACTCCCCAAAGCCGCCTGGCCATTCTGGGTCTTAAATCACTTACTGGGGGTACTCATCCCTAATCCTACTTCTCCAGTCACTATTGGACCCACTTGCTGCCTGGCTAGTCTCTTTACACTAAAACTGCCTCCTCTTCAGATCACCAGCAGCTCCTGTAACCTGCCTCCTGCCTTCTCCTTGTGACCCTGAGCCCGTTCTTGCACTGACTTCAATGATAGCCTGTTCCTGGGCTCCTGCTCCCCTCAAAGACTCTTTTTCCTCCGTGTCCTCTGGCTCTTTTTCTCCTTCTTCCCCTAATTTATCTTGCTTTGCTCTCTTCTGCTTTTTATACTCTCTTCCTCAGCCAGCTCCTTCAGTTTTCCACCTCCTACTAAGACTCCAGATGGAGTATCTGGCCTCAGCTTCTTCCCTGAGCTCGGGTCCTACGAGTCCCACTACCTGCTTGGTTCTCCCACCCAAAAACCACACCAGCAGCTGTATTTAAGGACCAAATAACTGAGCTCATCCCACGGACTCCCTGCTGCGATGGTTGGCACCAACACGAACCCAATCACCTGTATTTCAAATCTAAGCAGAATCACTAACTCCTTTTTCTCCTGTAAAAATCAAAAGCAAATGGAGACCAGCCTTAAAAATTCCCTGAGCAGACAAAACTGGTTGAATCACTCAAGCAAAGCTTACTTTAGCTGATTTTGTAAGATAACTAAACTTAAGTTGCTTCTGGCTTATGCCTCTGAAAATCATAAGCAAAACTTAAACTGTTGCCCTAGGTTAATATCAGGTAACCACTGACCAGTTCCCTATCACTGAAGAAAGTTCTAATAATATAACCGGTCACTATGAAGAATACATGAGCTGCTATGTAACAATATACCCTGGAATCTCATTCTGTGTTTTTTTTTTTTTTTTGAGTTCTCCCAGTCTGCAAAATGTCTTTGTGGTACGCACACAATAAACTTGGACTAATTACTGTTTTAGTGACTCACTGGTTTTAGTTCTGTTATTTCTGAACTTTTAACAACCCTTTTTCTCAACATTTAATCAATTGTCAAACCTGTCAATTCCCCCTCTGCAATCCGAGTCCCCTCCAGCTCCCCCAACCCTCTCCCACTGCCACCACCTTCGTCCCAGCCAAGTTTTCCCTTCCTGGACAATGGAGCACAATCTAACTCTGTCATCATGTTCAACCCCTGCACATGGCTGTCCAGAGTGCTAGTCCTGGACCTCAAATATGATCGACTCTTTTGCTCAAAAATCGCTGCAGCTTCTCACTAATGCAGAGTTAAGTCCAAACATCCTAGCCTAGCACTGGTGTTGAGTCCCTCAAACCCTTTTACCTAAGCACCACTGCTGCTTGCTACTTAGGCCTCGCCTCCCCTGCCTCTCTTTGCTGTGCTGCTGCCCCCACATCCTAGAGCGCCCCATCTCTCCACCTGTGGGTATCAAAATCTTACACATTGCGAAGGCCCAGCTCAGATGCTACCTCCCCCCTAGACTCTTCCCTGGAGACTCAGTCAGAGATGATAACCCCCTTACACTTTGCATTATAATTTTTATCTGTTGTTTTGTCTACTTAGACTATAGGCTCCCTGAAGACAAGCTCCATGTCTGATTCATTTAAGCGTCCATCAAGGCATTCTGTGTGGTGTCAAACACACAAAATAACCACAGGAAAAAGTAGCTAAATGAATGAATGAATGAAGGAGTGGGTAGATCATCTAAATCTCCAAGTAGTACGAGTCTTAAAAGAAACAAAGGAAGAGTGGAGAGAAATGTGAGGGGGCAAAGTCTGTGGGACCGATACCTTCATATGTTCCATGACGGGTGATGTGAGTTTTCCTTTCGAAGGTTGAGCCTGGTGAGTTGGGCAGAGTGGAGGCAGGGGAATGAGCCCTCCTGTAACTGGAGGTGGTGGCATTGCCCCGGGTGCTTCCAGCTGCAAGTGGAGAGAAGCGTCAGTCCTCGCAGCACTTGAGCAGATCGCTATCTCTTATATTAACTGAGTGCACCAGGCTGCTCATAATGTAAGGGGGCCTATGGAGGGTCCAGAGAGTGTCAGCACTGAAAGGGTTCCCCTTAGCATTTCCTTGGCTGTTCAGGAATGGCGGTGGCATTACTATTCCTGCCCTTCCTCCCCAAGCTGACCACTGGAAGGCAGGGGCCCTTGATGCACTGGGCTGCGTGTGTGGTAATGGAGGGACTCCAGTAGGACTGTTCTCGAGGACCTGGCTTTTAATGGGAGTGCACTGCTGGAGAGACTGGAACAGAATCCAGTGTGGAAGGTTCCTCAACTGATGAGGACAGGTGCTTCTCTTGGTCAGCCTGACCACTGGCCGGTCTTGGGTCTTCTTCTTTTCTTTTTTAAATGGCTTCATGGGTTATGCGTGTGCTTGTTTTTCCCCCTTGCCTTGTTTTGTTTTATTTCAGTGTGCAAGCTGACATCAAAGAGTGTTTCATGGGGAACAATGGCCCTGTGTTGGATGCTTGCCCAGTGGAAAGTCGCACAGTGTGGGATCAGATTCCCTGCACACAGTGAGCCAATCCTTCAGTTCCTTTAGTTGTTGTTCATTGAAATTGTAAACCCCGAGATGTGCACGCCCTTCTCTAAAAGAGATAGCTTAACACGAGTGATCCAGAGGGAAAGGAGGCACTTCCTCATGAAGCCCTCCTTAATTAATTATGGTACTTATATTAGGGAACTAATGAAAACTGATCCCATTTTAAGTCAGTACTAAATGCAGATGATTTGAAAGTCTCGCCTTTCCTGAGTTCTGTGTCATTTACGTAGCCCTTTGGGTCATGTGGATGGATGACAGTTTTGTCCCTCTCCTTGCTGGACTCTCTCCCCCCCCCTTCCCCAAACCCTCCCACCAGTAGGCACTTACTGGAGTTTAAGTAGCCACTGCTGCCATGGGTCAGGCTCTGCTTCTCCAGCCTGCTGCTCCCTCCACCGAGAGAGCCTGTTTTAGCATAGCCATTGCTGGTCCCCCCTTCTGCAGAAACAAAGAGCAGGTGACAATTTATGGGTGGAGTCAGCCCAGAGGGCCCCCTCAGCCCTTGCCCCAGGCAGCCTTCCCTGGCTTCTCAACCATGACCCCCTTGGTGTGGCTCCCTCTCCCATCCACGGTGCAAGCCGCCAGGCTCCCATTTTGTTTGCTTCTGATACAAATGTCTACAGCCACTCTTCCACCCGATTTAAAAGGAACATCTTCTGGGGGAAGTATAGCAGGTTGGTTATTAGGAGAATTTAAATATTAAAAAAGGTAGTGAGTAATTAAAAGCTCCTGGAGGCCAGGGCCTGGGTTGGGCTTGCTGTTTTCAAAGGCCTGGTCAGTGCCCCAGCTCTGGCAGCCCCTAGAAGTTTTGGGGAAACGAGTGACAGCTCTGTGCCGCTGGTGTTCTGTGTGGCAGCCCATCATGCTCCGGCCTCAAGTGCTGATGGGTGGGATAGGCACACACACACCCTCCTCCATGTGCTGGGCTTCCTGGGAGGGGCACGACTCACTTTAGGGCTCAGATCTCCGTTACCGAATCCACTAAACATAAGGACCTCGTGAGGGAAAAGGACTCAAACAGAAGCCTCCCTCCCTGGTGGTTCCCTGCTCCCACCCCATGCTCAGGTTGCATGAGATTTTCAACATTTTAGTGTCCAGATCAGGCAAATCTATAGAGACTGAAAGTAGATTTGAGGCTTTCAGGGGCTGGGGAGGAGGGGAGAATGGGGAGTGACTACTAATAGCCATGAAGTTTCTCTTTGGTGTGATGAAAATGTTTTAAAATTAGATTTGTTGCGAAGGCTGCACAGCTCTGCAAATAAACGAACAACCATTGAGTTACACACATCAAACTGGTAGGTTTCATGGGTTTGTTCTACTGGAGCGTGGGGGCCCCTGGGAAAGGCTGCACGCAGTGCCCTTCACACATGACTCACTGAGAAGAAAGCTCTCGAGATTGTCACTTACTTGGCGGTAAGGATGTAAGTCTTGTAGTTACTGTTTCGGTGACAACTAAAAAAAAGACAAGGAAAAGATGAGATCTCATGTAATGCACTGAAACCCTGTATCTTGGCGAAGTCTCATATCTGTCATAGGCGCAGTAAATTAGTGTCGACGGAGATTTTTGCACACTGTGTGGTAAGGTGTGTGATCTGCCTCACTATACATGGAAATATGTGCAATAACGGTGGAGTTCAATGCGCCTGGAAAATAAGTTTACGTCCCTTATGAACCCAAAGGAGGCAGCCACCCAGATTTGAAAAACAAACTGTCTTGGTGCCAGTGTCACTCCTTTAACAGTTAGATGCAGCCCAGGCCTGGCTTTGCCTTTGAAGAAGGACCAGGACCTCCAGTCGTTCTCAAGTGCCTCATGTCACACTCTCCCTCTGCACTGCCCTTTCCAAACAGTCACCCAGTTCAGCTGGGGCCAGAGCATCATCCCGGCTGGTTTCTCTGTGAAGTGGATAATTACCTTGAGTTTTTAAAGTGAATTTGGGGGTGTCTCAAGAGCATCATAATTCATTCTAAAATCTGCAGGGCCATTTCTGAGTGTGAGTAGATAGAGGAAGGAAGAGGGGTTGGGAAGTCACACTTGGTGTTTGGTGAAATCAGGGATAGATGAACATCAAAGACAGACTTGAAGAAACAGCCCCTTTGCCTCCCCAAAACTGAGTTTCTCAAGACTCCGAGTGATGGTGAGTCTATGAAGGTCACGGAAGCTTATGGAGTTGTTGCTGTTGTTATTTTTAAACAACAGAAGAAAAATCTCATGCCTTCCTGAGTCACCCTCTCCCCTACGGCTACCTGGGAAAGGGGATAGAGTCCCCAACCCATAGTGGGGCCAATTTTGTACTCTGACCTTACCATGACCTCACCACTACCTACCTCTGTGTTGGACCTAAAGGAGCACCTATCCAGCTTTCCGTGTGTGTGTTGTGCACAGTGTGTGCAAGCCCAGGTATATACATGTGTGTGTGTGGTGTGCACGTGCATGTGGCTATGGGCTGGGGGTGAAAGGAGAAAAGATGGAAGATGGTGAGTGATGGGTCTGTGCCACTCAAAGCTGTGCTGCTGGCAGCGGCCGACCCCGCCCCTTGCCCCGTCTGTCTTCCCACCGCATTTCCCTGATGGACTTGGTCGTGCTGCAGAGGCACGGAGTGAGGAATACAGCAGAAACAGCACAGCATGCACAAAAGGCAGCGGTTTTTCAGACTAAAGTGGTAGCTTGATTTGAACAATGGCTTTGCGCTTTCACTACACTCCCAGTGCATGGACCTTTGGGATTCTTCGACACACAAGGAGAAATTATTGCTTAACCTAAAGTTCTAGGTCTGTGGAGCCAGAATTTTTTTTGTTGGAGGTTTATGAAAGTCACAGGATGAGTGAGAGTTAGAGCTGCTAAGGGGACAGTTTAAATGTCTTCAAAGTTATTTAGGCAGTTCCATGAAAGAGATGTGTCTGTTTTCAATTTCAGTGTAGATTGCAACCATGACACTATTGTTATTCCAACTCTGTCCCTTCAATAATGGGGATATTAATTTTTTGGTTTTCTGTTGCCCTATATCCCTAAATAAGGAAATGGTTAAATACATGATAGAAAATTTGTTCAAGAGAATGTTATCAGCCATTAAAAATGCTGATTATAAAAACTATATATCAAGGTGGCAGTTTTCATCTTTTTAATTTAAGCATTTTATTGTTTATGCCATTATGGCAGTTTTCACCTTCAAAGAAAAAGCAGAATACATTTTGATTATGAGTATATTAAAATAAAAGTCAACAAAAGTCACCCTCTGGGAAGGAATAAAGTCTTTTTAGGAATACCTTTAAAATGATACAGTTCTTTAAAAAACAAGAAAAAAACCCTTAAAAACAAAAACAAAAAAATTAAAACACCAAAAAAACGATACAGTAGTTATGGTGGAATTAGGGATGAATTATTTACTCTTTCCATATTTTTATTACTTTGATAATGACATATATATCGTGCTCTTACTTCTTTCGGTGACTTCGGTGCCTTCTCGCTTGTTTTTCTTGGTCACATCCATACCATCGCCACCTGTGGAAAAAGCCAGAAACCATAAACAACCATGCCTTTTGCCTGCACTTTTCAAAAGCATAGATTCCTACTATTCAAGCTGAGAACCTGAAACTTGATTCCTGGATTCAAAGCACAATTCTTTCATGTGCATATTCTTTATGAGTCATCCTACCACTTGTATCAGTTAAAATACAGAGTAATGTCATAGTTCCAATTTAGATTCTATTCCTTGTACTGAGATCTTATTTTTCAGGATCTATGTGAGCAGGCTCCCTGCCCCCTGCTGGGAGCTAAAGGGCTTACATAGAAGAGGTGCTGCCCTAACCTTGACCATAAGACCTCCATTCTTTGCCAAAGTAAGAAATGGCTGAAGGATATCCATCTGTCAAAGCACTTAGTGCTTTCAGCTAACTCATTTTTATGTACCCCAGAACGTTCAGTGTTCTGTATGGAGCTCTATGAATATATGACATTTATGTTTTATTATTTAGAGTTCAGGCGTGGGAATGGTGTTTAGTGGATTGAATCAGGATAAAAATCATTACAGTGGTCATACTTGTATGGAACTTTACATTTTTAACAATATAAAACTTTCTCTTCATAGCAAACCAGCCCTAGTGTGCTCTTTTGCAGACATAAATGGAAAAAATAGATGAAGAAAATATGTGTAAAATCTATTGAAATATGCAGGAAATACATATTTATAGATGTTAGCTATGTTCTCTCCTCATGCTTACTGTGCTTCTGGAAAGGAAAGTCATTGAGATCTTGTCCACTGTGTCCCAGAGTGTGGATGGGATGAGGCAGGGCTGATATCCCAGGGTGGCTGCAGATGGGGGTCAGGCCTAAATGCACAGGAGTATACAGCCCAACTGGGCTCTTTTGACAGTAGGTGCCTTGTCTCAGGTTCTAGAAGGACTTGCAATCTGATTTTCCCTTTAGTCCTCTTCCTACCACTGTCCCACCCCCAACCTTCCCTTCCTCTGAGGTTATTTTTGGGATGAAATTCAAATTGGGTTCTAGAACTCTAGGACAAGCTACTTCTGCTCAGGACAACACATAGTTGAAAATCTCTTCTTCCAGGTTTTTTTCTTGCCTGGTGACTTTCAGTGCCTAATCCCATCATACTTTTAGGTGCCCCAAAAAGTAGAATCCGAAGGAAAAATGGACACAATCCAACCTGGATTACCTTCTTGGAATGCAGTTATAAAATAAATACAATGTTTAAGTTTCTTTTCTTTTCTTTTTTAATGGAGAAAGGGGGTCCCAAAGGCAACAGTGTTGAGGGCCCGTGAAAGTCATAATATAGTCCTGAGTAACTTGAAGAGCAAGACTACATAAGACCAGCTAGTCGAATACCCAGTAGAATTAACCAAAGCTGGCACAGTTAGCTTCAGAGCCTGGTTGAATGTGCCAACTTCTTGGCTGTTGAAGTTTTTTAAAGCCAGCTCTAGGCAAGGAATGAGGCATCGTGGAAAAACTCCTAGGCGGATCTCAGAAGCCACAGAAAGCCTTTTTGCAGGTATGTGTTTCAGAGCCAAGAGGAGAGCTCCATAAACAGTTTAACAAGGGAGTCCAGCCTCATCGGAAGGCTAAAGCTGGCCTGGGACTGTCTGTGTTCCAGCAACAACCTGCATAGTTGATGCCATGCCAGACTACACACAACTGGACACCCTCTTCGAAATTCTTTGTTGAAGCATTAATTGCCTTGGTATCTCTGAAGTCCTTGTCCACTTTTTTTTAATTGGTTACTAACTGTGAACCAGGAGGCATCTTAGAGAGTAAACATTCAAATGCACCTGGTTGCCTGCAGGTGTACCTAGGATGGCACCTGAACTGACATGAAATATTATCCTGAGAGAAACTGTTTAAAAACAATCCATGGAAACTTTTACTTCCCACAGATTATTGCTTGTTTTGATCCTTTAACGAAAGTTGCTGCTGGCAGCTATACATTTGGGATCGGATGAGTTTATCCCACTTGTAGCCATCAAGGCAGGCTGATGACAGCTCCCTTTGGTAAGAGTCGAAGTGTCCCAGCAGCAAAACTGGCAAGTGTTTTCTTGTTCTTTCTATACCCAGAAAAATAACAAACATTTCTGAGCCCCTCCATCTTTTTCTTAAACCCTAATTATGGAGCCTTGAGATCTGTAACAAAAAGCCAAGCATTTCCTGCTTTCCAGAGGGCACAGAGAAACAGCTTGCTAAGAAATCAGATGCCCTTGTCCAGGGACTGGGGGCTCCTTACTGGCAGGTACCCTGGGATAGAACATGCCTTAGGTGGGTGTAAGTAGATAACCCCTTGCCTCTCTCTCAGCCCGAAGCCCCTCAAATGTGTCTCATGACCAAGCTGGGTGCTTCCTTGGGCCTGAAAAGTACAGGACAGAGCTCCGTTGACTTTGCTGAAGTTCTCTCCCTGACTGATAGTGTGAAGAGGCAAGAATGTGTTGGGAGATCAATTCCTTTAAACCAATAGGAAAGGAAACTTTCTGTAAGTAGGTTATCAAATGGAATATGAGGGGTGGAGGCACAAACCTAGGCTGGAATTCTCCTGTGGGACCTATAGTATTCCCACAAGACTTCTTTTTTAAAACATTTTAAGTGCTGATAGTTTTAAAAAGTATAACTAACATTAGGGAAAGGAAATTACATGCCCAGGCACGAGTCTGAGCCTGTCTTTCCCAGCAGTGTTCACTAGTATGCTCTCCTCTCAAAACACTACTTAATGGAAGCACAGTCAAATAGAATAATTTTTAACTTCCTGGATGTTTGGGCCACTTCACTAGAACTAAGGATGAGCAGATAACTCAAGTTCTCAATTTCAAAAGTATGCTAATTTCCATCCATGGTTCTCAGCGGTGGCTTCGTGGTTATTTCCTAGTTAATGCTCCATTGAAGATGTTAAAAATGATCCCATGTGTCATTTTCTGATGCAAGATAGCGCAATTCAAAATCATTTTTCTACTTTTATGAGCTTTTTCTTTCCACTTCATTTAAATGATGTGACATCCACCTAAAACTGGCCCACTGGTGACGGGGTGTAACACATACACCAGCGAGGATGGCAGCAGTAAACCATGGCAGAGACCTAATCTTATTCTAACGCCTCATTAAACACTTGGTCTCTGGTACAAAGAAAGGAATAGAGAAGCCAAGTGTCTTTCTATTTTCTATTTTAAAAATAAATATCCCTCTACCCTGCTAAGGTGTTGTAAATATTTTTACAGCTTCTATTACTCTAATCTCTGTACACTTTGAATTTTAAAACAAAATAACAACAAAATGGCCAAAGTGCAAAAAAACCATCCACTAGTTGTTGATCCATGAGCACAGGAGGACCAAGCAGTTTGACAACAAAGTAAACCAATGCCCTGGGGTTGATTGTCTCAGAGACTTTTGTCTCCACCCCAGCAATGGGCTTGCCCACCTGCAATATTTGGCATCCTCTATTTTCCGTAGCTTCAGAGGGGGGAAGCTTGAGCACCACCCTTGTGATTATGCCACTTGCTTGCAGCCATGTTTGGTTAAGTCCTACTGCTGTTAATAACAGCAAATGAGCCAAATCATGCAGGCACAAATTTCTTTTGGTCAGGTATCATCTAAGAATGAGGTCAGTTCTTAGGACCTGATCAGTTTTACCTAAATAAGGAGTTTCTATCTAAGCGTAAGTCAGAACCGTCCACTTTAGCTTTTTCCACGCTCAGAATTTCATGAGTGTTTTAAAGGGCCCGAGCATAAAGGGCAGGCTTCTCTGATGCTCCGAAGGGGCTGACGACTGCGTTAGTTTAGTTCTGACTCAGCGCTCTGCGGCTTAGCTCTGAGAGAGAGCATACGGAGGTGGAAGGGGCAGCTCTGCTTTTCAAGCGAAACTCTTCATAAACTCTTACTACATTCTGTGGGCATAGCAAATCCAAGCTTTTGGCTACTGATTAACTGCTTCTCAAAAGAAGCGATGTGCCAGAGGCTTTGCCTGTAACTTAAAAAGTGAAGTGGTAATTTGTCAGTAGTTAATGTGGTATAGTGAGACACCTAAGCTGGTAATTCTCACCCCAAAATGATTTTGTGGGGCCAAATTGGCCAGTTAAAGTGTGGACACATGCAAAATTTCTTTTCTTTTTTTTTTTTTTCCTTTCTTTGTTCTACATTTGCCTCCAGGAAATTCCTAGATTAATTATATAATTCCAGATATTTCACTTTACTTTAGATTAGAAAGTAGTAACTTTAGAGCGTGATAAACAATGATGTTCACCCAGACTCTTGAGCTTAATCAGGACCTGCCAGCACCGAGTCTAGGTGCCACTCAGTGCTCAGAGGCTGCTTCTAGAAGGCCCCCCTTACCTACACCTCACTGTGCTGTCAAGAGGAGGGGGGAATAGAGAAAGTGGGGGGACTGAGAGAGAGGGAGAGAGAGAGAGGGAGGGGCTCGGAGGGAGACAGAGGAGGCATTCTAAATGAAATGCTGTAACACAAGCCATTTTATAATACTGGAAATAATACATAAAATCTGGCCACTGGAGCTTGGTTTATCTTAACTAAAGTTTTTCTTCTCTTTTCCATTGATGTTTTTCCATTCCTTGTTATTCCTTTAAAAGACCTATCCTAAGCAGAATGCATAAACCAGAGTAATCATTTATGATCAATTAACCACTTCACTAGAACACTTGAAATTCAACAACTTTATCTTATTTTCTCCAACAAACATTTAAGTTCTAAATGGCAAACCGCAAATCAAAGTCTCAAAACAAGGGAGAAAGGTCAAGTTTTTCCTGTTACTTACCTCGTTTGAGATTTTGAAGGAGTGGGAAATAACTGAATAAATCTCCCCTCTCTCTTCCCCTGATGTTTCCTTCTAGACGTTTGCAGTTCCCACTTTTTTTATCCAGACCCAGCCAAGATGTGTTAAAGCTGAGTGATCTTCCAAAAATGTTCTCTTCTCTCCCCCTTATTTCTTTCAGTTCTTTGCTTCCAGACAAGTCCTGACAAAGGTGTGTCTTGGTTTACTGCCTTACTCCACCCTTCCAATTATCTGACACTTGCTGGATTAAAAAAAAAAAATCTGCCTCCAGGAATCAAACTTTATAGGAGGCAGAAATTTTCTCCTACCTGTTTAGGAGGATTAACCATTTCTGGGCCCATGGGGAAATGCAAAAAAGGTCATTGTAAAAGAAGTTGCCTTTTTTTTTTTTTGGTTAAAGGTTTTATTTACTTGTTTTCAGGGAGTGGGGAAGTGAGTGAGAAAGAGAGGGAGAGAAAACATCAATGTGTGAAACAGTAGTTGATTGCCTCTCACACCCCCTCAACCAGGGACCTTGCCTGCAGTCCAGGCATGTGCCCTGACTAGGACTTGAACCACTGACCTTTCAGTTTACAGGGCAGCGCTCAATCCACTGAGCCACCCATAGTTATCAGGGGTAGCTTCGTGGTTATATTCGTGGTGAGCCACACCAGCCAGGGCAGAAGTTCCCTTTTATTACTTCTTACTTTCTATTACCTTTATTAACTTCTATAGCCAGAGAACTGCCACAACTTGGTATTTCCCTTCCTTGCTGCCATGGAATAGTCAAAATTCCAATGCATATGGTTTGTGGTGTAGCTAGGCATGTGGGGGCATGTGGTCAAGTGGTCTGAATTCAAGTGATTTTGCCCTCTTTCTTCCATTCTGACCCAAGCCAGGTCAAATCCACCTGGGAGAAACAATGGGTGAACTAACTTCAGAATAAGATCTTAATGACTGAAAATGTGGAGTAATTGTTGGGATAGGGATTCATTTTTTTAAATGAGATAACCAGATATATTAATGCTGACTCCCAAAAGTGACATGTTAGTGACAGGATTTTAGGCATGTAGCCACCTAAAAAATGGAGCAAGACGTTGTTGGGGAGGGTTAAGAATCTTCTTGCCCTTCACATCAGCAACCACATAGTCTCCACTCAGATGTGTGGACTCCCAGAGGCCCTGTTACTCCAGGAGTATCCATGGGACCATTGGACTTCTCTAGAAGGTCAATTTGCACCAATCTAGATGATTTTTATGAGTACTTGGGGAACACCTGTCTTTCCAGGACCCCTAAAGACTAGCTGTGGCCTTCCAGTCAAGATGGCAATGTAGGCAGACATGGTCCACTTCTTCACACAATCACATCAAAATTACAACTAAAATATAGAACAATCATCGCTCAGGAATGTCAGAAATCGAGTTGAATGGAAGTCTGACAACTTTAGAATTGAAGAAACCACATCCATCCAGATGGGTAGGAGGTATGCAGATGCAGAACGAGCTGGCCTCAAACCCATGTGGATAAAAATTTGGGAAGGATATCTAGGGAGTGAGGAGTTACAGATCCATACAGGGCCCCCCAGCCCAGTGTTCCAGTGCCAGGAAATAAGTCCCGACAATTTCTGGCTGTGAAAACCAGCAGGGATTGAGTCAGTGGAGGAGGCTGCTGGAACCCTAAGCAATTCCTTCTGGGGAACCCATGCATGGACTCACCTACTCAGACTCACTCCCTCTGAGCTCCAGCACCAGGGAAGCAGCTTGGAAGGCACCAGTGGTATACAGGGAGAGGCTGAAGTGTCCAGCATCAGGGTGAGCAGAGGCCATTGTCCCTTTGCTGAGCCCTCCCCACCACAGAGCCGGTAGGCCGGTGACATATCTGAGAGTCCATCAACCTGGCTAGCAATGTGTGTCCCACCTTGGAGATCCACAGAGGCTCCACCCCACCCAATTTATGGACCCACCCAAGCTGCTTTCCCATATGAATGGCTTGTCTTGGCTCCTAAATCCTATCAAACAAGCAACAGCTGGCTTCATTGAGTCCTAGCAGTGGCTGTGTTAGAGTCACAGCTTGGCTTCAGCTGGGAATCTCCAAACCCAACACAAGTAGCAGCCACCTCAGATTTCTTTACAGCTCAGACAAGGGTGCCCCAGGCAAAACATAGGTGAGGGCTGACCTTGGCCTACACCCCCCAGGAAATCCCAGGGCCAATACACTCAGGGAACAGCTACAGACCACCACCCTGCCCTACACATGGAGGCTGATCCTCCATGAAGGGTGGAGATTGGTGGTCAGTGATCAGAGCCTGTCCTTGCAGCTGACTGGTCTGGGTAAATCCCTCCTATTGATCTGCCAACAGCAACCAAGGATCAACTATAAGAGGAGGGTATACTCAGCCCCCACAAAGGGCGCACCTTGACTACCCAGCTTGGGTGATAGGGGTGGTTGTGCTACTGGACCCTACAGGACACCTACTATATTAGGCCACACTACCAAGACACAGAGTCAAAGCAGCTCTACCCAATTCATATAAACAAACACAGGGAGGCTGCCAAAACAAGGAAACAAAGAAACATGGCCCAAATGAAAGAACAGATCAAAACTCCAGAAAAAGACTAAATGAAATGGACATAAGCAATCTATCAGATGCAGAGTTCAAAATACTGGTTATAAGGATGCTCAAGGAACTTAGTGAGGACCTCAGCAGAATGAAAAAGTCCCAGTCAGAAATGAAGGATACACTAATTAAAATAAAGAACAATTTACAGGGAAACAACAGTAGAACGGATGAAACCAAGAATCAAACCAATGATTTGGAACATAAGGAAGAAAAAACAACCATGCAGAACAAGAAGAAGAAAAAAGAATAAAAAAAAAAAATGAGGATAGCATTAACAGCCTCTGGGACAACTTTAAGAGGTCCAACATTTGCCTCATAGAGGTGTCAGAAAGAGAACAGAAAGAGCAGGAAACTGGAAATCTATTTGGAAAAAACAGTGAAAGAAAACTCCCCAGATTTGGTGAAGGATACAGACATGCAAATCCAGGAAGTACAGAGTCCCAATTATGATGGATGCAAAGAGGCCCACTCCAAGACACACCTTTATTAAAAGGCCAAAAGTTAAAGATAAAGAGAGACTCTTAAAAGCAAGAGAAGTTAGTTACTGGAAGGTTGCCAGATAGGAGGGGGGAGGGGGGAAATAGGTGAAGAGGTGAGGGGATTAAGAAGTACGAATAGGTAGTTACAGAATAGCCATGGGGATGTAAACTATAACATAGGAAATGGAGTGGCCAAAGAACTTATACACACGACCCATGGACGAGAATAATGGTGGGGAGATTGCCCTGAGGGAGTAAGGGGCACTGGGTGTGGGGGGCGGGGCAAAGATCAGGACAACTGTAATGGCATAATCAATAAAATATAATTAAAAAAAAAAGACTATCTTGAGACTCTTGGTGTAGGTAATGTGGGAAGTCTGAACTTAGAACTCAGGTGGTTCTTTGGAGCTTTGGATTCCCAGTACTGAGGCATTATTCCAAGACCCTGGAGGGAGCCATGGAGTTCCTCTAGGAGAGCACCAATGTCTGCATGCTGCTCTTGTGGCTACTCAAACTGCATGGAAGGATTTGAGCACCAGCTACAGGGTTCTCACGCCAAAGCTCCCGATATTCTGCTTTGGGGTCACATGTTTCAGAACCCTTTCACTGTCCTAGAATGTGATGTTGTTGGATTCTTGTTTTCTGGGATGCTCCTGCCTTCCCCAAATAAATACTTATCAACATGTCGGCTGTCAGTCTCCTAAGAGAAGAGCACTGAAAAATCTGGAATATAGATAGCATGAAATTGACACAAATGTGCATCATTCATTCATTCATTCAATAATTCATAAATGAAACAAAAATGTATTAGCTCTTGCTTGGAGCCAGACATTGAACTATATGCTGAGAGTTCAGTGGTGAAATATAGACGCATCTTCTGTCCTTAGGGAGTTCGAGATCTAGTGGAGTAAGATAGGCCCTAAACAATGTAATACTCTGTTAGGACTGCCATAACAAAATTCTTGTGGCTTAAACAACGGAAATTACTTTTCTCACAGTTCTGGAGGTCGGAAGTCCGTGGTCAAGGTGTCAGCAGGTTTCATTTCTCTTCAGGTCTCTCTCTTCTGCTTATAGATGGCTATCTTCTTACTGAATCCACACATGGCTTTCTTTTCTTTCTTTCTTTCTTTCTTTCTTTCTTTCTTTCTTTCTTTCTTTCTTTCTTTCTTTCTTTCTTCCTTTCTTCCTTTCTTCCTTTCTTCCTTTCTTCCTTTCTTCCTTTCTTATTATTTATTTATTTTTAGAGAGAGAGGAAGGGAAGGAGAAAGAGAAGGAGAGAGAAACATCAATGTTCTGGAATATTGACTGGTTGCCTCTCTCATGAACCCCTCTGGGGACCTGATCTGCAACCCAGGCATGTGCCTCACCAGGAATTGAACCAGCAACCTTTTGCTTTGCAGGACAACACCCAATCAACTGAGCCACACCAGCCAGGGCCTCACCTGGCCTTTTCTGGTGTCTGTGTGCACCCCTGGTTTCTCTCTCTCTACATATCCTAATCTCCTCTTTTTATAGGACACCAGTCAGATTGGATTAGGGACCATCTTAACAGCCTCACAGTAACTTAATTACTTCTTTAAGGGCCATATCTCCAAATACCGTCACATTCTAACATACTGGGGGTTGGGCTTCAACATTTGAATTCTGGAGGGGACACAATTTGTAACAAATTATGTACACAATGAATAATTATGTATTAATATGTAATTAAGAATATGATAACTATTACAAAGAATAAATTCTGGATACTATGAGAGAGCAGAAGAGGAGACATGTAAGGGAGAGTTACATGTAGGAGGAGTTACATTGAGGAGGCATGTAAGGGAAAGTTCTGCTGAGAAAGCAACATTTAAAAAGGTAGATGAAGGTTGAATAGAGAATACACAGGTGAAAGGAGGGGTTGAGGGCATTCTAGAATCTAGACAGGGAAAAGAATATTTGAGAAGGTTCTGAAGTGGAGGAAGCGTGGTGAGTTAGAACAACAGTGATGCCTGTACATTGAAGTGCACCTAATGAAGGGGGAGGTGTTGGAAGAAAAGCTGGAGATAGGCAGGGGTTGGATCACACACGGTCTCGTGGGCCATGGTAGGGAGGTGGTTTCTGGCACTTGGCAAATGTTCTTAAATTAACATTTGGGAACAACTCTATGTAGGCATTGTAGGATTATTAAAAAAGAAGAGAGACCAGAACTAAGGTTTTCTAAAGTCTACTATGTGTCAGATATTTTACATAATACATTATCGTATTTAATCCCTACAGAAGCTCTAAGAAGTGTGCATTATCTTTATTTTATAACTGAGAAAAGTGGAATTCAGAGAAACTGAGTAACCAGGCCAAGATCTAACATCTAATAGGGGGCCCCAGAGAGGGGAGAGGGACTGGAAGGGAGTTAAATGATTGATCATTCCTACATGATGAAGCCTCCATAAAAATCCCAACAGTATGTGATTCAGAGAGCTCCTGGGTCGTTGAACACATCTGCATACTGAGAAGGTGACACCCCCCAACTCCACGAGGGTTGAAGCTCCGCACTCAGGACCTCTATATCTTTTCATCTGGCTGTTCATCTGTATCCTTTATCATATCCTTTAATAAGTTGCTAAATGTAAGTAAGTGTTTTCCTGAGTTCTGTGAGCTGTTCTAGCAAATAATTGAATCCAAGGGATAGAGGGTCATGGGAGGCTCCCACTTACAGTCAAATTGGACAGAAGTTGTGGGTAACATAGGGACCTACTGCTGTGATTGGCCCTGAAGTAGGGGAGAGGGTAGTCTCACAGGACTGAGCCCTAAATCTGTGGGATCTGATGCTATCTCCAGGTAGAGAGTGTCAGAATTAAGTTAAATTAAAGGACACCTAGCTATGTCACAGAGAATTGCTTGGTGTCACATTGTGAAATCCCCCACCCCCCATATCTGGTGTCAGAAGTGTTGTGGGTGTGGCAGTAGTGTTGAAGTAAAAAAAGACACAAGAGGAGGACCGGGGATGTTTTTCTATACAGTGCAGAGCCTATATTCCACTTGACTCTTGAACCCTCGTTTGCTACTACCTGTGTATTATTGAGATTTAAGTATGTCCATAGCTTTGAACTGAAAGGAAACAGGCAATATCAAAACAGATCAGGATAAGGGCAAAAGACAACTTAAGTAAGAACAAAAACCATGTGAACAGTGGAGATATTTTCAGTCAACAGCATTATGGTGTTGGTATAATTTATTGATGATTTTAGATAAAAATCTGTGTTAGGAGTTGGCAACCATATTATTCAATTTATACATCTACCACATAAAGCTAGGCATGCTAACCAACCATTGGAATCAGCGTGGCTGGTCTTTTCCTCCTGTTAGGGTCCTGTAATAACAGGTATTCTCCAGGGACAATGGAAAACTCAGGCCCAAAATAGATAAACCCCAAAGTAATTCATCCAGGATCCTCTAAGGCAACTCAATAGCTAATAAATCTGTGTGTGTGTGCGCACTCCCACGTGTTTCTACATGCACGTGAGTACTGTTTAAGTGTCCTGTATTATTAGGCCCTTTGGGGACAAAGAAAATTAGAAGACTGAGAGTTTATATTCTAGTTACTCAAGGTGCATAGTTTATTGTGCTTGGCAAAGTTATTTATAATATAACTTGTCTTGGTACATGGAGTGAAAGAAACCTTGTGTTCATTCAACATTCATATGTTAACTTCTTACCATATCCTGGTACTAAGGGGATTGTCTTTTAAATGTTTCAAATTAGCCAGAAAACAACAAAATTCTTGCTAAAATTAAGGAACAGAGTCAGATTTAGGAGGTAGCAGTGACTAAGACACCGGAAAGGTGTTTTTTTTGTTCCCTGCTTCTTTTGGAGCTATGTTCAATGAGTCACATTTACCCAATTTTTGATGAACCAGAAAGAAAATTTCCTTAAGTGGCAACCAGAAAAATACTCATCCTCCCAAAATCATCTACTGACTTTTAACCACTTTGGGGGAGAAAAGGTGTCTGTTTACGTGTAGCCCAGACTGGCACCTGGTGACCAGACTCTCATTGCTTGCTGAGCAACGTGAATGAGTACAGGTGTACCCCCTTCCCTGTGGCTAATTTACATGTTACTCTGAAAAGTGACGTGCAAATCCACGGTGACCAGGATCCCAAGTGACTAGGGTGGATATTGTGAACACAGATTTTTCTGTATTTATTTGGTTTAAAGGAATGTATCCTGAAGATGGATTTCCACCTATTCTATGACCCTCCTACCACAGAGCACCACATGATAGTGACATGTTTTTATCATATTTTCATCCAGGGATCCTAAAGCTTTGAGACACATTTGCTTTGCATTCTTAAGAGACAATAAGAAGAGAAGTTCACTAAAGGGGAAAAATAATTTTATATTTAGTGAGATAATTCCAATATTTGTAATCATTGATTCAGCTTTTTTGTTGAACAGTAAATCCACTGATTTTTTTTAAAAAAAATGAATTCTTATATATTAAAATAAAGGCAATGTGATTATTTGTTGCGGGTTGCTGCTACATTTCTAAGACTAGAAGACCATATTTCTGAGTAGCTTTCTCTTTGGTTAGCGTGTACCCCTGGATAATAAGATTTCTCTGTAAACAATTATGACAAAAGCAAATGTCACCGTTTATGGAGCATTTGGCTTTTGGAAGGCTGCAATTGAGAACAGTGCCAAATCCTGAACTTCATACATGGGCTTAAGGTCCTCATCTGCTTTTCTTGTCAATAATGGTTCTTGAATCATTCCTACTGCCTTCATTAGAATAACAAAGCACTCTGGTTTCCTTTCTTCCATCTCTAGTTTCAAATTTATTCATTTATCCACCCAAAACTCATACATATTTGTTGAATGAATAAACAAATACCTATTGAGGGTATTGAAGGTCTACCATGAACAAAGCACTGGGTATACAGACACAGATAAGGATGAGAAGTAAAATTATGCCTTTAAGGAGTTAACAATGTAAAAAAATGATACATGGGTTTACTCACCACATATACAAATAATTACAACACAAAGAAAAATATAAACCGTTAGAGATTTAGGAACCATGGAAATCCACTTCCAGCCGTGGGCATCAGCCAGTGCTTCATGAAAGAAGTGTCATCTGAGCTGTACTTTGAAAGACGGGTGGTAGTTAGAAGCTGAGGGTGGGGCTGGACTTTCAAGCAGGGAGTCCAGCATGAGAGGCACAGACACAGGAAGGAGTAAGGCTGAGGTGGAGATTGGAGAAACACAGTGAACACGGAGTAGATGGGGGGAGGTTGGAAGTGCAGCATTTGCCAGTTGGTCCATGGGAGTCTGAAATGCCAGCCTGTCAAGTGTCTACATCGTTCTGTGGGTGAGGAAGATTTATGGGAAGACAAAGAAAAAAAAATGAAATGATGAGAGCTGGACCGGACAAAGATTAATTTGGTGACAATGCAGATAGTGGACCAGAAGAGAAGTGAGAGCGTGAGACTGATCAGGACCCAATGACAATAGTTCTGGTACAAGATAGTTCAGGCCCAAAGTTCAGCAAGGCAAGAATGAAGAAGGAAAGGAATCGAGGGGGCAATATCAGCGAGGCAGGGCAGAGACAAGGCATTCCGTGATTACTGTTAGGATAAGAGAGAGTGCAGGGCCTGAGGATCACCGTGAGATTTTCTGAGCCAACCCCTGACTACAACTTCCCTCCTCTTTTCTGCCAAGTTAACTTCCTCAATGGTCCACCTGTTAGAGCTTACATTTCTGTGGAGGATTAATCCCCTTGATTTGAACTCGTCCCTGTGGTAGACAGACAAGCATGAACAGAGCAGGACAATAGGTCAGGTATGGAGTATTACCAGGGAAGAAAGTCCAGGGCACCTAGCAACAGGCAGAACTGGGAGAGCAAGTATTGGAAATAAGTATTGTAAGTTAGGACCTTGCCCCAGAGTCACCCCTTCCTCCTCTAGCTTGTCTCTGGTCATACGGGTCAGACCCTCCCTTGACTTTTCCTCCCCTTGTATATAGCTAGTCATGGGGTAGACACCCCCTAGAGAAGAAATAGGGGGCTGGAGAAAAGCCCCACATGATTTCCATACAAGGACAAGAGATGGCAGGACAGGTCCCGATAGGTCATCTTAGAGAAAGGAGTAGTTAACATACTCCAGGGGTTCAAAGTAACCCTTGCCAACACCTCCAGTAGCTCTCTGGGCTGCCTGCCTGAAATTTTTTGCATGTACCTTCACTTTGCTAGCTGAATAAACTTTCTCTTATAGTTTGAGTCTTGCCTCTGAATTTTTTCTTAGCTAGAACTCAAGTACCAAGGCTTCTGAACCAAGGTCCAGCCTGACTCCACTGGTCTAACACCTGGGACCATCTCACCACCAACATTCCCCACTCCCTTTTGTCCTATTCTTTACCTAACATTGCTGCAAATGTGAGGTTTAAAAAAATGGTTTATTTTCTGTCTTGGAGAGTTTACATATGAAGACAATAGGACAATATTAGGATATATCATCTGTAGGTGATACATTTATTAGTTTAAAACCACTGTTTCCTAACAGGTGCCCTACTAAGTTATCTGTAACTTGTTTCTAACCATTTAACATTTATAGATCAGTTTTATCAAAAAACAGCAGTGAACCACAGAAAGATAAGTGAAGTGTTCGTCTTACCAGTTTCTACTCTTTTATAATCAGAGAAAAGAATATCCCTTGGATTCCAAAAGATTCCCCATTCATGGAAGAAATGAAAATCCTCCTGTCTGAGAGGGACGTCATTTCTAGCCTCCTGTTTGGCAATGTTTACCTGCCCACCCTGGTAGTGTTAAGCCTCTCTAAGAACTGAGGCAAGCCGAGTTATTTGCCCTTTATTTGCTTAGAAATGACAGGGGAAGGATGTCAGAAACATCAGAGATGAAAAGTTAAATACTGCTCACAGAAAAAAGATGTGTTCTCAAAAGTGAATTATTTAATATAAATAGACCAGTTGTTTAAAATGTGTTTAAAGCTTGATCCTTACTGGGGAGCAAGGAAAAACAATTCAACAAAACAGTAGGAAGCTATATGACAGATGGTTTTATTACTGGAGTTTAATGGTATTTAGCCCAAAGATCTGAAAAAGTCTGTGTCAGGTGATGAGCATTCTCCTGTACTGCAGGCCATGATTCAGAAGACAGGCTTGGTTCTCACGAAACATGTCCACACAAGGACTATCTTCATTAAGATGAAGACCGCACCCTATTATATGGTTTGTGGTTGGCACTGTTTTCCTCACAAGTATATCTTCAGTGCCTAGACTCATGCTGAAAATCAGGTCTTGTTGCCTGACATGCTCATTGACTCAACATTCCACCGAGGATAACTCATCTAAGAATTTCTCAACTACTGATATGCCCATGACAGCCATTTGCCAGGATCACATGTAAATCAGATAGTTCATTTGCCTTTTTAAGTGTGAGTTTTGACAAATGCATATAGTCAAGTCACCACCACCACTCTCAAGATCTAGAACAATTCCATCATATCCCCATATTCCCTCATCCCACGCCATCTCCAGACCCTGGCAGCTACTAATCTGTTTTCAATTCCTACAGTTTTGCCTTTTCCTGAATGTCATATAATAGGATTATGCAGCAGATAGTCACTTGAATTTGGCTTCTCTGACTTAACATTTGAGATTCTGCCATGTCATTATGTGTGTCATTAGTTTGTCCCTTTTTGTTACAATGTAATATTCCATTATTTGGGTATAAAATTTTATGCGTTCAAATGTTGATGAACATTTGGATTGTGTCCAGTTTTTGTCAATCATGAATAAAGGTGCTATAAACATCATGTATATGATGTTGATTTTGTATGAGCCTAAGTTTTTCTTTCTCTTGGGTGAATACCTAGGAATGGAATGCTGGCCTAGGTAAACACACATTTAACTTGATAAAATACAGGAAAACTATTTTTTAAAATGTTTATACCATTTTGCATTCTCGCCAGCAATGTATGAGAGTGTATTTTTCTGCATCCTCATCAGCTATTGGCATTGTCCATTAGTCTGATTTTAGCCATTCTAGTAAGTGTGGACTGGTATTACATTATGGTTTTAATTTGCATTTCTCTGATGACTAATGAAGAAGATTATCTTTTTGTATATTTGTTTGCCATTCACATGTCTTCTTTGGTAAAGTGTCTGTTTAAATCTTTGCTCATTTACGAGTTGGGTTGATTCTTATTATTGAATTTTCATATTTCTTTATATTATCTCATATATTTTTTCTAAATATTTTATTATTTTTCAGCTTTACATTTATAACTATGAATCATTTTGAGTTAATTTTTGTATAAGGTGAAAGGTATGGATTAAGTTTCTTTTTTTAACATAAAGATGTTCAGTTGTTCCAACACCATTTGTTGAGAAGATCATCCTTTCTTCATTGAATTAGCTTTGTAAATTTGTCAAAAGTCAACTACTTATAAAAGTATGGGTCCATTTCTAAGCTCTGTATTATGTTTCATTGGTCTATGAGTTTGCATTTATTTATATGATCATGTGATTTTTCTTTTTTTAGCTTATTAAGTGATGGACTACATTGATGATGTTCAGTGTTGTGCCAGCCTTACATACCTGGGATAAATCCCACTTGGCCATCATGTACAATTCTTTTTGGTGAACATTGTTGAATTTGATTCGCTATTATTTGCTAAGGATTTTTGCATCTGTGTTCATGAGAGATATTGATTTGCTTTCCAAGTTTTGAGGAGTATATTGACATATCCTCTAGTGCAGAGATTTTTTTTCTTCATCTGGGTCCATCAAAGGCATTCTTCATTTCTATTCCATTTGTCTTATCTTTATAATTTTTTTTGGTTCTTTCATAGGATTTTCATCTCTCTGCCTATATTGCTCACCTGTTCTTATATACTGTCTACTTTATCCATTAGAGTTGTTTTAAATTCTGTTCTTATATACTACACTTAGATACTTGTTTTAAATTCCCAGTTGAGAATACCAATATCTCTGGTTCTGATGCTTGTCTGATTATTCAGACTGTGTTTTTGGCCTTTCAGTATGTGTTGTAATTTCTTCTTGATAGTTGGACATGATTTCTCGGCTAAAAGGAACATCCATCAATAGGTCTTTAGTAATGTGGTGGGAAGATGTGGGCGGAGGGAAGCCTTCTATAGTGCTGTGTTTACATCTCAGTCTTTCAGTGAGCCTGTGCCTCTGCACTCTGAGTGTCAAAAATGCTTCCCAGCTTTTTCTCCCCTCCTTAGGTGGGAAAGGATAGCTGGAATTGGATAATTTCCTTCCCACAAGTTAGTCAGGCTCATAATAATGCTCCAGTTGGTTAGATTCTAGTCAACAAATTTTCCCTAAGTACAGACCTTGTGAAGAACAAAGTGCTCTATTGTGTTTCAACAGACTCCTTTTCTCCTCCTCCTGCCAGAAGCAAGAGGCGATTCCCTCCCGCCACCCAATATTTTCTGCGAGAATGTGGTTAAACCCTTGGAGGTAAATCTCACGGTATTTGGGGAACCCCTATGACTGGATCCCCTGGAATTTTTAAGCCTCAGAATTGTCCCCCATGAACTTCCAGCAATTTGTCAGGTGCAGTTCAAGTCTTCCTTCCCAGTACCAGCTCCTGTGCGGTTTCTGTTGGTGTCTCTGCTCCGTTGTGGAGTCTTGGTTCCCCATTTTGGTATTGGCCTCTAGCCTTGGGGACAGTGGTTTGCCCTTTGTTCTCCCCTGTCTGAGGGACCCAAGGAGAGCTACTGCCTTTTCAGTCTGTTTATGTTTTTACTTGTTACAACGAAGTGACAGCTTCCAAGTTTCTTACTTGTGGAACCGGAAGCTGGAAGTCACTGTTGTTTTCATGTTATCAATTTCATTGATTTCTGTTTTTAACTTTATTACGTCCCCCTTCTGCTTGTTTCTAACTTTGTTTATTATTTCTTAAGATGGAAGTTTGGAAAATTGACTTTAAATCTTTCTTCCTTTCTAACATTTACGGCTATACATTTCTTCCAAAGCATTGCTTTAGCTGCATCCCATAAATTTTGATATGTTGTGTTTTAACTTTCATTTGATTTAAGATATCTTTTAATTTCCCTGTGACTTCCTTCTTTGATACATAGAGTCAATAAGCAGCCCTTCCCTTTCCCCAAAACTAACAAGAAGCAGCTTTATTTTCAATATAAGTATTTCATAATAATTCTGTGTAACTTACAAGAGTATCATAAATAAGTTTCAAGAAATGATTAGTTAATAACATATCATCATGATTTAAATAATATTTCAATAAATAATTTTGGAAGGAAGCCAACAATCTGAATGGAAAACCTGGAAAAACAAACCCAGTCATCACTGAGAAGAAATACCCAAGTCGATGGCAGCCATATTGATTTACCATATATAGAACCCCACACCAGTGGTCAAGGCTGCCTGTTTTCTTAGTGGTAACTTGTGGCTAGACAGCAATGTTCTTGGCATAGGGAAAAGCACAAAAGGAGACTTTTCCTTTAAAGAGATAAAAATAAAGCGGGTATGTGACCTTTGGGTTTCCATTTTTGGTTTGTCTGGATTAACTCAGGCAGAGAAAAGACTGGGAAAATTAAGTTGTTTATGTAAACCTTAACTTATTTAATCAGCCTACAAAGATTTTTTAGGTTAGGAGAGATAGACACGATGAGTGACTGATGAAGGAGGAGAGGCTTTTTCCTGTTGGTCACACAGATGGGGTTGGGGGTAGGGTAGTGTGGGATGGGAGGGAATTTCCATTAGTTTTAAGATCTGTGAAGTAGATAGCCAAAGAAACTTTATCACAAAAGCTGGGAAGGTTTCAGAAATAGAAAGCTAATTTCGTTAGATCTCATAGAGAAGCTCTGGGAAGTTCTTGCAGCCCATCAGACTGGCAGGTTTATTAGTCTGTGCACTCACCCCGGAACACCCTCAGGCTTGTTCGAGGGTCCAGGAAATACATTGGAAGAAATGTGAGAGATCACTTGCTATTTTGAAATTCACATAGTGTTAAGCTTAACAATAAAACTAAAAAGTTCAGGCTTCTTGTAACAACTTGGGAGGGATCCTTTCCAGGTACCTTAGATTTCCCTTCCTATGTAGAGATGGAGACTGTTCTGGTGCTGGGAGATCAGTATCAAGTTAGAAACATCCCAGAGGTGAGAGTGGCTAGAACAATTTGGTATCCATAGAGCTTCAAGAGCCACCCCCAACTTTAATGCTTATGGAGACCACCCTGGCTGATCTGCTCAATGAAACTGAGAGGCTGAGCACCCCATGCCCCTATCTGGGATACATCTGACCACTTGTTCTTCGCATCGCCTCAGCACCTGCCAGTTCTGTTACCTCTGTGCCTCTAACCCTTGAGTACACTTGTTTGTGCTCTTAAAGTCCTTGGAGAAATGGGCTGGGTTTTATCTTTTCACCATATGCCCAACACCAAACACAGTGCCTCTAGTACAAGAGGTATTCAGTAAAACATCCTCTCTCCTGAGCTCCTGATTGGTATTCCCAACTATTCCCATTTACCCCCTTGGACATCCTGCTAGCACTTCAAACTCAACATAGTAAAAACCAGACTTGTTTCTCTCCCCCGTTTCCCTGCTCCTCATCCCTGCCCCTGGTGTTGTATCCATCTGCATGTCTGCAGGGCCTGGCCTGTATCAGGCTCACAGCAAATATTCAGAAAATATTCACTCAAAGTGGAATGAGAAGTGAGGAAAAAGAGAACAGAAAAGAGTATGAGGAAAAATAGTAAAATAAAGAAGGGACTTATTAGGAAATAAAGAGAAAAGAAGGAACAGGAGAGGAGGACAGTGGATAGGAGGGTGAGAAAGATATTTTAAGTGGTTTTTTCCCAAATCGGGGGACATAGAGCGCACCTAGAGCCCTTGAAAGAAGAGCTAGAACACTTTCCCATGTTCTCTCTTTCCCTTCCAGGGTTTTCTTAACAGCTTCCAGTTTGGGCTGGACTCTCAATGTTTATGAGTGTGATGAAAGAAGGGACTTGAGGGCATGTCTCCACCTCTGCAGCCATTCCTGCATATGCAGGTATCAGAGGCTGGGCTACTTTCCACTATGGAGCATGTTTGTATGTAACAGCTGGCAAACATTAGCAGTGTGATTAGACTCCTCATTTTTAAACCCCATAGTTCTCAGGATGAACTACGTGAAATGAAGATCTGGGGCTGAGGTTCATTTGTTTTCCCCGTGGGGAATGATTCCCTATTTTGCCTTAAGTAGGTAAAGGGACAAGATCTTGCTTGCTCTCCTGGTCCTGGAGTTTTTACAGTCTTGTAACTTATTGTATGTTTTCTTTTTGGGTTCTGTTGCCAGATTATTTTAAGTCAGGTGCACTAATCTCTTTAAGTGATGGCATGTCATAACTGTAACCCCAAGACATTTTCAGGTAAAGGCAAGATACAGGCACACCTTGATTTTATTTGTGGGAGGTACATTATAGCCCACAGGGAAATGTGTAAGATATATTCCGTCATTTTAAGGAACTTGATAAAATCATGCTGACATCTGGAAGTTTTCAGGGGTGCTTAGATCTATGAAAAGAGCATTTTTTAGATATATTGCTTTTTCAACACTTATTCCAAAAAAAGATGATTAAAGGATTCTTGTGTCTTTTTTTTTTTTTTTTAAATAGGTGAAAGCACCTCCTATTCCTAAGGCAGCTGTCCTCACATGTTGAGTATAAATCTATGCACCCCAGATTCCTGGCATCCCTGAGAAAGGGTTTTCTATTGGAATGGAGAATTGTACTGAAATTTAAATGGGCAGGAGTGTGTGAACTAACTCCTTTAGTCAGCACATGAGACAGGATGTGAAAACCAAAAAAAGCATATTCTTTTTTTGCCAGCTTTTAAATAAAACAGACCAACACTCATGGAAATAAATTATTTACATGGTACAAAGTCCATTAAGAGCTTTCTGTAGGTTTGTAATGTAAGTGAATATTGAAAACACAAGTCAGCTTGTCTTCAGGCCTGGTGCTCACCAGAAAATTAGGCAATGGTATAGATTAGGGCTCAGTACAACCCCCATACAACTCAAATGGTTGTCCTGAACAACTGGAGTTCATGGGCAAGAATAATTTTCACATAAGACTAACAGCACATTCATTCTTAATAAGGCAAATGACATCCACCACGCAGCAAATGAAATGAGCGCAGCTCATTTTCAGCTGGGTCCCAATATTCCACAGGTTACTAAACCATGGATGAACATTCTGCATTCCACCACTGTTTATATTTGTGCAGGTATGTTTACCTAGACACGTCTGAGAACCTTGTGCTTTCAGAAAGCAGCTAATGGCACTTGTCAGAGGACAGACTTAGCCTCACAATGAGGACGCCTATTAGTATCTCAGAGACCTTTCTAGCTGCACCAGCACCACAGGTCACAATGTTTCTTTGGGTAAGAATGTTATCAGGAAAACAATGTCTATATATTTGTTATTTGTAAACAAGATTTATGATCTAGTAGATGAAAATTTCTAAGTTATAACAAAGATAGGTGGTAAAGAAAATATAATTCAGGCTAGTTTGGGAATTTCCATAGTCTTTATGCAAAGGAGTATGATATAGGAGAAAACCTAAATTAATGAATGTAATGAGTTCACCTCTCACTTTGTAGTAACTGAAAGTCAGGTCACATACTGATTGTTGTCACTGTTGAAAGCACTGTTTCATTGACTAGGTAAGCATTGTCATGATCGGAGGTACACAAATAAACGTGAAAGTTTTAACAATAGTTTTATTTTCTTAGAGTTCTAAATAATTCCCCCAAATATTATTAATGTTTTCCATGAAGAATAAGTTCATTAAGCCTAGGGTCATTTGATGTCAATCTAATCCTTCCCAATGTTTTGATTTAGTGAAATTAGCATTATAATGAGACTATATTAGTGGTAATATTGATATTATGTGACTTAACATGTTGGTAAACACATCCTGCCTCATGAAAACTTTAAGCTGCCTTTGATGTGATTCTTGACTTTGGATTCATTAGTTCTCTTTATGGGTTGTGTTTATAAGACAAGTTTTTGGGTTGTTTTTGGACACATTTAAGTATGTCTGCTTTATCTTCATATGTTTATATATGAATATATATATTCATTCAACACTCCCAGTATGTTGTTCTTTCCAATGACTAAAAAGTGGATTTATCTTTAATCCAGTGCTCATAATTACAAATCCAACAGAGTTAGAGACTAAGACTCAAACGCAGTTCGATTTTCCCTGTCAGTCCTGAGTCCTTATAGATGCCCCCACTACCTGCTTGCTCTTCGTAACTAAGGCAGGTGGGCACAGTTACCTTCCCATCCTGTCATAACGTTAGTCATTTCTGAGATGCTGGCTGAGGAATGCCAAGGGAGGCGCTGAGCAGAAATCTGCTGTCCAGACTCTTCTCCAGGCTGAGTGTGGTTCAGATTCACGTTTTAAGGTGTACTGAGTGTTTTGCGATGACTGGGCCAGGAGTAAGAGCTTCCACATCCGGTCCTGAGTCTTGTATTGATTCAGAGCATGACTCAGCAATCGTCAGTGTTGCTGCTGAGGGTAGAATGGCCGATGGCAAGTCCTTCCTGAGACACTGTAATAGAGTCTTTTACCAGAAAGTTGATACATCTTCTAACCATCAAAGGTAGGCTAGGCTAACCCTGACATTTTAGGCCTGGAAAGCCAATTCTTTTACCCTGACACTTGGCCCTAAATCCTTAACTTGATAGTATTTAACTTAAACCATTAGCTAATGGCACAAAAAGAAATTTACATCCTCTCTGGGAAATACCTATAATTACGAGGAAGACAAAATCTATCAGCAATGGGAAATAGTAACTTTTATGGAAACTGTACAAAGCTAAGAGATCAAATATGTACCAACTCTAATGTAAACTGTGGACGTGAGTTAATAATAATGTATGAATGTTGTCTCACCAATTGTGACACACTAATAGAGGAAACTGGTTTGTGGAGAGAGGAAGTGAGAGGGTATATGAGAACTCTTTGTACTTTCTGTTAAAAGTGCTATAAAAATTCTATTAATAAAAAGATTTTTAAAAATTCAGTAATATAGCTAATATGTAGAAATGCTTGATGCTGCCTCAAAACTCCTGAACTAAAAAATGGAGCAAAACTTGAAATGTGTAGAGAAAGTTCTTGATTCATGGGCTGTTTGTCTTTTATTTTTATTGCTTTTGGAAAAAAAATACATACACAGAAAGGTACACCAACCATAAATATACAGCTTAATAAATAACCACAAAGTGAACATGCCCACATAACCAACATCTAGGGCAAGAAATAGAACATCACCAGCACCTCAGAAACTCCACTTTTCAGGAGCTCTTAGTACCATAAATTAATTTTGTTTGTTTTTGAAATTAATAAAATGGAATTATAAATTATGTGATCTTTTGGGTCTGGCTTCTTTTGTTCAACATTATGCTTATTAGATTTATCCTTATTGTGTGTAATTCATTTTTATTACTATACAGTTTTCCATTGTATGAATATATTACATGTTATTTATATATGTTTGTTGGCATTTCAGTATTTCCAGACTTTGCCTATTATGAAAAATGCTGTTACAAACATTCTTGTATATGTCTTTTGTTGAACATGTGCACAAAATTCCTTCTGGATCTATACCTAGGAGTGTACTTTCTGGATACTTTCTAGGTATGTACACATTTTAGTAACTAATGCCAGATATTCCACAGGAGTTACACAAATTTACATTCCCATTAGCAGTGTTTAAGCCTTATATCCACATAACATTTGGTATGGTCAGTCTTTTTCACTTTTACCGATTTGGTGGGTCTGTATTGGTATCTCATTGCAGCTTTAATTTGAATCTCCCTTATCTAATGAGGTTTTCTACCTTTTTATATATTAATGGCCATTTGGATATACCCTTTTGGGAAATATTTGTTCAAGTTTCATTACCATTTTAAAATTAGGATTGTGATTGAAGGTGGGAGGTGGGGGTGGGTGGGGTTGGGGAAGTGGTGGTGGAAAAATGGAGAAAAAGGTAGAACAAAATAAATTAGGATTGTTTTTCTTTTCTTTATTCATTTCCCTCGTTAGTTGTATATGTTGTAAATACCTTCTCCCAGTCTGTGGCACCCTTTTCAACTCTCTTAAATGTGTTTTATAAACAGAACATTTACTCTTTTCTTAATGGTCAGTGTGTTTTATGTCTTATCTGAGAAACCTTTCCATTTCCCAAGGTCATGAAGACATTCTGTCCTATAAGTCTCCTAAGTTTTCACTTTTTAAACTTTCACATTTGGCTCTTTATCTTCAAAGTGATTTTTGTGGATGGTTTGAGTTAGGGGTTGTTTCATTTTTCCCCCATTTGGCTATCCAATTGATCTAGTACCACTTATTAAAAAGATAATTCTTTCCACCATTTCTCTGTAGTGACATCTTTGTCATAAGTCAAGCCTCCATCTTTGCATGGGTATTCGTTGGGCTCTGTTCCACTGGTATTTATCTATCCCTTTTCCAATTCTGCACTACCCAGATACCAAGATATTTAGTAGAGAACATTGTTCCCTTTTGTTCTTCTTTTCCCAACACACCTTGGTGGTTCTTGGGTCTTTACATTTCCAGGTAAACTGCAGAATCAGCCTGTCAAAAACAACACAGGTGCACACACAGACACACACACACACAAACCAAGAACTTTTTAAAAATTGAAATTGAAACAAAATCCACAAAATCCAATTTGAGGGAAATCAATACCTTTAAAATGTAGTTTTCCAATTCATGAGCTCTGTCTATGCCTCCATTTATTTAGGTCTGTAATTTCTTGGAATGTTTTATAGTTGCATGTATTTTATAGTTTATATGCTTTATAAACATACTATTTTTATGTTTTAATGTTTATACTTTTATGCTTTTATGTTTAATAAGCATATGGTTTGTGTGTCCCATATTTTTATAGTTTATATATTTCTTAGTTTTCTGTGTAGAGGTTTTAGTCTCTCCTAGGTTTTTGATTTCATTGGAAGTGTCTTTTAAAATTTCATTTTCTAAGGGGAGTTTAATAAATTATTTCTATATATTGACCTTATAGGTAGTTATCTTGCTATATTCACATATCATTTTGAATAATTTATTTGTACATTCCTTTGGATTTTCTGCACACACAATTGTATCATCTGCACATAATGTTTTATTTTTTCTTTCCAATCCTTATACATTTCCTCTTTTTTGCCTTATTACACTTTGTAAGAAGAATTACATCATCATTCAGTACAAAAATTATTAAAAGTGATAATAGCAGGCAGCCATTTTAAAGAAAAAGTTTTCAACATTTCACCTTGTATTTATTACAGTTTAAAAAATTAAATCCTCTATTAGGTAAAGCAGTTTCTTTTCAACTAGTGATTTACTTTTTCAGTATAAATCAATGTTGAACTTTATCAAATGCTTTTATCA